>CM076571.1:113452355-113895689 GCA_034641835.2 Pinus albicaulis | reverse complement strand
GGCATCCTTCATTATTTTCTGGGATTGGAGATTTGGCAGTGCAGCGGAGGACTGTTTGTTTCTCAGGGCAAGTATGCCCGGGAGATTCTGGAGAGGTTCAACATGCGAGGCTGCAAGCCTGTTGACACTCCTCTTCCTGGTGGTTGGAGGAAGGAGGATGCTACTTCAGCGGAGGTAGTGGATGCCACTGTCTATCGACAGTTGGTGGGGTCGCTTATGTATCTGGTCAATACACGACCCGATATATGCTATGCAGTTAACCAGCTTTCGCAAGCTATGGTTAAGCCTACCAAGCTCTTTTGGAAGGCAGGCAAGCATGTATTGTGCTATATTAGAGGCACATCAGGATATGGTCTATGGTACAGACAGGAGGATGGAGCAAAGCTTTCTGGCTTCACTGATGCAGATTGGGCAGGGAGTCCAATGGACCGGAAGAGCACATCTGGAGGAGTTTTTAGCATTGGGTCGACAGCAGTTTCCTGGTACAGCAGGAAGCAGAGATCCGTGGCACTCAGTTCAGCAGAGGCTGAGTACATGGCAGCTAGCTTGGCTGCATGCGAGGCTATTTGGATGAGGAAGATCCTCGTTGGATTGTTCGGGTTGCATTTGGAGCCTACAATGATTTATTGTGATAACCAGAGTTGCATTAAACTCTCGGCTAATCCAGTATTTCATGATAGATCCAAACACATCGACATCAGGTACCATCATATCAGAGATTGTGTTCAGCGGAGAATCATGTTACTTTCATATGTTCCCACGGAGGATCGGGATGCTGACATCTTGACGAAGGCGCTCACCAGGAGCAAGTTCGAATTCCACAGAGGCAGGATAGGGGTTGCAGATAATCCATATCTTGCTGAGAGGAAGTGTTGAAAATGCAGCAAGATGATGGAGCTTAGTGAAATGAAGTCGCCTTCACTAAGTGGGCCCGCAGGCAAATTCTGGCGCAAAATCTATTTTTAGACTATGTCTATTTTTAGACATATGGAGCATGGTTCGGGGATTCGAGTTTGAGATTCTTGGAGCATTGGTCATGTTGGTAAAAATAGATGAGACTCTATTTTTTAGGTCGAAGAGGTCGAAGGCTATTTTTAGACTGCCTCTCCTAAAAATAGGGAAGTCAAATATTATTTACCCTTAATAATATTTGGACTCTAAACAACAATTTACTCTCTTGGAGCCTGACAGAGGAATCACGTGATTCCCAAGGGTTTGATGGCATCTTGCATGGTTGACTTCAGTTGGACTTCAGTGGCAGAAGTTTGGAGGAGTTAATGAGACAGATAGTGGAGTTGTGTTTTGTTTATTTTAGTTGAACTAGTTGAGATTAGTTTAACTAGCTAATCAATTAGTTATGAGTGGAGTGAATTAAATATTATTTAATTCATTAATTAGTAACTCATTAGTCAACTCAAGAACACATCAGTTCACTACAGTGCATGATCGGTTCAGTGGAGACCAGTGAAAGAGGTAGATGAAAGGGTGGAATTAGCTATCAGTGGCGACATCAGTTGTGCATGAGATTTGCACCACACTTGGAGGAATTTCCCATGATGATTGCGTTGTCAAGCCAAGGAGATTCGAACCTTGGATCTCTATATAGACAGGCCTGGATTGCGCAATAGAGGCCAGGCAATTGGCGGTGAGTTTTGAACCAGTAACCTGTTCAAAACTGAGCTAGATTGTGGGTAACTGTATGAGAAAGTACTGAGTACTTGTGAGGAGTATTGTACTGAGTTGGTTACTTGATTTCTCCATTATAATATACACAATAGCTGCGGGGTTTTCAGCTATAAGATTTCCCCATACATACTGTGTTAATGTGTATGATGATTTGATGTGTTATCGCTTGATTTATTTTCCGCATGTGTGATGATCTGAGTGGAAGAGATTATGTGTTGCATATAAATTCGAATTGTATGTGATCAGGATAGTCTCGGTGAATAATTAATCATTATTCAGCAAATTTCTACATTTTTATTCGCTATTTTATTTCTATTTTCTCCAATTTTATTTGCATTATTTGTACGTATCATTTGTTTCAATTTGCGCAAGTTTATTCTATTCTTGGTTTTTTCATGCATTTGTACTATTCTACGTTGCAGATTGCACTGATTCGTATTTTGATTTGATAGTAGTGGTTCATAATGAATGTGTGATCTAGTTGTTTCGAATGATAATATGTTGTACGTTTGATTGAAATTTGTTTTTGATGGGTAGTAATTGACAATGGTTTTACTGGTAAATGACCATATTTGTATGTTTACATTGAATATGATCGATGTCCATTGGAAGCAAAATGATGTTCCCTCAACTCCTCCTTTTTCATCTGGCATTGCCATATTAATTAGGTATTGTTGCCAGCTTACAACCATTGTTTGACTTTGTATAGTTTCATTTATTAAGTGTTTTTCTATATAGTTTAATGCGTCTTCGTTCCTACCCATTAGTGCATTGCAAAAATATTGGACAATGTAGAGTCTGAAAGATTGTTCATCAAATTCAGGTGCTATTAAATGACAAATTGCACTGAACATGATATTGGCACATTTCGACATAGTTGTTTTTGCTATGTGCAATCCATGAATTTGAATTTCATGAACAATTGATTCATAATGGTTTTCAAGATATTTGCAAAGAGGCGACAAGGAATAATTTGGCACAAAGTTGCATCTAGGTAATCTTTTGTGTAATAGAGGTTCAAAATGTCCACTAATAGGATTTGTATCATGAAACAAAATGTTTAGTGGAATTGTATCTAGATCATGGTTGAAGAACAAATACCTTGTTTTCATTGTTAGTGACCAGACTCCAATTGGTATGTTCAACCACTTTGATAGCCATCATATGCAAAATGTGTCTCCCAATAGGCCTCTTTCAGATTGGAAATCGTTATTAGAAGCAGAAAAACGCATTTTATGAAGGTATGTGTCAACATCGTGAATTCCATGAATTTGATATAACATGACAGGATCTAGTTCATATTGGTATGATTCTTTTTCCTCTATGTCATTATGCTGTAGAAAATTGAGAAAATTATCTATTATTCCATTTCGTAGTTCAATGGACGAGTAACAAAAGTGCAGAAGCACCTCAAATGCATTGAACAAACTATCTCCAGCAGTATATGAAAATTGATGTAGTCTGAAGAGACTATGCTTCATTAAAACGATATCAATATTAGCATCTATGCGATGTTTTTTGCTGAATGGTAGTTTTCAATGTCTATGATTTCAACCATTTTTTGTATGTATTTATTCTTTAGATTCGTATGGTGATTTGTTTACTAACTACTATGTATGTTAGATTTTTTTTTCTCAAAGATGAGAGAAGGTTCTATAATATTTTTTGCTTTACTGAATATATGTCTATGATAATGTTTACTAGCACAAAACACTAATTTTACTTTTATATTGTATGTTTGATTTCAAACAGTAAAATAAGGGAAGCAAAGTTTCAAGTAACTAACTCCTATTTTGCATCTCTCTGTATTTTAAAAGTATCACTACAAAAAAAACATCATGCAACATTGATTATTGTCTCTGAAGACATGAATCTCACATAGAAGCTATGTATTCTAGAAATCATTGACTTTTGTATACAATAGAAAGCATGAAATACAGATTGTATGTGTCTTGATTAGTAATATTAATCTTGTTAGTTCTGAACAACACACTTGTAATTACGAATATGTATGTACAGTCACATATGGACTGTAGCATAATGACATCTGCAAGGAAACAACATGCTTCACATAAAAAGCTTCGATTTAGGGAATTGTTTTGTTTTTAATAACATGAAATATACTTTTTTTTAGGTATAAGATGACAATAAGTTTAAGTGATTGATCGAATGTAGTACTCAACATAAATGTGAGAATCGACTTAATTATAACAAAGAATTCGTCCCTTATGAAAGCCCCAACTTTACTGCACCAAATCATGTACTTGCAAGTCAATGTGGCAAGCATTGGGCAAGATAGGTCAACATAATATGTACTAATTTTAGCATTATATTTTGAAAATTTGTTGGTTACACCACCTTTCGTGATAAGACAAAATATTCATCTGAATGACGAATAAATGTGTTGTATGATGATTGCTAACAACCAGTCATTGTTCTATGTACATTAACAAAGATGGTGTATACAAAAACAACATTTGGACCATCTGAAGTCGTATCTATATGACCTAGTACGACGTCTACATTTAAAGTATTCACCGTTTGTTTTCGTCTTTTCTTTCCTTCATGTTGATCTTTGACAACCACTCATTATTTTCTGCATATTAACAAATGTACTGCATACAACAACAAAATTTGAACCATTTTAAGCTGCAGCTAAACCACTTCTTACAAGGTCTACATGCAAAGTATCCACCACTTGTTTTCTCCATTGATTTGTTTCTACAATCTATTTTGGTATTAGCGGCCTCTTCTTCTCCTATTATTTTTTGTAGTGTCTTTGAAAGTTGCATGGCACTACATTCCATCGTTCCAAATTGATATATTCCACTCAATGCAACAAGTGGCGCCTAACTTTGTTAAAACATCAAGAAAAAACAACAATTTAACTATCCAAAGAAATCAACTAGCTGAAGAATAAGAGCAATACCAGAAATTGAAACGTAGACATCAAGAAAAATAATTTTTCAGCCATCCAATTGGGTAGTTGAGAGAAATGATTTGAATAAAAAAATGTTGGTAACCTGTGGAAGATAATGTGAATAATAGATGGCATAGAAAAATCTTGAAATAGACTATATGACCTGTAAAAAGAAAATTTCGCTTCTGTTTCCACATGGGAGTTTCCCTTTGTATTCTGTAGCAGGTATTTTGCCACTACTTCGTAAACTTCCTTTTTCATACCTGAAATTTGAAAGAGTTGAGATATTCACGTGCCTATATTCAATTTTTCGAATATCGAACTCATGGGTAAGAAAGGAAGTATCAGAGTGAATGGGATTTCAATTCATGAAATCCTGTTCTTAATATGACTAGATTTTTACTCACAAAAGATTTCAAAGAAACAACTTTCTCACCATTAAGTATCTTAAAGAAATACTTATTACTATCTATTTTACCCTACAGTAATGACTATTTATATAACCATTTTAATTAATTAAATGTTTTTTTTAATATCGCAATTCTATATTATATCACCCTATAATTATTCTCAAAAACATTAATCTACTATCAATTATTTTTTTATAAAAAACAAAAACTAAACAACGAGTCTAATTTATTATTATTTTTTTCTCAATGACAATCAAAATATATAGGTAAACTATAGCAAATGCTACATTTTCCATTTTAAGATCCTATAATAAGAACTTAGGGCATGGGACTAAGACTACCACCACCATAGGTCCATAGCAATAAGACTAAGGTGACTATTTGGGTAGCTTCTCTAATATGCTATAAATCTCTAAGCTATAGTGTAAGAACTACTATTTTCAGTAAGCTATAACTACATAAGATATAAAATACCCTTGCCTTTGCATATGTTCTATTAGCTACTTCTGTTTTGACTGCTCCTAGTGCTAATTTTACTTGATCAATTAAACCCATCACTTTTATTGGGTGCCTTGTCTTCTGGAAGAAATTCTTTAAAGATTAATTCTGGCTAACTTTCAACTGAGGTGCTTGCATTTTCTTGCCTTCATAATATGCACACGACCCAATAATTTCTTGGAGGATACCGATAACTACAAAACAACCTGAACTTTAATTTATTTCATAGAGTTTTGTTTTTGGCCCTGTCTTGTGAGCAGCCACCATAATTAAATTAGTCACAAATGACTTCATCTCATGTACTCTGATAGTCCAGTCAGGAGGAAATGTTGTTTTGCTACTTGGCAGGTTCCGTTTCCTTTCTCTCTCCTGTTGTCATCACATTTAACATTTGTTTCGACTCTGCACGCCTTTGGATGTTATTTAACATCTAGCAACTCCGTCATTGGCCATGGAATGCAAAAACCACGCAACCATGCAATAAAGGCCTTCAAATTTTGCACCATAAAGTGAAGGTCTAAGGGTTTTCAGATAGAAATGATAATAATGGTGTTAATATGTTGTTTTATGAGCAAGAGCATAGCTTTTGATCTGGTAATGCCGAAACTAGAAATGAAGTGGGATTTGATTCAGAAAACAATGATGATAATGATCTACATTTTTCAATGAACGGGGGCTTTAGTAAAGATATTCCCAAGGGAAATGATTTTGAATCCACCAAGCCTGATACAAATGGTATTCTCATGCTAGGGACCCAACAAAATTCTGCTTTCTATGTTTTCTTTGAACCATATATTCTTGAGAAGTACTTCTAGAAACTTCATGAATTTGTTAAAAAGAAACGAGATTTGTAGAACGCAAAAACCTTATCAAATTCGAATGGAATTGCCCATTCAAGGGAGAGATCGCCCAAATAAGTAGCCCATGAGTTCCATGATTAATATTTCATCGGTTATCATTTGAAAACAGAGTCCGTAATATGTAAATTTCAAGTAGAATGTCATCCATTTTGCACTCAGAATAAAAGCAAGAAAGGGAATTTAATATGTGGAATTACCTGAAAGAGAAAGAGAAATTATCCTTGGTAGACCTTCCAACCCGAGGCACACAGTTCCAACCTGACTTGCAAAAGCTCACTTGCAGAGTGTCGATTCCCACAGTAAATCCACTTGCAGATGTCTTGAGCAGAAAACAACAATTTCGACGGTCAACAACAGAAAATATAAAGAGAAAAAATAAAATTGACAGGGGTTCAAGCAAAATAACAACTGTAAAGTAGAAACTCGCACAATTCCCATAATTTTATGCCATTTAATTTTGAATTAATAGTTGTTAATACCAAGAGATCTACATGGGGTGTCTGCGACATCAACTAGATCCTCCAACTTAGTTTTGTACTTGCATAATTAATATCATAAATTCCATATTTGATGCCGAAAACCTTATTGTTGATAATGATTCTATTTATAATCAATAACATTAAAATATAAATTAATTTATTTGTCCTGCGTATGAGATGAATGTTGTGTAAAATATGAGGGAATTAGAGATTAACATATGAAAGGCGCGATGATAAACCAACATTGGAAAGTTGTGCAGAACCTTGAGTCCAAGAGTAGTCAGAACCCGAAAGGCAAACAGTAAACGTGGTTTCCTCCCACAATACCAGTGGTATCATGTTGTTGAGAAGCGATAAAAGAAATCGCTCAAAAAAATGTGATGTATGTCATTGCTTGACACGTGGAGAAAGGTGCTTTCCAATTACCACTCACGTCGCGCTTTTTTTTGGCGTTAACATTCGGAGGGAAAATTAACACGAAAACTCTTGAGGATCATTGGATCATCTGAGCCAACGTGACGCTACATCAGTCGTTGGATGGGCGAGATCGTTAACTTTAGGTAAGTTAATTGTTGGGACCCGCTTTATTGAAACAGTCGTGTTGAGTTGTTAAAGTTTCGGGTTGAGTTAATGGATTATATGCGGTTGTACATCCTGTGTGATAAATTTTTCAAATAAAGTGTGGCTATGGCTGGAATCCTTATTATGTATTAGTGTTGGGTTAATAAGCCGTGGGACCGAGGCATTTATATGCGCTATCACTTGATCGAAGGTTTTATTATAATACTCTAAGGCGTGATATATGTTAATACGTTGTGGATGGCGTGAGGTAGTAAGGCTGTGAGTCGCTAATACATTAGCATATGTTAATAGATGTGGAGCCAAGGTAATTATGGTATTCGAGTAATTAAAAAATGAGTTTGATTATGGGTTTAGACTTAGGTTCTGAATGAAAGGAAATGATGCACATGAAATTGGTTGATGGGTTTATAATAAGGGTTCCATATGAAGATAAAATGAGAAGGAGCTTCCGCATAAGAGATTACGATTCTATGTATAATCAATAACATTAAAATATAAATTAATTTATTCATCCTGCGTATGAGATGAATGCTATGTAAAATATGAGGGAATTAGAGATTAGCATATGAAAGGCACGATGATAAACCAACATTGGAAATTTGTGCGGAACCTTGAGTCCAAGAGTAGTCGGAACCCGAAAGGCAAACAGTGAACACGGTTTCCTCCCACAATACCAGCGGTATTGCATTGTTGAGAAGTGGTAAAAGAAATCGCTCAAAAAAACACGATGTATGTCATTGCTTGACATGTGGAGAAAGGTAGTTTCCAATTACCACTCACGTCGCGTTTTTTTTTGGCGTTAAGATCCGGAGGGAAAATTAACTTGAAAACTCTTGAGGATCGTTGGATCATCCGAGCCAACGCGACGCTCCATCAGCCATTGGATGGGCGAGATCATTAATGTCAAGTAAGTTAATTGTTGGGCCCCGCTTTATTGAAATAGTTATGTTTAGTTCTTAAATTTTTGGGTCGAGTTAATGGATTATACGCGGTTGTATATACTGTGTGATCAATTTTTCAAATAAAGTATGGCTATGGCTGGAATCCTTATTATGTATTAATGTATGGCTAATAAGCCGTGGGACCAAGGCATTTATATGCGCTATCACTTGATCGAAGGTTTTATTATAATACTCTAAGGCGTGATATATGTTAATACGTTTTGGATTGTGTGAGGTAGTAAGGCTGTGAGTCGCTAATACATTAGCATATGTTAATATATGTGGAGCCAAGGTAATTATGGTATTCGAGTATTTAACAAATGAGTTTGATTATGGGTTTAGACTTAGGTTCTGAATGAAAGGAAACTCTGCACATGAAATTGGTTGATGGGTTTATAATAAGGGTTCCATATGAAGATAAAATGAGAAGGAGCTTCCGCATAAGAGAAAAATTTAATTTAATATCTCAAATCTCAGATTTGAGATATTAAAGAACCCATTTATTTAACTTTCCAGCTCAGAAAACGGGATGTTACACTACCAGATTCTAGATTTGTATTGGATTGAAAATGTGGGAATGAAACTTATATGCATAGAGAATTGAACAAGTGGCTTTAGAATCTGGGCATGCCATCATTAATTTATATATAAATTAAATCAACCATACACAAACTTTTAATATCATCTGTTGATTTATCGAACTCGTAGTTCATAAATTTCATCTTAGCAGCATATTATATTAGTTTTAACGTTACAACTGTCAATGTTTAAGTCTATGACTATACCCAAGTTAAATTTACGGATATCTATCCACATTTATGACCATAATGGACTGTATTTAAGGCCTGCTCAGAATTGGCTTAATGATGCCACCAAAACCGCATGGTATGGTATCCAGAGATGATATTGGTAATTGATTACATGCCTTGAAAAGTTCTCCCTCAGTACTGTCACGAATTTAAAGTGTATAATTCTAACAACTCTCCACCTTAGATCTAGCTTGCTCCATATCCAACAGCGCCATATCGAACAGTAGTCGTCATAGATGGAGTAGTCTGCACAAATATCTATGAAATTTGCAATAACATGTTGAATTTTGCAACTAATAGAATCCCAAAAAAACAAATTAAAATAATTAAAATAAATAAACAATAATAAATCTTATAGTTGAACCATGGAAAAAATAAAAAAATTTGAAAAAATATGTCTAATCAAGGTGAATTAATGTCACAATTAGGAAAAACCTGATGCCTAGTGACCTGCAGCGGTAGGTACAATAAGTGTTACATAGTAGTTTAGTTGGAGGTTACCGTGGGATGATATTTAATTCACATGACTTTATTTAAACAAGTATTACACATTAGCTAGTCTCTGAAGCTTAATTTAAATACAAGTAAAGTATAAAAATGTATTTTTAATTTAAAATGAAAATAAAATTATTATGAAAATATTATAGTTAAAGAAAAACAAAATATTTTAAAAAATTTAATTAATTGTAATTTAACTGAAAATAGAAATGAATAATATAATGGTCAATAAATCATAGCATTATGTAAGTATATGATTTTCTAAGTCTACCACAAAGGATCTTTACCTAAATAAAGTATTATTCCTTTGTGATTTACTAAACAAATGGTTTCACTTATGTTTAATTTAAATCATTAATAGCTAAAGATGATGTCCATTCCATATTCAGTAGATTTTATTGATATTTATATTTTCAAAATACACAATAGTTGGTTTGCTTTCTCTTTGTAAATAAAAAATGTGGCATGATGTACCAACTTGTCCCAACAAAAATTGTTGATTGGAACTCAAAGAGAAGAGAGGGTCTAAAGAGGCAGGGTCCTCAATCAATAGAGGTTAGAATGCATATGACAAGGAAAAAGAAAGACTTACAATAGAATTCAAGCACCACCTAAATATACCAATACAATAGCTATAGGAAAATAATATCTTCTACTATATTAATACAACGATATTACACAATAAAATTACCTTTTACCATTTTTTTTTAATCAAAACATGGTAATTGAAGAAGTTAACTTGGAATTGAACTTTCAAACAAATAATATTTTCAGATTGTTATTCAAGGGAATTAATCAATGTCAAATTTATTATATGGGTTGCTCAAAGTAGAGTCAATATTATTGATAGTTTTCAACATTTTCCATGTAAATATAAGGATTAAAACACCAATAAAGTTTAGGACAAAGTGACTATATTGGTGAAATCTATATATATCTTAGACATGCTTTGCAAATGTCTTCTATCATTATATGTGGATATCACTTTTAGATGCCCTAAGGTAAATAATATAAATTCTTGATGGCCTAAGATCATTAACATTCAAAAAAAAAAAAAAAAATAGTAGTAACTTTTATCAACAAAAGATTTGATAATTTTTAGGTGCATTGAGCATCAAAGTGTAAGAAAATGTTAAATTTGGTTATAAAGAGTAAATTTGACTATAAACGTAGTTGGAAGAAAATAATGCAAAAAAATGTCTTTGTGATAAGAGAATAAATCACCAAATTCAAAAAACCAACAAGTTTAATTTGATAATCAATCAAATTAAATATAAATAAATTAAACTAATTTTAAAAAATAATCAATTTTAATTTTCAAAATTAAACTATGAAATATTGCAATATCTATGTCTCCAGTAAAGATAATAAGAAAATTCATGTGGAAAGTGAACACAAATTTTAAAAACAAATTAAAAAATAATAAAATAGAAAATTAATATAACTAAATTTTCATAAATTTAAAATTATATAAGGACATAAAGTTTTATTTATATTTTTTTAATATTGCAATCTATCATATTATTTTACAAGCTTGAAATATATCTAAACTTAATTAATAATAATTTTTATATAAAGAAAGAAAAATAAAATAAAACATTAATATAACTAAATTTTTATAATTTTAAAATTATATAGTAGGTAAAGGGTTATTTATATTTTTTTAATAATGGAATCTAGCCTATTATTCTACAAACTCTATATATATAAAGTTTAATTAATATGTTTTTAATTTTTATCAATTTTATATATAGAAAATGAGTTGTTTTTAGAAAGATTTTTTGGATTTTTAGTTTCAACATCAGCTAGAAAAATTTGAGGTGAAATTTTGTATTGTGTTATTTAAACTGGGTTTTTTGACTCTATATATGAATTGAGCACCCTGAATATTTCTAAGGGCACTTCCATTGTGCAGAGATTACCCATTAAACTTGTGATTTCAATAAATTCGTGCAAGATTTTAGAGAAATTAGACCAAAAACTCATATAAAAAAAATTGAAAAATCAATCAAAAATATTAATATAACAAAAGTTTCATAAATTGATAAATTAAATATAATCTGTTATCGGAAAACAAAAAGCATATTTTAATTTGCGATATATGTATGCCATTTATATTACAACTAGCGTACAACGAGGAATTAATGAAAAGTTTAAAGAAGATTGGTTTGATTTTCATGAGCCGAATATTTTATAAATAAATTTGACATCGCCAGTTCGTTATACATTAGAACCAATAGCTGACCTCGGACTTTTAATTCACGGCCATCAGGATTGGGCCTTTCTTATTTGGCGCGGACCGCTTTATCCTTATCATAAAAATGACGGGTGGCATCTAAATTGCGACTTTTTCGGAATCTGATGTCTTTTTTAAAATAAATTAAGATTCCTAGTTAAATAATCAGTAATAGTTTCATATGCCGTAGTCTTCCCAGGCAACGTTTTGGCCCAGAATCCCGCAAAGATTTTATCAGAATCATGTTTATAGTTGTTAAACTTTAGTATTTTGAGTGCTCTAACGGGTTTTTGGTAGTGCTGAATCCATTTCCACTATCAAAAATGGATTCCAAACACTCCAACTCCCTGATTTCTTGAATTTTAGTTGCCCGGATTCCGGCAAAAAACTGTCATCCGGGCTATTTCATTGCCTGAATAGACAACTCCGTTCCATAAACTAAAAAAATATTTAGTATAATTTTTAATTTAATTTAATTTATATTTCATAAATTAAACCTATTTAAATTATTTAACTATATTAATTACATTAAATAATATTAAAATTAATATCTATGACTTTTTCATTTCAGTTTAATAATTTTCATTTCACAAAAATCAAACCCAATACTTTTTTAGTAAATGATCTTTATTCTTTGAAATCAGATCTAATTTAAAAAACACCTAAAACACAGCTGTTATTGATAATACATTTATATTCCATCATAATATATTTGTTTTTGTCTGTACCTCTGTATTCTACAAATACATACGCACAATATTACTCCGATCAATGAAGGACAAGAAACTGCAACTTGCAAGGATATCCTCCACCCAGTTAAAATTCTTGAACTACATAGAACCACGTTCAAAATAGTGGCAAACCACAAAAAGTATATTAACCAAATTTAGAAGTTTGATTCTCCATCAACTTACAACATTAATTGCATAACACATATTTAGAAGCAATTCGCAATAACAAGTTTGATTGGATAGCCAATCAAATTAAATATAAAAAAATTAAATTATTTTTAAAATAATCAATTTTAATTTTAAAAATTAAATTATAAAAGTATTACATTAGATTTTTTGTTAAAACCAAATTAATATGGTTTTTACCAAAAATCCAATACAATATCTATGCTTGCCGCAAAGATAATAAGTTACATGAAAATCACAACTATTTAAATGAGAGCGATAATCATGGTAATAATTATTTTTATGAATATCTTTTCTATGGAAACATGTTTACACATACATATATATTATATTAAGAATGAAAATTTTAATATTAAACTTACACTACCCAATTCACACAACATTATTTAAATAACTTACATGAAAATCAAAGAATAATTTATTTTAATATATTATATCCAAATCATTTAAATGAGAACAATAATTATGGTAATATATATAGATATATATAATTTCTAATATTAAACCCATATTATAAATCTAAATATTGAATTTATAAATCATAATATTATAAAATCTATATATTAAACCCTATATTATCAATTTTAATATTAAACTCTATCTTATAAATAAAATGTTATAAACGCAATATTATGGCTATAATGGTTGGTCAATATTGTTGACCATAATGGTTGAGCATACTCAACGAGATTTCACTATGTGTCAAAATGGTTCATAGTGGTTGACAATGTTTCATTATTAATATTAAAATGTGATTATGTTTGATAGATTCTCAAGAGTGTTGTCATTGAATAAATTGCAATGTAATGAAGCATTCTAGCCATGGGTGATCATGGTAATAAAGGGGATGCCTATAGTGGTTGATCATAATTGATCATGGTAGTCCATGGTCGACCATGGTTGGTCACAGTTGACCATAATTGATCTTGGTTGACCATGTTTGACCATTCTAATCATATTGATCTTGGTTGACCTTGAATGACCATGGTCAACCATGGTCGATCATGGTTGACCATGGTAGACCATGGTTAATCATGGTTGATGATCGTTGACTATAATGGATAAGGGTTGACTTTGTGTTACGTAGGTAAATCCTCTCTGCGGAGAGAGATGATCCCTCTAGCCCTAGGGTGGGTCTAGAAACAAAAGGACACGCTAAAGTGTTGCTTCCTAGTTAATGAATGAACGAAAGACATAGTAGATCAACCTACCTAGAATCCAATGCTGTCGTCGTTGCAAAAAGAGTAGTAGCCTCTCGCTCATGTCTTGGCAAATCACAATCCGTTCGCTGTTATGCCTGGATACCTACACATAGAACAAGAAACAAGAACAACATGCGACATCATAGTTTTACTCACAACTATTAACTAGTCAAAGAGGGCTAAATCTATCGCATTACACAAACATCATAATACAATAGTGGAAGCAAACAGTAGTCATGTATATATAAGTAGAAGGAAGATCTACAACCGATGCTTTGACGTTGCAGTCTCCTCCAGCGGTGTTCAGCCAAAGCGCGTCTCACTACCTGTCGAGGGATTTAGATGGAATGAGGACATGGATTCAAGCTTTCCTCATCGTGATTCCTTCTATCTATCTTTTCTAGTCATTCAACTATCAACTCTCCAAGTTCAGCTATTCAAACATTAAGCTAGTTTGTACTAAGAGAGATAGCTTCTTTTATAGAGGAAAAGGAGGAGGTTGGGATCCCTACAAAGGTGGGAGGGAGTCCTATCCTTTAGGAGAGTTCCAAGGGAGGTGGAAAATACTAACTAAAGGAGGGATTCTATGGTTTTTTCAGTTCAACCACTCCTAATGAATCATCCTCGAGGTGGTTGGAATAGAACCTCTGCCTCTATTTTTAAAAAACATTCCATAAACAGCTTGGCGCAGGCGCTTAATTGGGACAGAGCGCTAACTGGCGCAAGCGCTTAACTGGGACAAAGCGCCAACTGGCGCGGTGATCCAGGTGGATATTGGTGGCCACCCGCCTATTCCACTTGGGCCCCCACAATTGTCTCTTTCAGTTTTTCAGTTTCGGCATAACTTACTATTTTTAGCAGTTTTTCGGGTCCTGAACTTTCGGAGCCGTTTTGAGGCCCTAAACGACATTTTTTTGGGCATCGCGCCTCCAACAAATATCATTTTGTTTCAAAATGATATTCATGGCGAAAGTTGTAGTCCCCGGATAGAGATTTCTAATGATGTATCATGAGCGTCAAACAGAGATAGTATGCCAAAGTTACGTCCCAGAGAAGTTGAAACACCAATTTACCCAAACGGGGCCCATAGTTTTGGCGCTTCATCTCCTAGGGTTAGGTTTTTGGATGTTTAGGGTTCTCCATTGTTTCTCAATAATAAATAGGCCCTCGAGCCTCATTGTAACGCTGTTCAGAGGGCTGTAGCCGCCACATCGCTTCTTAGAGATAGCTACCAGCGCCCTAGCTAGTTTTATTTCCATCCTGTCTGTAAGCAAATTTCAGTTCTTTGATATTAATGAAATGAAGTTTTATTTCCGCTGCATCTCTATATTTATCGTTATATGTTTATTCTGTTGCGTTCCTGCATAAATCTGGATCAATGGTATCAGAGCAGTCTGCTTTTTCTCGATCCTTCTTTGCATGTCCCCAACGAGGTCGAGGTATAAGGAGCTATGGCTTGATCTGGTGGAACCTTTGCAAGATCAGCCTCGCAAACCTCGACGGATGCCCATGGGGGACAAAAAGAAAGATGAGGGAGCAGGAGATCCTATCAAAATATTGCTCGAGGAGGCCCTTGAAAAACAAAGGAACGCGATGATGGATAACTTTATCGAGATCCTTTCAACGGGCGTGCCTTGCAAGCGGTGCATCTACATCCGGCAAGCCACTTAGGAGGTGCGACTCCTTTTAGTACAAGTAAAATTGACATTCCCATATTTGAGGTCAAATAGACGCGAATGCAGGCGGATAGATGGTTGAATCTATTAGAAGGATATTTCTACGGTTCACGACTTTTCGGGCCAGGAAGATTATTTTACCTCCTGAGAGCTACACTCCCATGTTAGGTATTGGAAACCTCTTGTGAGAACAAGGACAGACATGAACCCTCTGTTCTCGAGCTTTTATTACCGTTCTTTCCGAGCCGCCGTCGAGTGATACTATCCGCGAAACTGAATGAACATGATATGGACCACGCTGCGACAACGAAGGGATCAAGATGTGCACGAGCTGACGAATCTGTTCCATACCCTGCGCACAAAGTTGGGTATCAAAGATTCAGAGAAACATTTGGTGCTAAAGTATCGCAGCTGTCTGCACAGATACATTCGGGAGGAAATGGAGTTCCTCGACATCTCCTCGCTTGGTACGGCATACCGGTATGCTGCCAAGATTGAGCAGAAATTCAAACAGAAGAAGCGAGACTTTGGATCTGCGAATCAAAAGCAAGGGAAAGGTGCTTCCAAACCGCAGAACAAAGGACAGAGCCAAGGCATGGCGGCTAAAGACAACCCGTCGAAGCCACAAGAAAAGAACAGCACCGCAAAGCCAAAGAAGGACACGGGAAAGTGGTGTGAGTTCCATAAGAGCTCCACTCACAACACAAGTGAGTGTCGGGGCAAGCAGTCGCTAGTGGCCGAGATGAGGGCTTCTGAGTCAGATGCATGCTCTGACTCCGAATCAGAACCTGAAAAGGCGAATGAAAAAGGGAAACAGATTATTGATGCGGAGCCCAACGCCACTGTTGCCACTGCAAAGATCCAAAAGGAGGAACCGGAAGATCCAGAGGAGGAGGAACGTCTCTTCCACTCCCAGATGTGGGTAAAGGGCTCCCCGGTACAATTCATTGTTGACAATGGGAGCCAAAAGAACCTCATTTCAGCAGACGCCGTGAAGCGGTTGGGCTTGCCGACCACAGCTCACCCACATCCATACACCATCGGGTGGCTTCACCAAGGACGAGATCTCCGCGTCAGCCAGCAGTGCCGCCTTCCCTATAGCATCAAGCCCTTCACGGATGAGGTAGTATGTGACGTTGCTCCTATTGATGTTTCTGATGTATTATTAGGACAACCATACTTGTGGAAGCGTCATGCTGTGTATGAGTCTCGACCTCGTGCTGTTATTGTTACTTTGGGAAATAAGTTATACAGGATACCAGAGGTACCACCTCCTGCTGCTATCTCTTTGGTTACTGCAAAACAATGCAGTAAGCTCATTTCCCAAACCAGGAAATTCGTTTTCTTCGAAAAGATGCCCAGAGCAAGAAAGAAGGCCTCCATTGTAGCCGCAGCCTCCACGCACGGGGAGTAACGACAGCCTTTGTCGGGTCAAGCACCTATTGACAATCCCGGCCCAGTACACCCCTACCCGATAGACCGATCTATCGGTGCTCTATTCTGGAGAATGATGAAATCAAGAGGCAGATTCAGGAGATGTTTCTGAAAGGTCACATCAGACCAAGTTCATCGCCTTGCGGGAGCCCGATCATGTTGGTACAGAAGAAGGATGGGACGTGGAGACATACAATGGAAAGCTTGCGATTGTCGAAGCTGACCAATATCCTTTATCCCCGGAAACAGTGTTAATCCCACGGATTGATGACCTTCTGGACCAACTCAAAGGTGCAAAATATTTCAGCAAGATCGACCTGAAGTCTGGGTATCACCAGGTACCAATTGAACCCTCTGATGTGTGGAAGACTACCTTCAAATCCAAGGAAGGCCTTTTTGAATGGCTGGTCATGCCTTTCGGGTTGACGAATGCTCCTACAACGTTCATGAGGATGATGGACGACATATTGCGGCCATTCACCAACTCATTTGTAGTGGTGTACTTGGATGACATTCTGATCTTTAGCAAGACTTGGGAAGAGCACCTTCACCATATCCGACAAGTCCTCCAAACACTGCGGCAACACAATTTGTGTGCCAATGTGGAGAAGTGCACATTTGGCATGACCCAGGTTCAATATCTGGGATACATTATTGATGAAAGGGGGGTGCATGTGGATCCAGCCAAGATCCAAGTCATTTGGGATTGGCCAGCCCCAACCACTATAATAGAGCTTCGCAGCTTTCTAGGTCTTGCTAATTTCTATCGTAGATTTGTGTTGGGATTCTCTCATATCACTTGGCCTTTGAGTCAAGTCACCAAGGGAGGAGCGAGAGAAAAATTATTTTGGTTGAAACCTCAACAGAAGACGTTCATAGAATTGAAAAATCTCCTTTGTTCTGCCCTAGTGCTTACATTACCAGACTTGCAACAGCCATTTGAGATCGAGACAGATGCCTCTGACTATGCTATTGGGGCAGTTCTTACTCAATAGGGACATCCAGTGGCATATCACAGTGAGACATTGTATGACACAGTTCGCAAGTATCCCACTTATGACAAAGAAATGTATTCCATTGTGCAAGCTTGTCGACAATAGAAGCATTACATTTTGGGGAAGGAAACAATCATCCACACAGACCACCGGCCCCTACGGGTTCATACGGACACAAGGGAAGTTGGGGCGGTAAGCCATCCAAAGTGGTCCACTGAAAATTTCATTGAACATCAAGTACAAGGGTATCGTGTGTGCAGGCCTCGGTAGACCACCGTCCTTGGCTCACACCCGTGCTCAACTCTTGTGGGACAAGGCTTACGATTGGCCGCTTCTCTATGAGAGTGACCCGGTCGGCCACACTTACAAGGCACTCTTGGGGGGTACGCAAGTTCCAAATTTTCACCTCCAAGATGCACTGTTATGTCACCTGGGACACCTTTGTGTTCCTTCAAGCGAGCGTGCCAAGATGATATGGGAAGCACACTACAGTCGAGTCGCTGGGAATTTCGGGGTCGAAAAAATAGTAGCAATCCTGCAGAAGTATTTCTATTGGCCGAACCTTCGAAAGGATGTCGAGAAGCACATCAGATCCTGCACTGCTTGTGCCATTGCCAAGCCGACCATCAAGAAGAAAGGCCTATATACTCCACTACCTACCCCTAGTCGACCTTGGGAATCCATCTCCATGGATTACATGTCGGGCCTGCCTTCTACTAAGTAGGGAAATATTTGTGTTGCTGAATTTGTTGACCTTCTCGAAGATGGCCATTATGTCGGCCTGCAAGAACAATATCACAATAGAATCCACTACTAAACTCTTCTTTGAACGAGTGTGGGTTCACTTTGGGATCCCATAGTCTATCATTTTAGATCAGGACAACAGGTTCCTCAACACATTTTGGTCCAGCCTCTGGTCAATTTTGGATGCCAAGCTCACCAAGTCCACATATTTCCATCCCAAAACTGATGGCCAGACAAAGGCCATCAATATGATCATTGTACACATTCTGCGCATGTACAATTCAAAGCATCCAGGCACATGGGATGAGAGCCTTCCCTATGTACAACACAGTTATAATCGGGGTCTCCAGAAAATTCAATTGGCCTGTAAGCCTTTAAGGTGGGCTTGTGATTCTGACCACTATGTCCCATTGGCATAGCCATCTTGGATTCTGCCGACTACTGGAGCCGATTCAGATCATATCCCGATGCAGAGTGTCAAAACAATACAACTGCTGAACGCAGTCACTGTCCTGAGTTCATGATATATTGGATAAAGCCAGGCTACAAAGTACAAACAATACCATGAATAATATGGCCACAACTCATTGGGCGACAGAAATGGCTACATTGTAGAAGGCACCTCAATGGACACGCAGGCTCCCCCGCGTCGATATGGGCCGTACACCATCACCAAGGCTCTGAGAACAATGCTTTCGAGCTTAGTATTCCACCATTCCTTGGTCTGCACCCAGTCTTCAATGTGGACCGCCTTCGTCCTTACTTCCCACCTCTACTGGACACTTCGGACATTGCAGAACAACTCACACCAACAGAGTTAAACCCAGACTGCATGGAACAGGCCACCACAGAGTGTATCATGGACATGCAAATTAAGAACACATCGAAGATCCAGCGCATCGATTTGTCAGCGTGACTCCTGCACCAAGTAAAGTGGTTCACCGGGGACCGTCGGCCTCATCTCATGCTGCAGAGGACCACGCAATGGGGACCATTGCTTCCTAAGGGGGGAGGAATGATCCGGGTGGATATTGGTGGCCACCCGCCTATTCCACTTGGGCCCCCGCCATTGTCTCTTTCATTTTTTTCAATTTCGGCATAACTTACTATTTTTAGCAGTTTTTTCGGGTCTTGAACTTCCGGAGCCGTGTTGAGGCCCTAAACGATGTTTTTTGGGCATCACGCCTCCAGAAAATATCATTAAGTTTCAAATATTCATGGTGAAAGTTATTATCCTCTCGGATGGGGAACACCAGCTGTATCATGTGCATCAAACGGAGATAGTATGCCAAAGTTACGTCCCTGGGAAGTTGAAACACCAATTTTCCCAAACGGGGCCCATAGTTTTGGCGCTTCATCTCCTAGGGTTAGGTTTTTGGATGTTTAGGGTTCTCCATTGTTTCTCAATAATAAATAGGCCCTCGAGCCTCATTGTAACACAGTTTAGAGGCCTGTAGCCGCCACATCTCTTCTCAGAGATAGCTACCAACGCCCTAGCTAGTTTTATTTCCATCATGTCTGTAAGCAAATTTCAGTTCTTTGATATTAATGAAATGAAGTGTTATTTTTGTTGCATCTCTATATTTATGGTTATATGTTTATTCTGTTGCATTCCTGCATAAATCTGGATCACGCGGGCACTTAACTGGGACAGAGCGCCAACTGGCATGGGCTTAGTGTTAATTTTCCAGCTCGGCGTGAGAGTGTAACTGGCTACACGTGCCAAGGCAAAAACAAGGTTTTTTACAGTCCTGCTTAGGGAGTTTTCAACAAGAGGAATGTTACTCTCAGGAAAAGGGATGCAGTGATGGTTTTTTCCAGGCATGACACTGCTTATTGGTCACAAAAATGACCTTCCAATGGGCGATATGAGGATTGCAGGGACAGTGACAAAATGCTGTGTAATAGACACCCCCTAAAGCATGAGGTCCGAGGGATAGGGAGGGGCGAAATTATTTATGAGAACGCGTTTGAACTAAACACCACTGTCAGAAAACCTACAATTACAAATACAACTGATATCTTTGATACATGAACATGTGGCATGGGCGTAGCCATCCATATAGATTATATATAAAAACTGAGATCCGAGGTATGGATGCAGCCATCCAGCAATAAGGATCAAGAAATAGACTCAGGTATGGTCGCATCCATCCAATCAAAAGGGTCATGCAATAAGTCATAATAATCCCCAAAATCCGCAACCTGGACTTTATCAGACAAAATGTAGGGTTTTGCGCTTCATCTCGACCTGAACAAGTACAATTTCAGGCATGCGAATATATGAGTTGAAGTCAAACATGCCAGAAAATCACCTGATTACTAGCCAATGATTAAAGTTGTTAACAAGCACAAGAGAAACCACCAATAATGAAAATTTCTCTCAAGGTACAACCGGTAAAATCTATGGAATGTGAACAATGATCTGGCGTCGAACATCCCCATAATCACTCGATTGAAGGCCAATGATGTGGCCCTTGCATTGAATGCGAAAAATCTTCCATTAAGGTATGCAGGCTCCAAGGTACCAGAATAGAGTCTCTTGATCAAATTCCTGGATAATGAGTCAAAGTCAACAAGAAGTGACTTGATCGAAGGTGGGCCATAATTTTTCCCACATCATTGATGCGAGATAGAGGAACATGATAATAGTGAATCAGGACCAACAAAGAATTAGAGGGTTGTTGAAAACTATAGAGGAAAACTTCTCTTGAACATATTAGCAGCATGACACTGGATTTGGCAGTATTTGACATCAAAGGATCTCAATTCATGACGATGTGGCAAAGAGGGGATGAGAGGTCAAAAGAGATTACCCAAACCCATGGAGGCAAAAATGACGAAATGAGATGTCCCCAACCCAACACGAATGCAGACAAGTGCCATGTTCAAGAGCGACATACTTCCAACATAACTAAAAATTGGTTCCATTTTTCCTCCACCATTTTTGGTGAGTACCCCAAATTTTTTTTTAAACAAGCTTGAAGGGGATAGCATATGCTTGTGCTGTAAGTTTTTCCTTCGGACAAATCCATCCTAGTAAATTTTACGAGCCCTAGGAAGGAGGAACTCGAGTAACGTCATGGCAAAGAAATCCAATGTCATCAGTGTTTAACGAGTCTGACAAAGGAAGAACTCGACATCTTTTCATGTTTCGAGAGTTTGAAAACAAGGTTGAAAAGAAAACTCCGACAGTCCCTTTTCATAGGTAGTCTCGCAGATTCGAAAAGGTAGAAAAATTGTCTGCGAGAACCTCTTAGTCGCGATAGGCTAAGGTATTCCTTTTTCATAAATAATTCATCCCAACTCGAAAAAGGGTTAAACGTATAATGGGTGGATATCATTTTGCAGCCATTTAATGAGTTCAAAACGACAAGAATATCGACAATCTTTTCAATTTTAGAGAGTTAGAAAAGAGCTGAAAGATGACTCCAGTAGTGACTTTTTCATGTTTTTACCGAGTCCAAAAAAGTATAAAATATAACTCGTTACTTCATCACTGTCGCATCAAAACCTATTTTTGCACAAGAGACACGTGTAAAACCCATTTCTCGAAAATAATATAATAAAATAATCGAAAAATATGTCTTAAAACCTAATTAGGGTTGTGAAAAAGTTATAAAATGCCAAAAATGGTAAAAATAATTACTTTTCACTTTTTACCTCTTGTGGAGTAATAGTTACCCATTTCATTCTGCAATCTTGTGGCGAGGATAGTGGTCAATCCAACAGATCAATCTCAAATCCGTTAGTTCCAGGTAAGAGCCGAGATCCCTCTTGTCATTTTAGGTCATTTTTTCCCATCTGCAATTTCCAATTTCAAATTATGGGGGAGGAAAAGTAAATATTAAGGCATGGCAGTCGACGCAGGTTTCGGGCACGGAGTCGCGCCAACCACCCAATTTTCTACTCTAGGGCACACCCATTGGCGCGACTGTTTGAAAAACAGTCACGCCAACGACGCAAACCATTTTTATGTAAAATTTCACTCAAATACCCCAATTATTCACAAATTTAAGGTTCAAAAATGGCTAATACCACTCATATGAATGTGTTTCCGGGTAGAAAGAAGCAAAGTGGTCATATAATGGAAAGAATGGGAACATAGAGAAGAAGACGAGCTGACCATGGAAAATGAAAGAGTCATTGAAGCTCTCAGGAATTGTGGTCTGAAAAAATTCTTCCTAATGCCATGTCTCTGAGCCCAACTAGAGTTATTGCAATATATGATCAGCATATGGGATGAAAATCAAGAGAAGTTCATCCTTTGGGATCAAGAGCTTGAGATTGAAGTCTCTGACGTCTATTTCATAACAGGATTATACAGAGGGGAGTAGCACCAATCCTAACCGGCACTCGGCCCTGCATGGAAAACATGACCATGGTAATAGACAAGGTATTTCCAGGAGCATGGAAAGGATCGAGCAGCGGGAAAGTTCATAAACAGACTATCCCAGATTTGACACTCAGAGTAGTGCTACATACCATCACATGAGCTACGGGATCACAAGCACCGCACAAAGCAACAAAGACACAGTTGCTTCCTGCTGTAGACTGCTTAGCACCGACCATCTACAACGGGGCAGAGGCCGTGATAATAAACATGAAACACCAACTAAAAAAATGCAAGAAGACCAAATTGAAGCAATTTGGTTATGGATCCAATCTAGTATCGTTATTCTTGGAACGACTACCCATTTTCCAATGACAAGAGGTCATAGTCCTAGCACCACCAGCGAGAGAACCATGGATGGCCCGATGGGCAGCTCTGATGCCAAGGGCAGGTGGCGGTCAATAGATGTCCTAGAGACCAAAATTCTTCAATTGGCTCCACCGACAACTGATTTTCGTGGAGGATTGGCCCTACTCTAGTACAAATTTCACTAATGATCCGGACCTCCCACTCCCGGAGGGAGAGGATTGGGATGAATATTTGGGTGAGACTCAATTTTTTTTTATGAGTATTACAATTTTTTTATCTATGTGTGTTCTAACATTAAATCCATGTGTTTGCAAATGTTGGAAGAGAGATACTTGCAGGTATGTCACCGATAGCAAGGCAAATCCCTCGCGATTTCGACCCACAAGGCGAGGGCGGCTAGGAAGATGAGACAGTGTGTAATCTGGAGGGAATCACCCGAGGAGTTCCAGACTATGCACGTTTTGACGATGTTCCACGCGCCTACCAGAGGCATACTGTAGGGGTGCCCAGCCGAATTCACCGCTTGTTGAGGCGGCTCGTATGGGCAGTGAGATGTTATCATGAGCACCATGCTGATTAGACACCTAGGTTTTATTTTCATCTGCATATTTTGAAGATGTGATGGCTCAAGATGTAACAGAAACACACATATATTTTTTGAAGTTATGATGCACACAGCTATAAACATGTGATATATATATATATATATATATTCCTACATGGATCTTTTACATGTGATGACGATTTTACAAATTCATCAAATGTCTATCTTATACAATGTTAGCCACTATATTAGTTAATGTATTCATTCGTCTAGGAATATGCTGATGTTTAATAAAATCAAAATGTGTTTCTAGCAAACGACTAGGTAAATACAATCTCAGAATGTGCAGATTTCTAACTGAATAATGACTATTGAGTGGTAGAATGACAAGCTTTAAATATAAATTTACAAGAAATGCACGTATGCTGAGGTTGATTACTTCGGTTAATAACTCAATAACAACACTATATTCAACGACATTTTTTGTAGCTCGTCCTAGACAAATACCTTGCAGATCTACCAACTCACCAATATGATCATAGATTACCCAGGCTGCCAAAGAAAAATTCCTAGTACTGTGAGAGGCACCATCCGTGAAACCGACATAAGGGGTAATAGACATTTGCACCATAAGACCCAATAAGCAGGAAAATTCTTACAAATCACATCAAACCAAAATACATACAAAAAATGAAAATGACACCTATGTACACCTATTACACATGGATGACTCATGCATAATATTTTTTGAGATACAATCCATTTCTGGGCTGTATCAAGAGGATGACCTTCGTAATCAATAAGCTCATAGGCCCCATTATGCAATACACGTTTAATGATGTAGGGCCCATGCCACATAGGTTGAAATTTACCTGCCTCGACTTATCATGAGCTTGGTTATACAGGAGGACAAGATCTCCTTCAATGAAAGAACGAGGGGAAACTGATTGGTCAAAATGAGCCTTGACCTGCTTTTTCTGTGCTTCGATAACCAAAGCATCAAAGTGACGAGTTTCATCCATCCTTGCTAAATAGAGGAGACATTCTTCCTCTGGCGAAGTATTCGGCAGTAATTCAACAACTAACTTGAGCGAAGGTATTTCACATTCAATCAGGAGAGTAGCTTCCAGGCCATAGACCAACTGGAAAGGAGTGAACCCGGTTGCATTCTTAACTGAGGTTCGGTATGCCCAAAGAGCCGAAAATAACATGAGATGCCAATTCAATTTATGGATCCCAATCGTACGTTGAAGCATAGTGATAAGGACCTTGTTCATAGCCTCAACCTGGCCATTGGCTTGAGGGTAGTACGGCATTGAGTTTTTGTGGCGCAGACCCAACTTAGAAGTCAACTCCGCCACCATATAAAGCCGAAAATGGGAACCATGATTGGTAACGATGGCTTGTGGGACACCAAACCTAGCAATAATATGATTGAATGTGAACTGAGTAGCTATCTTACCGTCGGCGGTAAGTGTAGGCATTGCTTCGACCCATTTGTTGAAGTAGTCCATGGCTACGATAATATAAGCATGCCCCCCCGGTCGAGTGAGGGTTACACGTCATAAAATCGATGCCCCACTTCGAAAAGGGACCAACGGTAATGAAAATATGAAGAGGAATGGGTGGCGCACACATCTTGCACTGGTAAATCTGGCAATCATGGCATTTACGAACTGCGAAAATCGAGTCTTTGAAAATAGAGGGCCAAAAATAACCAGCACAAAGGATTTTTTGAGCAGTAGCATAACTAGACATGTGACCACCACAGGCGCCACTGTGACATTCATTGAGAAATTTCTCAGCTTCCTCAAGGGTTAAATACCGACGAAGAATGGAATCTTCCCCGACAGGATAGAGGGTATCCCCGACTATACGATAAGGTTGCGACTGCTGGCAAATACGTCGGCAAGAATCCTTCATCAACTCAAATCTAAAAGATGAATTCTGGAGATAAATGATGATATCACCATACCACGGATCGAGGGTGCTAATCAAGAAAAGTGAATCGTCTAGAATGGATTCCTCAGAACGAAAAGGAGCGGAGTTGGAAGGGAGAGAACAAAGAAAATCAACGAAAACTAATGATTTCTTAGACTTGGCAACAGTTAATTCCATATCAAAATGTTGGAGTATAACAATCCATATAGACTATTTTCCCCCCAGCAATTCTCGAGACAAAATGTAAGTCATGGGGTTGTAATCAGAAATCACCATCACTGCGCATAAGAGAATATAATGACAAAAACGTTGGACTCCTTGAACTGTAGCTAACGCTAACTTCTCAACATGAGCATAACGGGTTTCTGGGTTAAGAAGGTTACGAGACAAGTAATAGATAACATGCTCATGAACGTCATCATTGTCTTGCACCAAAACCATCACAATTGTGCTGAAAGTGGCAGCCAAATAAAGGGAAAAATCATGATGATAATTTGGAGGGCAAAGTAGAGCATTGACAATAAATGTCTTCAACGTATCAAAATATTTCTGAGTGATTTCATCTCAACAAAAAGGAACGACCTGCTTCAACAAGCGTGTGAATCCTTTAGCTACTTCGGCGTAGTTAGGTATAAAACGACGTAAAAAATTAGCTTTCCCTTGTAAACTCTGCAACTGGTGCAATGAGGAAGGAGAGAGTAGATTAATAATAGCCTCAAATTTGAGAGGATCAATACGAATTCCATGTTGAGACATGATAAACCCTAAGAGTCTACCAGAATCAACGCAGAAGACACACTTATGCGGATTAAGCTGAATGTTATAGTGTCTACAACAAAGAAAAATTAGACGAAGATGGTCAGGGTGATCCCTACGCTTAGCCGAATGAGCCGGAAGGTCATCCAGATAAGGCTACACGATGTGACGAATATCATGAAAGGTGTAGGACATGGCATGCTGAAATGTGGCCCCAACATTTTTTAAACCAAAAGGAAGCTTATTATATGCAAAGGTACCCCAAGGACAGATGAAAGCAGTCTTGTGTTGATCAGTCGCGAGAATGTGTATCTGATTATAACTAGAAAAACCATACATAAGGGAAAAAGTCTCACTCTGGGCACAGTTGTCAATGATCTGATCAATGAAGGGAGTAGGATAATTATCCTTGGGACAAGCTCGATTGATATCACGATAGTCAACACAAACACAAATACTGCCCTGTTTATTATCTACAGGAACAATATTAGAGACCGACTCTGTCAAGGGAATAAGATAAATGAAACTAGCTTTGAGAAGCTTTTCCACTTCAGCTTTAATGGCAACAGCTTTCCGAGGATGAACTGGATGAAGATGCTGGCGAACAGGTTTCAAACTGGGGTAAGTAGGAATAGCATGTACCACAATGATAGGATCAATGTTAGGCATTTCTTTATAGGACCACGCAAAGACATCACATAATTCGCGAAAGAGGCTAGTATAGACTTGTACTTCATCGAAAGAACAAGTGACCCCGATATGGATGTTCTCGACAATTCCCAGTTTTACGAAAATGTCAATAGGCATCGTCTGTGTAATGTTACTCAAGTTACCTTCTGAAAGAAATTCATGAATCTGAACAGGTGTTTGAAGCGGAAGAGAGGGAACCTGAGAATAAAAATGCTCAAGACAAGTAGACATGGCCCCGAGACTTGGGAGAAATGAGGAACGATGATGATTATCATCCGACGGGGGATCTTCGAGAGACATGGTTTTCCACGATGACCTCATCGGAGGGAAACACTTCCTTCAAAGGATCAGGTGAATCAAAATTACCAAGTGAAGGGGATTGAGAATAAATGTCAAGAGACATTCTCAAAGGAGCAGATTCAGGGGACGGAGTATTCGAAGCGGCGATGAGGTGACAATAATCAATTTCAATCGGACTCAATGGCATCGAATATCTGAAAGAATCTATCTGTTCAGGGGAAGGAATAACCCATGGGTCATCGGTGCGAGAAATCATGTTGACCTGAACAGTATTTGGTGGTGGAAGAGGAAAAATACCCATGTGGGCAGGATCCTTGAAAAGGCCTGGCCCTATGCTCTCATAGGGAGTAGGAATCTTATACATACGGAACGTTGTTCTCGGAAGAAGAAGTGAAAAAAGACAATTGATCGACAGTAACAATATTTCCTTCGTGTGGGAATTTCTAAACAAGAAAGAGAGTGGACAGAACACATACCATTACATGAGCCCAACTGCGACCGAGGAGAAGATTATATTAGCATCAACAACTTCAAATTAGACATTGACTATCTTCCCTTCCAATGTGATCGGTAAACTAGCAAGAACACCAAGAGGTTTAGACTCTCTTCCATCAAATGCTTCAAGGGAATTGGGTGACGAGGTGAGAGCTGGAGAACTAATGGCTTTCCAACAAATAGATGACATAACATAGGTATATGCACCCTCAATCACGAATGCTTAGTGAATTTTCAAACCATTTATACTAACTTGAATGATGAGTGCAATTTGGTGTGGGAGTCGCGGAATGAAATTCTCGAAATCGAAAGCAAGCAAGCTAGTATCAGCAGGATCAACCCCACTTATCATGGATAACAACGCTTTCCATTGTGACGGAAAACTATGAAGTACTTCTAACATAGACATTGCGGATGGTGCCTAAGCCAAATCCTCAACAATACTGTAATGCTGAGCGGCACGGGCATTAGGATTGTACGAAGACTTGCGGAGCACACCTTTGGAAGGTGCTCACACAATGGATTTAGTATGAGGCCGTTCAATATCAAGAGGGTCAGAAACAGGTGGAGGAGGAGGACCATCAACAATATCCTTCCCGGTTGTTTGACGTTAACCAGAATAATCTTTCGATCGAGTAGTAATGGAAACGGGTGCAGAACCGTTCATCATAAAAACCTGAGAACCAAATGGGGTAGAGGACTGAGGTTTCTCTACCATCTGAGTTTTCTGAGTAGGAAAAGGTTATTTAAGAACAACTAGAGCTCCTTGAGTGGCTTTGAGCAATCATCTCACTTCGGATTGTCGAGGACAGTCTTTGGTGAAGTGCTCTTCGTCACAAATCAAACAAGGATACTTTGGTTTGCGTTGAGTACTATCAGCAGAACAAGGTTTCGACGAATCCTGTTTTGGAGTATCGGCTTTGGCCTTACCTTTACCCTTCTTCTTACCTTTAGAAGCATTATCCATAGGATTGGCCTGAATGACATTCACTTCTGCGGGTTTGCCGGAATTCGGATTTGGTTGAGAAGAAACATTATTAGAAGAAGTAGACTTCTGCTTCCCATAATTAGACAGAGACTTTTGAGAATTATGAGATACGGAACCAATAATACCGTCAATGGATGGAGTCACTGGAGGTTTAGAAGTTCTAGGTCGAGAAGCATCGGGCAAGATATCATATAAAGCGCCAGATTGAGAGTACACAAGATCGAGGTAGTGGGCATAAGCAATGGCTTGTTCCTCAGTTACACATGCCCCCATAGCTATATCTTTAGCGATCTGATTGACAAAGGAGGTAGTGAACCAATGAGTTAGAAGCCGATCAGGAATTTCAAATTTGATCATGCGACGACGTTGCCTCCACTCATGAATATGATCCAAGATATGAGTAGCTCGGTCTTGTTTCAATGAAGTGAGGAGGTGCGTCCTAGTCTCATAGCGGACCGAAAACTAGAAATGTGTAAGGAATGCCATAGCTAAGGAATTGAAATCTTGAAAAACTCCATGAGACAGCTCAATGTACCATTTTGTAGCAGCACCAGTAAGAGTACGCTAGAAAATATGGAGCCGAATAGAATCGTCAACCCAAGAGTTAGAGGAACACCACAAGTGGTAAGTCATAACATGCGTTTGGGGGTCTTCACCAGGGTTACCCTCAAATTTAGGACAATCACCAGGAATCTTGGTCGGAACCGGAGGCCAATACGGATTATGAAGAATGGGATCATTTGTTAATTTTGACACATCAGGTAATTCCAACGTATCAAGAAATGGTAATTGAGTATTAAAAGTCATCGAAGGTCTTTGATAAGGACCCGTGTGTACATTCCACCCAGTTCGAGTGAGATTATGTCCCCATACATTCTATCTCGAAAGATTCGGATCATAGGGATTAGAAGCAGGATAATTCAGTTGATACTGGGGTTGAGGACCAGGATATGGAGTTAAAGTAGAACATAGAGATATGTACTGAGAAATATAAGGATTCTGCTGTGGAATGTAAGCATGGATTTGAGGTTGATGATACAAAGGTGGATTTTGAGGGAAAGGAATCTGAGGCGTGCTATATACCGGTTGATATGAAACTTGAGGGTAGTAATCGCCTTGCTGCTGAGCAGGTTGAACTTGTGGAGCAGGTTGAGTAGGCTGCTGAGCAGGGTAAACAGGTAGAACCAGCTACGAAATCGAAGGAATCTACTGGTGGGTAGGTTGAAATGGCTGCTGAGCTGGTTGAACTGGCTGTTGAAACTGTTGTTGGGGACCAACAGGCTGTTCTTGTGGGAAAGGTTAGCCTGATGGTAGCGACGGACCAGGTTGTCCCTAATAGCTAGGTTGACTAGGAGAAGGACCAAAGGGTTCTCCTGGTTGCACAATATTTGGGCCATACTGAACGTGCTGCTGTGATGGAGGTGCAACAAGTTGTCCCTGTGACGGATAATTCCCCCCCCAGGACCAAAAGATGATCCTGGTTCATTCAAAGGTTGACCCGAAAGAGCGGAGGGTTTTCCATGTTGGGCCAAAGGTTGAACTTGTGAAGGTTGGCCTTATGGACCGTATGGTTGTCCATGTGGACCAAAAGCAGGGCCCTGCTGAGCTAAAGGTTGTCCCGATGAGGGTTGTCCTTGGAAGCAAGAAAGTTGCGGAGGAAGAGTAGGTCCCAAATGAGTAACAGTCTGATAAGGATCATAAATAGCCTGATAAGGATCAATAGGAGGCAAATAGACCGAATTAACATACACATCATAATGGTGTGGATAGATATATATGGGATTACCAACATCATCATAGTGATGGAATCGAAGATTACTGGGAGCCTGAGACTACTGAGAACCCTGAGAACTCTGTTGCTAAACAACCAACAGATATTCTTCAAAAGTAAGACCCCAGGAATCACAGGAGGAGTGGAAACTGAACTAGAAGCCACACAAACCGTTGGTTGAACTAGAACAGATGTGACAGTAACCGATGAACCAAGAGTCGAAGGTGATAGCCCTAACGAAGGTAGGACCAAAATCTGAGGAGGAGTTACTGTACTGGATTGTGTAATGGAGGCAACACCAAATATGATCTGACTCAAGGGTCTATATCCAAGCAGAAGTGAGACCCGCGGTGGTGAAGATTGGATGGAGGCACGAGAGAGATCTTCAGGAAAGAGTTGATATTCTCCTATGGAAATAGGCATTCCTTCACTTCCAATAGGACTGGAGGAATCCATATCTGAGTCCAACTTAAGATCTTCGAACATAATATGGGGACTAGGAGGTACCGCAACAACAACAAAGGGTGATCCCAACGTAAGAGGAGGAAATTCTCCTTCTTCCCCAAAACTAGACCAAGCACTTGAAGAAGGCCAATTGAATTCAACTGGCTCATCAAGTGGAGATCGAGTAGTAAGGGGTTGGATAGACGGAAGAATAGGTTGGAGAACTCGACAGACTTAGTGGATTGAGGGGTTTCAAAAGAAAATTCCAAAAAAGAATCACTAGTAGGAGGCAGTGAGGACGATGAAACTAGATGTTCCGCCACTTTGATTGTATATTAGAACAGGAAGGTAAAGAGATAACCAATCGAAGGTGCCAAAACAAGAACTAAAGAAGTCAATCAAGCCAAGTATGGAACTTTTAATAGGAGTGTGATTGTAGGTGATTAATTTTATAACACTGAAACCAAAATTCATTGTTTCATGTTTTAAGAGTCGAGAAATAGGAAAAATATGACTCTAGTCACTTTCAATTTGAAACGAGTGTGAAAGGACAAGTACTCGATGATCTCTACTCTTGTTTAAAGAGTCACAAAAAGATCGAAATGAATTCTTAGGAATTCTAAGCAAGATGGTGTACTAGGTTTCTGTGAAATTCCATATACACCTTAGTGATCAAATAAAACAGAAATGACCAAGGACTTGACGTGCATGCATGTAGTCTCCCCGAATGCTATGTTCGGTGTATCACGCTTACAAGACAGCAGAATCGACTTCCTATGGATAAAGGGATTACAACCTAGAGGGGTCTCCTTTTACATATGCGATGGTATGGGGAGCACAAGTCCGTACTAGCGCTCTCTGAAGCCAACAGGCGAGAGACAACTACTAGGTTTTAAGATGCCGGAACACATATCTAGCCTAGACCACTAGAAATATTGCGTTAGGTTTCAATGTTGCCTTAGGCTCATTGAGTAAATTTTAAAGTTAATCTTGAAATAGGTTTCAATTTCCAGGCCCTAACGAATTTGGAGCTCAACTTCCTAAATGAAAACTATATGCAAATGAACATAATTTCAGTTCGATGAATGCTAGTTATAAGAAGGATAGAAATATTTCAAACAATAACAAACAAAGAAAGTATATGAATAAACTGCTAATGCCTCTAATGCAACAAATTGAAAACAAAATTCCTTCCTAGATGAAAAAGGCTAGTTATGCAAAGGAATGTTTCAATTTTGATGCAACGAAAGAATGTATATATATATATATATATATACATATACATATATATATATATATATATATATATATATATATATATATATATGTATATATATATATATGTATATATATATATGTATATATATATATGTATATATATATATGTATATATATATATATATATATATATATATATATATATATATATATATATATATATATATATATATATATATATATATATATATATATATATATATATATATATATATATATATAGCACACCATGCACTAATTCAAATGGAAAACAAAATAAAAACTAGTTTGAGTTTTGAAAATGCAGGGATTTAAAATTGAATGATTCAACCGAAGTGAAACGATCACAAAACATTCAAGCTAATACAACAAACTTTCGATCAAATCTAGAGAATTTCCCAAATCGACCCAACACAAGAAATTTATTCGATGCCTAGAGCACTAAGGGGAAAGATCAATCGATGAAATGAAAATACCATTCAACCAAAACACTCAAAAGGATCAAGGAAAACTCATTGTAATAGCGCAAAACGAAATGAGGTTGACAAAAATCAAAGAGACTTGTATTTCAAACAGAAGGCTCAGTGTACAAGAACACTCAGAAAACCTAAGGCCTTTAAATGACACTGATAGGAAAATGGAAAAACAACTGAAAGAAAGAAGTCTACAGTATTCAACATAGTTCCAAAGGCTAGATCACACCCAGAAAATAACCCAGAAGCAATCACAATTGACCAAAAGACTCAATAAGGAGGTCAAAACAAAACCTACAGGGGTTGGCACGACTGTAAGGTTGTGATCTGTGCCATACAGGTGTTGGCACGAGTGAAAAGAGAGCAACCTACACCAATCGGCACAATTGTTCAGACAAAACTATGCCAAGCTAGATACCTATGGGAAAAATAGGAAAAAACCAAAACTTAACTAGCAGAGGCCAACCTTGACACTCTGGAGTTGAACAGAGGATGGAAATTAAGTAAACAAACCAGAAAAAGGCAGAAAATGAAATCAATAATTGAAACTGACCTAACAGGAAGAAACAACACACTCGCACTAATCCCCAGTGGAGTCACCAATTTGTTACGTAGGTAAATCCTCTCTGTGGATAGAGACGATCCCTCTAGCCCTAGTGTGGGTCTAGAAACAAAGGGACATGCTAAAGTGTTTCTTCCTAGTTAATGAATGAATGAAAGACATGGTAGATCGACCTACCTGGAATCCAATGCTGTTGTCATTGCAAAAAGAGTAGTAGCCTCTGGCTCCTGTCTTGGCAAATCACAATCTGTTCGCTGTTACGCCCAGATACCTACACATAGAACAAGCAACAAGAACAACATACGACATCATAGTTTCACTTGCAACTATTAACCAGTCAAAGAGGGCTAAAGCTATCACATTACACAAATATCATAACACAATAATGGAAGCAAACAATAGTCATGTATATATAAGTAGAAGGAAGAGGTATAGCGGATGCTTTGACATCGTAGTCTCCTCCAGCGGAGTTCAGCCGAAGCGCATCTCAGTACCTGTCAAGGAATTTAGACAAAATGAGGACATGGATTCAAGCTTTCCTCAACATGATTCCTTCTATCTATATTCTCTAGTCATTCAACTATCAACTCTCCAGGTTCAACTATTCAACCATTCAACTAGTTTGTACTAAGAGAGATAGCTTCTTTTATAGAGGAAAAGGAGGTGGTTGGGATCCCTACAAAGGTGGGAGGGAGTCCTATCCTTTAGGAGAGTTCCAAGGGAGGTGGAAACTACTAACTAAAGGAGGGAGTCCGTGGTTTTCTCAGTTCAACCACTCCCAATGACTCATCCTCGAGGTGGTTGGAATAGAACCTCTGCCTCTATTTTTAAAAAAAATTCCATAAACAGCTTGGTGTGGGCACTTAATTGGGACAGAGCACCAACTGGCGCGGGCTCGGTGTTAATTTTCCAGCTCGGTGTGAGAGTGTAACTGGCTACTCGCGCCAAGGCAAAAACAAGGGTGTTTACAGTCCCATGCCTCAGGGAATTGTCAACAAGACGAATGTTACTCTTAGGGAAATGAATGCAGTGACGGTATTTTCCAGGCATGAGACTGCTTATTGGTCACAAAAACAACCCTCCAATGGGCGAGATGGGGATTGCAGGGACAGTGAAAAAATGTTGTGTAACACGTTGGCTTATATTTTTTGATCGTGTTTGACCATTCTAACCATGTTGACCCTCATTGACAATGGTTGGCCTTAGTTGATCATGGTCGAGCATTGGTGACCATGGTTGATCATGGGCGACCATGGTTGACCATATTTGAGCATTTTCACCATAAATATCCTGATTGACCAACATGTTTGATCAATGTTAACCATTTTTTACCATGAATATTATTATTACATTAATAATATATTTATCTTTTAATTATACATGATCGATCATTCTAACCATAATATTAAAACTTATATTATAAACCCTAATATTAAACCCTATATTTTAAGCCAAATTCTATAAACCCAATATTATGACCATAATAGTTGGCCAATATTGTTGACCATGGTTGAGCATATTCAACCGGGTTTCACCATGGTTCAAATGTCTGATAAAGGTTGACCATGGTTGATAATGCTTCAATGATGTGGTTGAATATGTTTTATTCATGTTGAAGATCGTTGTCATTGAATAAATTGTAATGTAACGTAACATTCTAAGCATGGTTGATCAATATAATAGATAATATTATAAGCTCTTACATTAAACATTAATATTATAATACATATATATTAAACACCCTATATTAGACACCCAAAATTATAAACCCAATATTAAACCCCAAATGTTATAAACCAAAACACTATAAACCTTAACACAACCACATTAGTAAATGTGGTTCATATATGTTGATTGATGTGTACTAAGCACATGCACAACCAAATTAGTAAATGTGATTGGATAATTTTATAATGTCACATTGTGACGTTGGAGAAATTGCAATGTAATGTAACATTGCCAGAATATTTGTCACATTGTGACATTAAATGGATGCGTGTACCATTTCAGCATCATAACATGTTTGATTATTAGTATTAATCAATAATATTCACACCTGATTAAGTTTGAATGAAATTTAAGAGTATTGATTGTCAAACATAGTCAAACATAGTCAACCACATTAATAAATATGGTTGACTATTTTGTAATGTTGCATTGTGTTGTTGAGAAATTTTGATCATTATCAACTATTAATATTATATTATAAACCATTAGTATTAAACCCTAATATTATAAACCATTATTTTATACCATAATATTACAAACCATATATATTGAACCCTATATATTAAACACTATATTATAAACCCAAAAAAATAAACCCTAATATTAAACCCATATTATAAACCCAAATATTAAACCTAAATATCATAAACCCTAATATTAAACCCTATATTATAAACCCAATATTATAACCATAATGGTTGGCCAATATTGTTTACCATACTGGTTGACCATAGTTGAGCATATTTAGCAAGGTGTCACCATGGTTCAAAATGGTTGATAAAGGTTGACTCTCGTTGATAATGGTTGACTAATGTGGATATATATGCTCCATTATTAATATTAAAATGCCATTATTTTTGATAGATGTTGAAGAGTGTTTTCATTGAATAAATTACAATGTAATGTAGTATTCCATCCATGGTTGATCATGTTAATAAATGGGATGTCTATTGTGGTTGATCATGGTTTTTCGTGATATTCCATGGTTTTCCATGGTTGATATTTGTTGACCATGTTAGACCATTCTAATCATATCTATCTTGATCAACCATTGTTGACCATAATCATTCAAGGTCAAGCATGGTAGAGCATGGTCAACCATGGTGGACTATAATGGAGAATGCTTGACTTTGGCTTACCTTTGTTGATTGTGTTCAAGACCATTCTAGATCATGCTTGATTTAATTGATCATGGTTTACCATTTTTGTTCATGATCGAGCATGGGTGACAATGGTTGATCCTGGCTGACCATGGTTGACATTGGTTAACAATGTTTGACCATTTTAACCATAAGGATATTGATTGACCAACATGGTTGATCGATGTTGAGCATGGTTTACCATGAATATTATTATTACAATATTAATATATTTATGTTATAATTATACATGGTTGAACATTCTAACCATATATATTAAAACCTATATTATAAACCCTATATTTTAAACCAAATTTTATAACCCCAATATTATGGCTGTTGTGGATGATTTTGTCACCCTCCTAGAGACAACCTAGAGTTGCCATAGACCAGTGCCTAGGACATCTTAATATAGCAAGGAGTCCTTTATAATTTGGGTTGTCAGTCCAAGGGACTCACCTGCTATCTCTTTTTCTAAACAAGGAAATTAAATTAGATTGAATTGGTCCAATTTCTCTCTCAGAGGCTGATACAAGGATAGGAGTAATGTAAAGACATCATGTAAAACTTCAGCATCGAAGTATCAGACAGTTAAGAGACCACTTACTGTAAAGAGGGCCGATTCAAATAATATATCACAGAAATCAAGTATAAGGATGTGCAAGCAGTGAGGAAACATGAGAAGATATTACTGGCAGAAGGGCGCACCAATTTACGAATCCTCAAGTAACTAATATAGCAGAAATTATGGATGAAATGAACATGGAACAGTATATCATGACTAGGCCTATTTAAAGCGCTTGACTAATTTCAGAAAGGGCACCACTTAAGATGAATCCTTACTGCAAACTAGTGAGCCACTCGCATTCTAGAACATGATACAAGAAGAAAATTTGCATGAAAAGGGATGATATATTAACACATAAGAAAAGTTACATACTGTGAGATACCAAAGACCAAAATCCTCAATACAGTCATAACCCCTCCTCACTGAGACCCTACGGGCTCTGAAAATTCATACATAAATATTACAAGATGAATACAGTAGTCTTCTCGCTGCACAGTTCGCTGACAGAAATCTGGAACCTCTACAATGTCTTATTTTTGAGTATTTATAGAGAAGACAAAAACTTCCCGAGGAGGAGGAAAACGAGGCACAATTAATGACTCAGTTTGAAACCCAATGGCAGAAAACATTCGCGCCTTATGTCATGAATGACTGGCTATAAATGATGGTACTGAACAGCCTATTCAAGAAATAAATGCTGGGAGATAAAATCTCCCTATATACAAGATGGGAGTAATAAAATATATACAATTCGTTGCCCGCGGTTGAAAGAAAATCTGCTGCTGTAAGAGATTTGGAACAATCTGGATTTAGGTACTGTACTCTCGGCTTTCGGCTATGGATTTGAATCCTGGATCTTTAATGCGGGGCAGACGCATCCGGAGAGTTCTGAGAGTTCACATCCCTGTCTTCTTTAATGGTGGTCATCTCTCCCACCTACCCTCGGCTCCTTCCTTTAATTGCTGCCAGTATGATCTGTCCTTTGCCATGCTCTAGATTTTTCAATCGAGGCGGAAAATTAAAGCGCCACCAAAACCAAATTAAAACCTGCAAAACCCGCAAATCATTAGAGAAAAACGACTCGGCGATATGGAGTGTGGTTACAACAGCGGCCATGAAGTCGGTGATGCATTTTAGGCAAGACATTGAGAGGACGCAGCGTGACAGGAAACACATGAACACAATGAAGAAACGGAGAGTGACGAGGCAGAAAGCAATGGGGCGACAATAAATAAATGGGCTAAGTGTTTATAAACCATGACACGTCATCAGGACACACGAATGGTGAAGGAAGAATGCAACGTACACTTGTGAAACATGATGACACGGCCGCAGGAGGTGGGACCCGAATCGACAATCGGAATCGGAGAGCAGAGTGGGTAGAGCGAAAGTGGCACATCTTTTATGTTCCGATTGCGATTGAAAATAGGGTTGCGATCAACCCAGGACCGTTCGATCTTGAAACAAGATCGATGGCTGTGGTTGCATCGGAGGGAAATAAAGTGATGGAGACATGAAAACCGCCGATCGACAGCGCGCGGACCCACCATAGATGTTAATTGCCGCACCGTCGATTTGAGCTAGATCGGATGGCCAATATTGCGTCTGATTGTTAAAACATCAGGCCCCTTCTTGCTTTGGATTGTGGTTCTCTGACCTGGGTCTTATGGAGGCCGAAGCAGGAGGGAGCCAAAATCTTAAAGGATCGGCCCGATTGTTTAGATTTGAATTTTGAACTATTGCGATGCAGGTTTTCAGGCGGAGATAGTAGCGTCAAGCAGGGTCATGGGGTTTTAGGCTACGGCAGGGATGAATATGTACAACATCGGCTCCATCTGGGGACGGCATGTTTGTCGTCGGACATGTCGAGAACATGCAGACCATCAATTATTTCATCTTGTTTTGAATTCTCCTGCACTTTAACTTCAAGTAATCATCAGCATTCTTTTCCTTTATAAAAAGAAGAAATAAAAACTAAAGCAAGTTATATACAGTATATACAACCAGGCATTCCTAGCCGAGATCAGAATTGAAAATAAGGCTTGAGGAACTGGCCATTCACGGGCGCATCCAACAAATCACCCTGTAGATTTTCTAAAGTAAAGGTGTTGTTTCTCCCCAGCTCCACTATTTTGAATGGCCCAAACCATAATGGATCAAATTTAGCATGTTTGCCCCTTTCTGCTCTGCGAACATCCCATCTAAGAACCATGTCTCCAACCTGAAAATTTCTATCCTTCGCGTGCTGATCGAAGACATTCTTCATTTTTTCTTGATATTCTATTAGTCTCTGATCTACCTGGTTCCTTGTCTCCTCCAATTCTATCAGCTGATTAATTCTTCGGATCATGTTATCTGGTTCTTCTTGACTCTCTTGCATGAAACGTGCTACTGGCAATGCTAATTGCAAAGGAAACACTGTAGCCCGCCCATACACCAGCTCATAAGGTGACTTTCCGGTGGCTCTTTTGCTGGTTACCCTATTTGCCCATAGGGAAAACTTTAATTTAGAATCCCAGTTCTTCTGATTTTCAGCTATTGTCTTTTTTAGGGCTCTCACCAGGGTTTTATTGGACGAATCTGCCAGACCGTTTCCCTGAGGATAATATGCTGTAGAATGAGTAAGGATGATGTTGTATCTTTGACAGAATTTTACGAATCTGGCAGACTTGAAAGCCTGTGCATTGTCGGTTACAATTCTTGCAGGACAACCAAACCTGGATATGATATTATCTTCTATAAAATTCATTATTACAGCATCTGTCGCATTTCTAGTAGGTATGGCTTCCACCCATTTCGTAAAATAGTCTGTGGCTGTCAATATCCATTTATGCTGGCCGCTTGATGGGGGATGTATCTCTCCTATAAAATCTAATCCCCATTTCTGAAATGGTTCGTTTACATGAATTGGAATTAAGGGAAATGCCGCTAATTTCTGTCTTTCCACAAATCTTTGGCATTTGTCGCACGATCTGACCCAAGCAAAAGTATCTGAATACAATTTTGGCCAGTAAAAACCGGCCTTCAAGATTTTATGGGTTGTTTCCCTCCAGCTGTAATGTCCTCCACATATCCCCTCATGAAATTCCATCATTACATTTTGCACTTCATTTTCGGTAAGGCATAAAAGTAATATGCCTAGAGGGTCTCTCCAGTAGAGCTGTCCATTAGCAACTGCGTATTTCTGAGATTTCATCCTTACAGCTCTGTATTTGGCCTTGTTACATCCTGGAGGACAGCTAAGTGTTAACAGATATTCAACTATTTGCTTATACCAAGGACTAGTCAGATATTTCACATGTATCTTTTGTGTAGCCTTCTCTAGTCCATGTTGCTCTTCTTCTTTTTCTGATTCTTCATTTGCTATCACAGACAGATTAATTCCCAAAGCTTGACGATTTGATTCAGATAACATCTTGGCAAGTCCCTGTCCTTTGATCAGTTTGGTAGGCCTTATATCCAGATCATACTCCTGAATTTTTGCAATCCATCTTCCCCTCCTACCTTCACTATCCCCTTGTACTAGAATGTCTTTTACAGCTGCTGTAGGAACATAAGCAGTAATATGAGATTGAAAAATATAAACTCTAAAAGCTTTTAGGGACTTTACCAGGGCATATGCCTGCTTCTCCAGTATATTATATTTCAATTCAGCATCGTATAGCACCTGACTGAAGAATGCTATTGGCTGTTCATATCCCTCTTCATTTTTCTGCAATAATACTCCAGCAATGGTATGAGGTGAAGCAAATGAGAATACCATAAATGGCTTACTATAATCTGGTCCTGCCAATACAGGAGCTTCGGAAAATGCCTGTTTTATCCTTGTGAATGCGTCTCTAGACTCCTGAGACCATTTTACTTCATTTTCCTTCTTCAACATATTGGTAATGTGCCTAACTATCTCTGCATAGTTAGGGATAAATCTTCTCAAAAAATTTATTCGCCCCAAAAACACCTGCACTTCTTTCTTATTTCTTGGCAAAGGAATGATGTTTATCACTTCAACTCTCTTAGGATCAATTTTTACACCATCCTTAGTCACGATATGTCCTAAGAGTTTTCCTTCGTCTAATGCAAAAAAATATTTTTGAGGATTAAGAGAAAGGCCGTACCTTCTGCATTTTTCGAAGGTTCTTCTCAAATGCACAATATGCTCATCATCATTCTTTGAGAATACCATGATATCATCAAGATATACCACCAAGAACTTGTCCTGTTCTCCAATAAAGGCTATGTCCATTGCCCTTTGAAAAGTAGCACCTGCATTAATCAATCCAAATGGCATCCTCGCATACATAAAGGTTCCCCATGGCGTGGTGAACGCAGTCTTCTTCTGGTCTTATGGGAAAACAGCTACCTGATTGTAGCCTGAAAATCCATCCATCATTGACATTCTGGATGCTCCTACCACCTTCTGCAGGATATGGTCCATTCTAGGCAGTGGGTAATTGTCTTTGAGAGATGCTCTATTCAAATTTCTGAAGTCCACACACAGCCTTATTTCTCCATTCTTCTTTCTAACAGGAATAAGGTTCGCTATCCATTCTGAGTACCTTAGTGGCACGATTATCTAGGCTTTCAACAACTTCTTGATTTCTTTTTCAATAGAAGGAATGAGCAAAGGATTTATTTGCCTGAGCTTCTGTTTGTATGGCTTTGCGTCCTCCTTCAACGGAATTTTATGCTGTATAATATTTATATCAAAAGTTTTTAGGTCCTCATAGGACCAAGCAAAAACATCTTTGTAAGATTGAAACAACTTCAAATAATTTTCTTTGTATTCTTCTGGGACCTTTCTGGACAGTTTAACAATTTTGGGGTCAGTGGAAGTACCCAGATTCAAATCTTCTACTTGATTATCTTCTACTATTTTATTTGGCTGCACGGGTACGTCATCTTTATTGAACAACTTCTCCAGTGGTACCAACCCTCTGGGTATGACATTACCCTTTAGCTGCAGCACTTTACTACTTGCTATTCTTTCTTCCCATTTATTTTCAGCAATATTTTCAACTTCTTCTTCTCCATTATCATCAATCTCCATATTGGAGAATTCTCCCACAGTCTCTATAAATATTTTCATCTGTTCATCATCTTCGAATACCTGCCAATGCTTTATATTGTCTGGAATGGACGGTCTGTAACGTACCTCCACCTCATATCTTAGGAGTGGGTTCTGAGGAGGTCGGAAAGTACTGGCAGCTACCGCAAGAGAATCTGCTATTCTGTTTTGCTCCCGGGGCATGAACTGTATGTTAAATGCTGAAAAGAAGTTTTCTATCATGTCCCATACTTCATTTCTATATGCCCTGAGCCGTGGGTGTTTAGTTTGACATTCATTTTTAATCTGCCTTACGACTAGCTCAGAGTCTCCAAACACTTTTAGACAGTGGATGCCCATGCTTCTAGCTGTCTGCAGCCCCAGTAATAATGCCTCATACTCAGCTACATTGTTTGTAGCCTCATATTCCAGTTTAAAAGATAGTGGCACCCATTTTCCTGCAGGGGAGATCAACAACACTCCTGCTCCATTTCCCTCCCTTGAATCAGCTCCATCAAACTGCAAGGTCCATATTCCTGACTCCTGCTCTTCTTTAGGCTGCTCAGCCTGAACCTGACCAAAAAGGGTCTCATGTGCGTAATCCTGATTTTCTTCCAACATAAAACATGAAAAGTCCCCTTCTTTGTTATAAATTGGGGAATTATCTGAGCAGTTAGCCCTGGTTACCGTTTTGACAAATCTTGTCTCCCTGTATAACCTCCTTTCCTGACCTACGAAGACAGGGACAGTAGCATATGTTAGATCCAATTTGATTGACCCCCCGATCTTGGTACCCCAGGATCTCGACAACATCATGCCAAAGCGGGCTGGGATATCAGCAACCACGATGTCCATGACCACACTTTTTGCTGGGATTTGAGCTAGATTGACCACTAAATCTTTAATCATTCCCAAGCATTTAACCCTTTTAGAATCAAATGAATATAGATCTTTATATGGTCTTGTAATTTGCAGCCCTAGTTGCTCCATGACAGAGAAAGGCATAAGATTATGGGAAGCCCCAGAATCTAACATACAGTTGTGTAGCAGCAGATCATGGATGACTAGGGACACGTAAAAGGGGGGAGTAGAGGGGTATATCTCCTCGACATGTGGGCCAAAGACTACCATTGGTCTCTCTTCTTGCAGATTTAAACTATCAGGTGCGATGGGTAGTTCAGGAGGAAGAATGAAAGAGGTAACTTGAGACTGATATGCAGGCTGTTTTAATAATTCAGTCAGAGGGACAGGAATCTTAATCTTCTCAAGCTCTTTTTGCAAATTGAAAGCAGACGTGGGCTTTTCTAGCGCTACTTCTTTGGACTCCCTATTTTCAACTGAAGACTTGACTTCCTTTGACACTGGCTCAGCATTAGGAGGGCCAACTGGTATAGAAGAGGAGGGAACTTGATCATTAGACTGCAAGGGGGTATTCAGAAGATTCTTACCTTTTTCTATACACCTCTTTGCTGCTGATTCCTTCTGAGCCGATGTTTCCTCTCGAGGCTGCTCTTCCTCTTGCTCCTGAGTTCGGGTCCTCTTCCTTGAGGATCTAAGATCATATTTGACGTTGAATTGTGCTTCCATGAAATCAGCAAATTGCTTGCAGTAATGGTCAATCTCTGCTTCTTCGTCTTCTTCTTGTAGGGGGCACTCCATATCATCATTATTAGAGAAGGCCAGATTTGAATCTTCAAGTTTATAAGCCGCATCTCTAACGGAGTCATCTGCTGGTCCCTCCAGGTACAAGGGATGGGGTACCTGGTCTTGCTGTTCTCTTGGAATTATCTGTAACGGGGGCTTTCTGTACTGAGGATTATATCCTCTGTTTGGAGCATTATAATAGTTCCTGGGAGCTGCATTCTTAGCTTCCAGCTCTAGCTTGACCATTTTCTTTATCATCTTGCTTATCTCATCCATTTTGTCAGAGTCTTTGTCTTGATTAGAGGTAGAAACCTCTTCTTTACCTCTCCTTCTAGTATCTTGCTCAACTTTTCCCTTTGACTTACCAGTGGCGGAAAAATTTGCCTCCGATTCTAGAGCATCTGTTTGAGCATCATCCAAGGTGACAGGCATTCTTTCCTGCAGCGAGAAACCAAAATCGGAGTCAAAAGCTGCAATGAAAACAACTTTGTCCGCAGCTTCATGTGGCTTCATTTCGGGAGGTAGGCTCAGGTATAACTTGTTAAATCTCTTGATGAACTCGGATACCCCTTCATTCTGTTTCTTCTTCATGGTATTAAATTCCGTAAGGCACATTCCATAATCTTTATTTTCCCCCCACTTCCTGAGAAAAGCAGTTTCCATTTGGTCCCAGGTAGTCACGTAATTATTCCCCAATGTCTTAAACCATTTTCTGGCTTCGCCTTCTAAATACTGCACAAACAACCTCAAAACCACATCCAAATGTTCAACAATTAAGTTCTCCGCGAAAGAGCAGAAGGTCTCGAGATGCTTCTGAGCATCAATGTCACTTTCACCATTAAACCTTGGTAAGATCTTTAGGTAATCTTGTGGCATGTCATGCAGTACTGGGGGTAGAGCCAGTGGAGCATATTTATTTAATAGGAAAGTAGGAACATTGGCCATTGGGGGAGGTGGGGGTTGCACAACAATTTGAGATACAGATGAAGGGAGAGAAGTAGGAGGAAGTGAAGTATGAATAACAATGGGAATATATTGCACAGAAGCCTGAGGTGTAGAAGGGAATAACTCACGGTTAACAGTAGCTACTTCTGTGACTTCTTTAATTTCTTCAGCCTCGAAAGTAGGGTGAGATCCTCCTTCAATCCAGGCGTTCCCTCTATGTGGAGTTTCTGAGTGAAACTCGGGTTTTTCTGTTCTAACTTCTTGAGAAGAAGAAGGCGGGTGGTCTTCAACAGAATATTCAGAATTTTCGGGACGAACCGACTTCTTCTCTTTCCAACCTTTCTTACGAATGATCTTCTCCGGGTCAGACACGGGTGTTTTCGGTGGTGAGGTATCCGACCTCAAATGGGGCCTCCGGGAAGCCAGAACTTCCAATAAAATTTATCAAATAAAGACCAGTGGAGTCGCCAAGGTGAGAAATCTACAACTCTTCACCTCTCTGTGCTCACCTGATTAGAGAGTGAATAAAGGATGTCGAACCCAGGGAAACAGATATTCTTGAATTCGTTCCCCGGCAACGGCGCCAGAAAGATGTTGTGGATGATTTTGTCACCCTCCTAGAGACAGCCTAGAGTTGCCATAGACCAGTGCCTAGGAAATCTTAATATAGCAAGGAGTCCTTTATAATTTGGGTTGTCAGTCCAAGGGACTCACCTGCTATCTCTTGTTCTAAACAAGGAAATTAAATTAGATTGAATTGGTCCAATTTCTCTCTCAGAGGCTGATACAAGGATAGGAGTAATGTAAAGACATCATGTAAAAATTCAGCATGGAAGTATCAGACAGTTAAGAGACCGCTTACTGTAAAGAGGGCCGATTCAAATAATATATCACAGAAATCAAGTATAAGGATGTGCAAGCAGTGAGGAAACATGAGAAGATATTACTGGCAGAAGGGCGCACCAATTTACGAATCCTTAAGCCACTAATATAGTAGAAATTATGAAAAGAATGAACATGGAACAGCATATCACTTCTAGGCCTATTTAAAGCGCTTGACTAATTTCAGAAAGGGCACCACTTAAGATGAATCCTTACTGCAAACTAGTGAGCCACTCGCATTCTAGAACATGATACAAGAAGAAAATTTGCATGAAAAGGGATGATATATTAACACATAAGAAAAGTTACATACTGTGAGATACCAAAGACCAGAATCCTCAATACAGTCATAACCCCTCCTCACTGAGACCCTACGGGCTCTGAAACTTCATACATAAATATTACAAGATGAATACAGTAGTCTTCTCGCTGCACAGTTCGCTGACAGAAATCTGGAACCTCTACAATGTCTTATTTTTGAGTATTTATAGAGAAGACAGAAACTTCCCGAGGAGGAGGAAAACGAGGCACAATTAATGACTCAGTTTGAAACCCAATGGCGGAAAACATTCGCGCCTTCTCTCATGAATGAATGGCTAAAAATGATGGTACTGAACAGCCTATTCAAGAAATAAATGCTGGGAGATAAAATCTCCTTATATACAAGATGGGAGTAATAAAATATATACAATTCGTTGCCCGCGGTTGAAAGAAAATCTGCTGCCGTAAGAGATTTGGAACAATCTGGATTTAGGTACTGTACTCTCGGCTTTCGACTATGGATTTGAATCCTGGATCTTTAATGCGGGGCGGACGCATCCGGAGAGTTCTGAGAGTTCACATCCCTGTCTTCTTTAATGGTGGTCATCTCTCCCACCTACCCTCGGCTCCTTCCTTTAATTGTTGCCAGTATGATCTGTCCTTTGCCATGCTCTAGATTTTTCAATCGAGGCGGAAAATTAAAGCGCCACCAAAACCAAATTAAAACCTGCAAAACCCGCAAATCATTAGAGAAAAACGACTCGGCGATATGGAGTGTGGTTACAACAGCGGCCATGAAGTTGGTGATGCATTTTAGGCGAGACATTGAGAGGACGCAGCATGACAGGAAACACATGAACACAATGAAGAAACGGAGAGTGACGAGGCAGAAAGCAATGGGGCGACAATAAATAAACGGGCTAAGGGTTTATAAACCATGACACGTCATCAGGACACACGAATGGTGAAGGAAGAATGCAGCGTACACTTGTGAAACATGATGACACGGCCGCAGGAGGTGGGACCCGAATCGACAATCGGAATTGGAGAGCAGAGTGGGTAGAGCGGGAGTGGCACATATTTTATGTTCCGATTGCGATTGAAAATAGGGCTGCGATCAACCCAGGACCGTTCGATCTTGAAACAAGATCGATGGCTGTGCTTGCATCGGAGGGAAATAAAGTGATGGAGACATGAAAACCGCCGATCGACTGCGCGCGGACCCACCATAGATGTTAATTGCCGCACCGTCGATTTGAGCTAGATCGGATGGCCAATATTGCGTCCGATTGTTAAAACAGCAGGCCCCTTCTTGCTTTGGATTGTGGTTCTCTGACCTGGGTCTTATGGAGGCCGAAGCGGGAGGGAGCCAAAATCTTAAAGGATTGGCCCGATTGTTTAGATTTGAATTTTGAACTATTGCGATGCAGGTTTTCAGGCGGAGATAGTAGCGTCAAGCAGGGTCATGGGGTTTTAGGCTACAACAGGGATGAATATGTACAACAATGGCCATAATGGTTCGCCAATATTGTTGACCATAATGGTTGATCATATTCAACCAAGTTTCACCATGGTTTAAAATGTTTGATAAAGGTTGATCATGGTTGATTAATGTAGTTGAATATGTTTTATAGATGTTGAATATTGTTTCCATTGAATAAATTGCAATGTAATGTAGCATTCTAGTCATGGTTGATGATGGTAATAAAGGGGATGCCTATCGTGGTTGACATGTTTGATCGTGTTAGTCCATGGACCGCCATGGCCAATCATGGTTGACATAGGTTGACCATGTTCGACCATTCTAATCATAATGATTTGGGTTAACCTTGAATGACCATGCTTAACCATGGTCGATCATGCTTGACCATGCTTGACCATGGTTTATCATGGTTGACCATGGTACACATGGTTGAATATAATGAACAGTGGTTGACTTTGGCTTACCATTGTTGACCATGTTTGACCATTCTAACCATGTCAATATTGGTTGACCTTGGTTGATCATGGTTGAACTTAGGTGACCTTGGTTGATCATGGTTGAGCATGACCTTGGTTGACCATGTTCGACCATTTTAACAATAAATATCTTGATCGTTATTGACCAAAAATATTATTATTACCTTTTTTTTTTTTCTTTTCTAAATTTGACTAATTCTATTATGTAAATATTATAATACAAAACTGCCTTAGTTCATCTTTGATAGCCTGAAACTGGGCCTGCAAACCATGCTTAATCCCAAAAATAAGCTGCTCATATAGGGAAACCAGCTCTGTAATGCCTGTCACACCACCCTTGGTATGGGAAACCAGTGGAATAGTTATACTAATTGTTATGAGTCTGCAAAAAACTATCACTATCGAAGGAAAAAAACTAACACTATCTACTGTGTAATGTAAAAGACCAGCAACTCTATGAAAGTAAACAAGTTCAGATTTCATACTGGTCCTGGTCATAGCTGATTCAATTGGAGTGAGCCGGAGAGGGATGCTCCTCCTCGATTGGACATCCGAAGTATTCCTCAGGATCGTCCACATCAGCATCTTGATGAGGATCCTTGGTGCTCAAGAAACCATCTGCGTGCACCTGCATGGAGAAGAGGCCCGGGGAGGGAGAAGTATGGATAGAAGGCTCACTCTGGTCAGCTTGGGGCGTAGCAGCGGAGGTGGACCGAGGCGCGATGGAGGTGGGATGAGGGTCAAGGGGAGCAGTAGTGAAGTCGGGCCAAGGAGGAGAACAGAGGGAGGCTTCCTCGCGCAGAGTAACAGTAATGAAGGCGGTGATGGAGGGGCGATTGAAAGCGCTGTCGAAATTCAATTCTGCCCTCTGCGTGGTTTGGCGGGTGAAATGACTGCGAGAGGGCTGAGGGGCGGAGGTGGTAGAGTCAAGAGGAGCGTCGCGCTGAGGGGATGTGGGCAGTCGGCCAGGAGGACCAGAAGGATAATTCGAGCCATGCCTGCTTGAATTAGTGCGGTCAGCAACAGAACTTCCGCGGGTGCCTCCACGACGGGCAGTCATGCGCTGACGGAGTCGAGGCATGACTGGTTCAGAATTGTTGATGTCCTGCACCGGAGGAAGGGCTAGAGCAAAAATCGAACCAGGAAAAAGCTGAACCCAGTGCGCACCTGTAAGAGCTTGAACAACAAGAGAGCCAGGCGAATTCTAAGGAATGATAAACGCTCCAGGGCAAAAGGCACTGTTTGAGAAATGCATGCCCAGAAGAATCTCGATACAACTGTAGAGAGAACAGCGTCGGCCAGTGTTAGTGTAAGCGCTTGGCTCAGCACAATGTGCAGGGCACGCACCGTCCAGAGGAGCCAAACAGCCTTCCGGAGAGTCTGAGAGCACAGTGAAGAATGAATTGGCGTCGATAGTGCAGAAGCCAGGCCGAACAGAGCAGTTGTATCGCCGCCGCGGAGGAGGATAGTAATGGAGGTCAGTCGAATTGATTGCGGTTTTAATGGCGCTGTGGTGAGCCATGTGGCCTCCACACGCCTCGCGCTTTGGGAAGAGGCCGGGGCCATGTGGCCCATTAATTCTGAATGCCATCCGCATCCGGAAAATATATTATTACCTTAATAATATAATTATTTTATAATTGTACACAATTGATCATTCTATCTATGTTCGACCATTCAATAATGTTGATCATGGTTTACCTTAGTTAATCATGGTTGACCATGTTCGATCATAAATATTATTATTACATTAGTAATATATTTTATTTCATAATTAAATTAATATTGTTGATGTTTTATAGTAATCATGAATATTAAACCCTTATATTATACGATAATACTACATGCCATATATATTGAACCATATATATTAAAAACCCTATATTATAAACCCAAAACAATAAACTAGTTATTATAAACCCCAATATTGAACCCATATTATTAACCCAAATATCAAACCTAAGCATTATAAACCCTATATATTAAACCCTAATATTAAAATCTATATTATAAATGCTAATATTAAAACATATATTATAAAATAAATGTTATAAACCCAATATTATGACCATAATGCTTGGCCAATATTGTTGATCATAATGGTTGACTATGGTTGAGCATATTCAACGACATTTCACCATGGTTAAAAATGGTTGATAAAGGTTGACCATGGTTGATAATGGTTGACAATTCTTGATTAATATATTAAAATGTCATTGTGTTTGATAGTTGTTGAAGAGTGTTGTCATTAAATAAATTGCAATATAATGTGGAATTCTAGCCATGGTTGATCATGGTAATAGAAAGGATGCCTATCGTGGTTGATCATGGTTGATCATGGTGGTCCATGGTCGACCATGGGTGGTGATGTTGACCATGGTTGACCATGTTTGACCATTATTATCAGATTGATCTTGGGTGACATTGAATAAACATGGTCAACCATAATCAATCATGGTTGGAGATGGTAGAACATAGTTTATCATGGTTTACCATAGTCAAACATGTTGAAATTTGCAACAAGAAAAAGTGAAATTCGCATCCATAAACAACATGAAAATGCACACTGCACAATAGTGTGGGATCACAAGTCACACACTGATGGATCCTTATAGCGACACATTAGTGTGCAACCAATTTTTAAATAAATTGGAAAATAAATTGTAATCTTATCTTATAACAACTTGAAATAGTTAACTAAGTGTGATAGACTTAGTTATCTCAAGTATTTTGAGTTGAGCGTAAAAGGAAAGGCATGTAGAGTGATCCTATTATTTAAAGGGTCCAATTGCAGTTGTAGCACTAGTGTGGTGTGAATGAGATCAGTTAACTCACATTAATTGAGTTAAAATTAGTTTAACTAGTTCTAACTGATTGATGAGCTAATGGAAGATCAACTGAATCAAAATAGATTTAATTCACAAGTAATGATCTACCAAGTAATTGATGATTCACTATTAATAGTTGCATGCATCTCAATTCTGATGGAGACCCATTTGAGACAAAGGTTTAAGACAAGTAAGTATCAGTTTTATTTTTTGTGAACTGCCCAGGTGCAGTTATAAATTCAGAGAAAGGCTCCATAGGAATTCCGCAGTCAACGAAGGCTAATTATGCTATTTAATAGGGATTAATTGCCTAGGGATTGCATGAGAAAGGCTGGGATAAGGAAGGGTTGAGAATTGGATAGGTGTTGGTCAATTTTGCCTAAGAATTGCTAGACAGTTTTGAGCAGGATCAGAGTGAGACAGTAAGGATAGTGCAGGATTTTATCAGTGTGAGAAAGAATTGTATTGTTTCATGATTCTTTGACTATGTACAATATATGATAAAGTGGTTTTGAGCATGTTATTTCCCCAAGAACACCTTATGTTGTGTGATTGATAATTTCCTTTCTCTTACTTGCATGTGATTGAGCGATCGTGTTTTATATTCTGCAAATATTGTAGAAGGATTTAGTCTCTTGCTTTAATATATTCCATTATCGCATTGAATCCATTGATATAATTTCTACATGGTATTATAGCTGTGTTAGATATTTCCTACATGGTATCAGAGCAGGAATTGTTTGGGTGGCGAGTTTGCAGAGAATATGTGAAATATTTGATGCAAATTTTTCAAAAAAAATAGCATATTTGGATTCATTGCGAATAAATACCCAAATTGAAAAAAACAATTGGTTGAATCAGAGCTCGGATGAGGGATATATCGTCGATTTAAAATTAGCTCCTTTTTTAGAAAATTTTGCGATGGCGAGACAATTGCAATGTGTGCGAGTCAGAAAAGGAAAGGAAGCCAAGGGAAATAAGTCCCAAGGAAAAGAGGGCAAGAGAGACTTTTCTAAGATAAGATGTTTTCACTGTCACGAGCATGGGAACTATGCATTGAATTTTCCACAGAAGAAGGCAAGCAAGAAGGAGCCTACAGTTGCAGTAGGTGAAGCATTGGCTTCACAGTTTGAGCTTGATTTTACTCTAATTTCATGCATGGCCAACACTACAATGGGATTTATTTTGTATCTAGATAATGGTGCCTTGTTCCATATGACAAGGAATAGAGATCTCTTCAATGACTTGGTGGAGAAGGACCTCCATCAAAACATAGAGTTTGGAGATGATGGGAGGTATTGCGTGACCAACATAGGTACAATTACCTCTCATACTAGTAGATGTTTTTCGTGTTCTAGGAATAAGGAATAATGTTGTCTCTGTAGCAGTATTGGAAGACCATGGTTATGTGGTGATGTTTATAAAAGGAAAGGTGTTCCTTAAACACATAGTCATGGGACAGGTGAAGCAAATCGATTCAAGAGTCAAGAACATGTATGCTCTCAAGGTTGAGGATGCATGCAAGGATTTGAGGAGCAAAGCAATGGTTAATGACTTGATGGTTGAGAGGAAGAAATTATCTCTCAACATGGACCCTCAGAAGCAGTCTCAGAAGGTTTTGGAGCAGCCACAATTGGAGAAGAAAAGAGGAGACCAAGTGGAAGATTCCACTCAAGAAGAGAACTACAAGAGGGGGAAATTTTGAGCCAGATGGACATAGGGAGTAGATGTAGCTATACCTCTAGGTGTGAGGTGGGGCGATGTGTAGAATTAATCCTAAGAAGAATTTTGGTCATGGTCCATTGAGATGTTGTATCTCATGGATCGAACTTGGCTACCAAGAGCCCACAACACAATAGTAGTAGGAAGGATCAGTTATATTGATGCAGTCATATGTTAGGAGGACATAAATCAGAGTGACAGGTGTTAGATACTGTAGTGCATATCAAAGTTGGCAGTAGTGTAGAGAGCACAGATGCAGATGTCAGCAACAACGTAGAGAGTCTAGTAGACATGTGCAGTAGCTAGCAGCAATCAGAAGACTCTAATCACATATGCATTATATTTATTCAGTTGTTTGGAGGCTATTCAGTTTCAGGAGAGTTGCATATGTGAACAAAACTAGGAAGTGTTGCATGCAAGAACATTCCAAAGGTATTGGATCGGGACAAACTAATTCCTTTCTTGTTGAGAGGGAGAGTTGAAATTTTCAACAAGAAACAGTGAAATTGGCATCCAAAAACAACATGAAAATGCACACTAGTGTGGGATCACATCTCACACACTGATGGGTCCTAGCGACACATTAGTGTGCAAACAATTTTTAAATAAATTGTAATCTTATCTCATAATAGCTTGTAATAGTTAACTAAGTGTGATAGACTTAGTTAGCTCAATAATTTTGAGTTGAGGGTCAAAGGAAAGGCATGTAGAGTGATTCTATTATTTACAGGGTCTAGTTACAGTTGTAGCATTAGTGTGGTGTGAGTGGGATTAGTTAAATCACATTACTTGAGTTAAAATCATTTTAAGTAGTTCTAACTAATTGATGAACTAGTGGAAGATCAAGTGAATTAAAATAGATTTAATTCACAAGTAATGATCTACCAAGTAACTGATGATTCACTATTAATAGCTACATGCATGTCAATTCAGATGATGACCCACTTGAGACAAATATTTAAGACAAGTAAACTATCAGTTGTATTTTTGGTGAACTGCCCAGGTGGAATTATAAAGTCAGAGGAAGGCTCCATAGGGACTGTGTAGTCAAGGAAGGCTAATTATCATATTTAATAGGGATTAATTGACTATGGGTTGCATGAGCAAGGCTTGGCTAAGGAAGGGTTGAGAATTGGCTAAGTGTTGGTCAATTTTTCCTAAGAATCACTCAACAGTTTTGAGCAGGATCAGAGTGATACTGTCAGGATAGTGCATGATTTTCTCAGTGTGAGAAAGAATTGTATCGTTTCATGATTCTTTAACTATGTACAATATATGATAGAGGGGTTTTGAGCAAGTGATTTCCCCAAGAACATCTGGTGTTGTGTGATTGATAATTTCCTTTCTCTTACTTGCATGTGATTGAGCGATCATGTTTTATATTCCACAAATATTGTAGAAGGATTCAGTATCTTGCTTTAGTAGATTGCAAGATCGGATTGAATCCATTGATATAATTTCTAAATGGTATTATAGTTGTGTTAGAGATTTTCTACAAAATGTGGTTGACCATAGTCAAATATGGTTGGATATAATGGACAATGGTTGAATTTGGATTACCTTTTTTTACCATATTTGACCATTCTAACCATGTTGATGTTGGTTAACCATGTTTGAACTTAGTTGACCATAATTGATCATGGTTTACCATGGATGATCATGTTTGAGCATGTGTGACCATGGTTGATCATGGTCCACCGTTTCTGACCTTGGTTCAACATGTTCGACCATTACAACCATAAAGATCTTGATTCACCAACATGGTTGGTCGATGTTGACCATGGTTGACCATGAAATTTTTTATTACATTATTAATATATTTATGTTATAATTGTACATGGTTGACCATTCTAACCATATATATATAAACCTATAATATAAACCATAATTTTAAACCCTATATTTTTAACTAAATGTTTTAAACCCAATATTATGGCGATAATGGTTGGCCAATATTGTTGACCATAATGGTTTAGCATATTCAACCAAGTTTCTCCATGGTTCAAAATGGTTGATAAAGGTTGTTCATGGTTGATAATGGTTGATTAATGTGGTTGACTATGTTTAACATATGTTAATGATTGTTGTCATTGAATAAATTGTAATGCAATGTAGCATTCTAGAATTTGTTGATCGTCGTAATATGTAATATTATAAGCCCTTAACTTATAACTTAATATTATAAGCCATATATATTAAACAACCTATATTAGACACCCAATATTAAAAACCCTATACTAAACCCCAAATTTTATAAACCTTAACACAACTGCATTAGTAAATTTGGTTGATATATGTTGATCAATGTGTACCAAGCACATGCACAACCACATTAATAAATGTTCTTGGATAATTTTATAATGTAGAATTGTGATGTTGGAGAAATTGCAATGTAATGTAACATTGCAACAATATTTATCACATTGCAACGTTAGACAAATTTGTGTACCATGTCAACATCATAACATGTTTGATTATTAATAGTAATCAATAATGTTCATATGTGATTAAGTTTGAATTAACTTTAAGAGTGTTGATTGCTAAAGGTAGTCAAACATAGTGAACCACATATGGCTGACTAATTTTGTAATGTCGCATTGCATTGTTGAGAGAATTTGTTCATTATCAACTATTAATGTTACATTTAAAACCATAAGTATTAAACCCTAATATTCTAAACCCTTATATTATACCATTATATTACAAAACATATATATTGAACCCTATATTATAAATTGAAAAAAATAAACCCAAATATTGAATCTAAATATTATAGAGCACAATATTATAAACCGTAATATTAAACCATATTTTATAAAACCCAAAATTTAGCCCTATATTATAAACCAAATGTTATAACCCAATATTATGGCCATAATGGTTGGTCAATATTGTTGACCGTGGTGGAGCATATCCAACAAGGTTTCACTATGGCTCAAAATGGTTGATAAAGTTTGACCATGGTTGATTTTTGGCTCACTAAAGTGGTTGACTATGTTTCCTTATTAATATTAAAATGCCATTATGTTTGATAGAAGTTGAAGTGTGTTGTCATTGAATAAATTACAATGTAATGTAGCATTCTAGCCATGGTTGATCATGCTAATAATGAGAATGCCTATCGTGGTTGATCATGGTAGTCTATGGTTGACCATGGTTGGTCATTGTTTATCATGGCTGACCTTGGTTGATCATGTTCTACCATTTTAATTATATTGATATTGGTTAACTTTTAATGATCATGGTCAATCATGGCTTACCATGGTAGACCATGGTTTATCAACCATGCTTGGCTATAATGGAAAATGGTTGACTTTGGATTACCTTTTTTGACCGTATTTGACCATGCTAACCATGTTGACCTTCGTTGAACATGGTTGACCTTGGCTGATCATGGTTTACCATTACTGGTCATGGTCGAGCATGGGTGATCATGGTTGATCATGGTTGACCATTTTTGACCACAATTGATCTTTCTTGGCCATGTTTGACCATTTTAACCATAAATATCCTGATTGACAACCATGGTTTATCGATGTTGACTATGGTTGACCATAAATATTATTATTACATTAATAATAAATTTATGTTATAGTTGTAGATGGTCGATCATTCTAACCATATATACTAAAACCTATATTATAGACTCTAATATGAAACCCTATATTTTAAACCAAACTTTATAAAACCAATATCATAGCCATAATGGTTGGCCAATATTTTTTACCATATTGATTGACCATGGTTTCACATATTCAACAAGGTTTAACCATGGATGAAAATGGTTGATAAAGCTTGACCGTGAATGATAATGGTTGATTAATGTGGTTGAATATGTTTGATAGATGTTGAATATTATTTTCATTGAATAAATTGTAATTTAATCATAGCCTTATAAGCATGGTTGATGATGGTAATAAAGGGGATGCATATCATGGTTGACATGGTTGATCATGGTATTCCATGGATGACCATGGTTGGTCATGGTTGACCTTGGTTGACAATGTTCAACCATTCTAATCATATTGATCTTGGTTGACCTGGAATGACCATGGTCAACCATGGTCGATCATGGTTGATCATGATTGACCATGGTTTATCATGGTTAACCATGGTCAACCATGGTTGATCATGGTTGATCATGATTGACCATGGTTTATCATGGTTAACCATGGTCAACATGGTTGACTATAATGAACAATGGTTGACTTTGGCTTACCTTTCTTTACTATGTTTTACCATTCTAACCATGTTGATGTTGATTTACCTTTATTGACCATGGTTGACCTTAGTTTACCTTGGTTGATCATGGTTTACCATGGGTGATCATGGTTGAGCATGGGTGACCATGGTTGATCATGGTCGACCATAGTTGAATTTGGTTGACCATGTTCTACAATTTTAAACATACAGGCCTTGATTGGTGTTGACCATGCCTGACCATGAATATTATCATTACATTAAGTTATAATTGTACATGGTTGATCGTTCTAACCATAGAGATCTTAATTCACCATCATCGTTGACAATGGTTAAACATGGTTTACCATTCTAAGCATGTTTGACCATTCAATCATGTTGATCATGGTATACCTTGGTTGCCATCGTCGACCAAGAATATTTTATATTACATTAATAATATATTTATCTTATAATTAATATAATAATGCTAATGTTATAAAGTAACCATAAATATTAAACCCTAATATTGTAAACCCTCATCTTATAGCATAATATTAAAAACCATATATATTGAACCTTATATATTAGACACCCTATATTATAAACCTAAAACAATAAACCCTAATATTAAACTCATTATTATAAACCATAATATTAAATGCATATTGCAAACCTTAATATTAAGTCATATATTATAAACCCAATATTATGAACATAATGGTTGGCCAATATTGTTGATCATAATGGTTGATCATATTCAACCAGGTTTCACGATGGTTCAAAATGGTTGATAAAGGATGATGACGGTTGATAATGGTTGACTAATGTGGTATATTATGTTTGATTATTAATATTAAAATTCCATTACTTTTGATAGTTGCTGAAGAGTGTTTTCATTGAATAAATTGCAATGTAATGTAGCATTCTAGCCATGGTTGATTATGGAAATAGAGGGGATGCTTATCATGGTTGATAATGGTGGATTGTGGTAGTTGGTGGTCGACCATGGCTAGTCATGGTTAACCATGTTAGACCATTCTAATAATATCGATCTTGGTTGACCTTGGATGACCGTGGTCAACCATGGTCGGTCATGGTTGACCAGAGTAAATCATGGTTGACTATAATGGACAATTGTTGACTTTGATTTACCTTTGTTGACCATGTTTGACCATTCTAGCCATTTTGACCTTCATTGACCATGGTTGACCTTAGTTGACCTTAGTTGATCATGGTTTACCAATACTGATCATGGTTGACCATGGGTGACCATGGTTGATCATGGTTGACCATGGTTAGCCTTGGTTGACCATGGTTGACCATGTTCGACCATTTTAACCATAAAGATCTTGATTGATCAACATGGTTGATCGGTGTTGACCATATATTATTATTATTACTTTAATAATAGATATATATATATATATATATATATATATATATATATATATATATATATGTTATAATTTTACATGGCCAATCATTCTAACCATATAAATTAAATTTTTTTATAAACCCTAACATTAAAACCTATATTTTAAACCAAATGTTATAAACCCAATATTATAGCCGTAATGATTGGCAATATTGTTTACCATAACGGTTGACCATGGTTGAGCATATTCAATCTGGTTTCACCATGGTTCAAAATGGTTGATAAAGGTTGATTAATGTGCTTGACTATGTTTGATTATTAATATTAAAATTCCATTATGTTTGATAGATGTTGAAGAGTGTTTTCATTGAATAAATTACAATGTAATGTATCATTCTTGCCATGGTTGATCATGGTAATGGAGGGGATGTCTATTGTGGTTGACATAGTTGATTTTGTTAGTCCAAGGTTGACTATCGTTGGTCATGGTTGACCTTGGTTGACCATGTTCGACTATTCTAATCATATTGAACTTGGCCAACCATGGTTGATCATGGGTTATCATGGTTGACCATGGTCAACATGGTTGACTATAATGAACAATGGTTGACTATAATGAACAATGGTTGACCTTAGTTAACCTTGGTTGGTCATGGTTTACCATGGCTGATCATGGTCGATCATGGGTGACCATGGTTGATCATAGTCGACCATGGTTGACCTTGATTGACAATTTTTAACCATTTTAACCATAGAGATCTTGATCAGTGTTGACCATGGTTGACCATGATTATTATGATTACATTAATAATATATTTGTGTTATAATTATACATGGTTGATAATTTTAACCATAAATATCTTAAGTTACCATTATTGTTGACAATCCTTGACCATTCTATCCATGTTCGACCATTTGATCATGAATATTATTGTTACATTAATAATATATTTATCTTATAATTAATTTAATATTCTTAATGTAATAATATATTAATGCCACATATTATAATTAATAATAATATTAACATTAATATCATTAATATTAATCTTATAAAATAAATCTAATATTGTTATACAAATTTTATATTAGGCAACAAATATAACAAAACCTTCTACTATTTTATTACATAATAAACCTAAAACAAATAAACATTAAACCAAACTTAAAGGCTAAAACTTAAAACTAAACTGAAAACCAAACTTAGAGGCTAAAACTTAAAACCAAACAGAAAAGAAAACCAAACTTAAAGGCTAAAACTTAAAACTTAACAGAAAACCAAACTTAAAGGTTGAAACCTTAAACTTAACGTAGATAAAAAAAAGCAAATATAAACCTAAACCCTGAAGTAAAACAAATAAATCTAAAAGCTAAAGTAAATAAATCATAAAACCTATAGTAAGTAAACCTCAAACAAATAAAACTTAAAACATGAACATAAAACGTAAACTTAAACGTGAAACATGAATAAAAATAAATAAAACCTAAAACATATAACAAATAAACGTAAAACAAAAAAATTAAAACATAAAAAAAAATGCAAAAATAACTAAACGCAACACAAATAAAACTTAAAACAATAAAAGGTGAAACCTAGAAGATAAAATTTAAACATGAAATATGAATATAAAAATAATAAAACCTAACCTACAACAAGAAGCAAGGATGCGTGGCAGAAAGTCTTTTCCCTGCCATATGTTGTGTATATTAAAATTTGGATTCAATTCAATGTTACCCTGAAATAAATAGATTAAGCAATTGGCTAACGAACTAAGGTAGCGGGAAGAAAATAAATTAAATTAAAAGTTATAATTATTTAAATCAACACATAAATTAAATTAAAAGTTATAATTATTTAAATCAGCTTCTTCTTTTTCAGCAGAAAAAAAAATGCTACTTTTTATATTGATAATAAAAGGTAGTACATACATCTTCGGTGTGTCTTACCTTATGTTCTTACATGTTTCAAAAATCATATATCCAAACTTATCTAACCAAAAAAAACAAAATTGTAGATGATTACATTATGTATATTTTCAAACTATACTACTCAAATTAATTTGTTGCACTCTATGTTAATAATGTTTGTTACAAAATATTCAGCTTTTTCAGCCAATAAAGCCGTTCATTTCTTATTACTTTCCGATACCTCTTATCACTTTTTGTTGCTCAACTTCCAATCTTTTCCTTTCTATCATTTATGAATAATTAATGGTACTTGTATTAATCATTACACCATGGTGAAATGGTGAGAAATAAAACTTATATGTCTCTCTTGTAATGTAAGAAATCAATTAACTCATAATACACATTAAAACACTAGAGACATAGAATTGGCGGAGAAGGCATGAGAACCTTACGACTTTCCTCACATATTTTTCATTATTAAAAGAATATAATAATACAAATAAACAGATGAGGAAGTTGTCTCAAAATAGTGTGTCTATCTTGGACAACTTGGTTGAGAAAACATCTCAATCACACACACTAATTAGGAGCTAAGTTAGGTGGGCCTAAACTAACTCTCAATTAAGAGGAACTGACATAATCTAGAAAATTAGGCATAAAATTCTAATTTTCAATATTTAAATTAAACTAATTAACTTTGGATTTATAATTGTTTATGAGAGAGAGGCTAAAATTCCCCCCTTTAATGATAAATCCAAAATCAGAATGAGGAACCATCTTCCAAGGATCAATCAAGCTGGAAAGAACATTGTCGGACCAACACCTTGAAACAAACAATCTACACCGAAATAAAATTTTATACATAATACAACAAAATTCAATACAATGGTCTCATCAAAGCTCTAGAACAACGGCTACACTCAATGTTTAAACCAGTGCCTTCTCCTATCAAAATTATATAACTGCAACATATGTCTCTCACTTGCAGCTTTGGTCAGAAAGTGAGCGACAAGGAAAGGCAAAGATGTCTCGGTAGATCTCTCATGCAAACAGAATTAAGGTCCATGACCTCTACCAACAAGGGAACATAAATAAACCTCGAGAAAGTGTGTACGCTAACACATGAATGAGTGGAGTCTCTCTCAAATAAATAACTCGGCCTCCAACAGGTATTTTATTTCTCTTCATATCATACTCCAACAAAGCTATAGTGATGATTTCACCCAACAAGAAGGATCACATAACATTCACAGCTCAATATTTTCAAGGGTTATGTTATGTCAGCGATAGAAAATGTGCATGTAAGGAATGCTGACTCGTTGCATTACCATTTGAATTGAAAAACAAACTCTATCTATGTTTTGAATCACATAAAGAATAATGGGTTTGCATATTCATCTCAGACTAGTACAATTTCCCAAAACACAGAGATACATCACAGAAAAATAGAAATTTCTTTTAATTCTATAATTCGCACGTTATCAGATCACACTCTATTGCATACTATGGTATCATGGCTGGAATTTTACTCACTGTATTAATTACAGTCAAGGCCTAGTTGGCCCAATCCTCAAACAATTGGCCATGCATTAGATCTCCAAGTAGCAATGATTTGTGTGCTGATATCATTCACTCTACCATCAAGTTCGCCCTTAATCATTGCTCCTTCGAGATTTGCATTTGTGATTGGGGTTCAATCCAAAAAATGCTATAACTTATCCCAGGCTCTAAGAACCATATGCTCTGATACCACATGTAAGAAATCAATCAACTCATAAAGCACATAAAAACACCAGACATAGAATTGACGGAAAAATACATGAGAGCCTTATAGCCTTCCTCACATATTCTTCATTATTAAAAGAATGTAATAATACAAATAAATAGATGAGGAAGTTGTCTCAAGATAGTGCGTCTATCTTGGACAACTTGGTTGAGAAAATATCTCAACCACACACACCAATTATGAGCTAAGTTAGGTGGGCCTAAACTAACTCCCAGTTAAGAGGAACTAACATAATCTAGAATATTAGACATAAAATCTTAATTTTAAATATTTAAATTAATTTAATTAACTTTGGATTTATAATTGTTTATGAGAGAGAGGGTAAAATGTAATACCTCTTTTTGAAAGAAAGTTAACAATTAAATTCTATTCACTATATAGATGTTCAACATTCACCCTTTGAAATGTATTTACCAGAATTTTGATATGTGCCATCCAATTTTTTAATATAGGAGGATTTAAATAATTACTTCCCTTGACCCATTCTACGACTCCTTTAGCAGCGCTAAATTTTTTAATTTGATTAATGCCAAGCCATTTGGCCATAATCAACACACCCCAATGGTGAGTCCTCGTATTGCACCAAGAATGTTGCAACTCCGAGAGGAAACTCAACTTTAATTTATCAACCTAGGGTTCGTACAAACTTGGAGGTGACAGTGCTATATGCACAATAGATGAATTTTACTCATTCCATCCCCTTCTCAGTTCTATGATGAGACGCTACTGTTATGGTTTTTTATAGGAAATGAATTTTGTCACACTTATGAATGAAAGCTAAGAATGAAAATAAATCATGACCATTACTCTATCAACAACAAAAAAAAACTATTATAGATCATAATGATTCATCTAGCTACCTGCAAGAAAGAGAAATTCACACTTAAGCTTATGCAAGAAAGGAAGTTAAACTAAGTGGCATTCAAGGTTTAAATAGCTGAATTGAACTTGCACAAAGGGAAACTAATCTAGGCACACATGTTGAACCAAATGACTGATCTCATGCTTGATTGTTATTCTTAACAATGCATCTATCAATGAGATAACTAAACATTTAAATAATTTTTTTTTGCAACAAAAGAAGGAAGCACTGAGGTGACTTAAGATTTTACCTGACTCATGGTTTCAGAGCTGAAGGTTTCTTGGAGGTTGTGTTAGGTGTAGATGAGGTAAAATAGAGGTTTTCGTCTAAAGGAGTGAGTGGTTGGCGTTGCTACAAGATCTGATACAAGATTTACTATAGTGCTACAAGATGTTCTAAAACACTACATGAGACATGTCGAGGGTAGTTTCAGGCTAGAAATGGTGACAAAAGGTGTAGGAGAGGTGAAATGAAGGTGGATCTAGGTGGATGAAGGGTAGCCAACCCCTTGGTAAAGCTTAGAAATTTTGTGAAATATTGTCTTGCACCTCCAAGGTGGCTCTCGGTGTTGTGGTGGAGACTGAATATGATGGTGTTGGGGAAGTCCTCCTTTACTTATCTACTCAAACCTGCAAGCAAACTACTGGTTCATGCATTCGTCATTGATCTGAAAATGAAACTATTTGTATCTATTGTTCAAAGTATCAATTTTCAATTAATTAAGTGTGCAAAGTGTTTATCATGTCTTGCAATTTAAACAAAGTGTTTTTGGTAATTTTTTCTGAGTTTATGTGTGAGGGAATGTTAATTAAAATTATTTTTTATCATCTTAAATCAGAAATACATAGTATCAAAACTTCACCATAACAACACCGCAACATGATGAGGTAGTTCACCCCTCCTGGGCTACATCTGTCGGGTCCAAGGCTCCTAATGGGCATGTCCTTGCTCTATTAAGTTGCTAAAATTGGTTTTACAGTAAGAAATATGCCTAAATAGGAAAAAATGATTGTGAAATTGAATTCATAAGATAGAAATAAACTAAGAATGGCTTTTATTTCACCTCAAACAGTGAAGTATAGCCCAATGCAACTCCATTTCTCTCATGGCCCTGATGGCTCTCCAAGCTTCCCTGAAGCAAAAATGGCTGAAGAACACCTATGTTAGCTCCGCAACCTGTCCCAAACACTCCATAACACTCAGAATACCAAAAATTGACGAAACTTTCGCCCAAATTGGTTCAATATTGGAGAAGTTATGACCTCCACAATTTTCTGCCCAATGTCCCTTGGAAATCCCACCAAATGTGGGTGAACTCCAGTTAAAGCCACCAGAATAGGTGGACATATAAAATAGGTAGAACCACACTACTAATTTGGCAGAGGCATTTATTTTAACTGTCGGTTCAACTGTGTGTTCACATGCGGATAAGTTGGAGAGGTTAGTGTTGGCGGTTAATACCAAATCTGCGCCCATGGTCATAGCCTTTAGGTTATATGCGATGAGGGCTAGCACCCAGGGGCTTAGCTCCACCAGTTGTATGGGGCTTAGCCCTTGGTCCTGGCTTGAAGTCACGGAGTGTTCTGACCTTAAGCCCTGAGGGCTTAACCTTATTTTACCGTCTGTTCAACGTTCAACCGATGCCCGTAGCAACTGACCCAAAGTCGTTCAGGTCGGGTCGACCTCTGCCCGAGTTATGACCCGACTTGTTCACACCTGCATAAGGAAACGACCCATACTCGTTCACTGCTGCATGAGGGCTCGACCCAAACGTGTTCGGCGTGAACCAACCACGTTCAGGTTGGGTCGAGTCAGCCCATCCACCTTTTTTTTAAAACATGATTTTGAACGGATTTTTGAACAAATGGCCTGAGGCCACGTGGTAGCCTCTGGGCAGGACATGTGACACCCTGTAATAGGCCCAAAAAAATTTAATAAAAAAATGAAATTTTCCACATAATTTTTTCTGAAAATGACAAATTTTTTTGTTCAAAAGTCTTGTTTTGAAGGTTATTGGGAAACTTCAAACTTCAGTATCTTTCACATACGACATCGGATTTGAGTCTTGTTCATGGCACAAGAATCACAGCGACGAGGCCTATCCGATCGTTTAGGTTGCAACCAATTCTAATCAGTTCCAATTTTGAGCATTTTTTTTCACTTGGACATGATCACCTGATCACACCTCCCCATTGGGAAGCTTTTGGACCCCAAAAGCCTTCAATTACCTGTTAAGAAGATGAGGGTATAGATCCCTCACCTTTTCCACCTCCATCCATTTTTCCTTACTCGGTTTGCTACCTTTAAGACCAACCCGAACATAATCAACATTTCCCCTCCTTGAAGTGCGTGTCCTTCTGTCAAGGATAGCATCCTCTTTCAGCTCATCCAAAAATTCTGGCGAGAAATCCTCTATGGATGGCAGCTGAATGTCACTTTCATAATCAACAATTAAAGGAGGTTCATACAAACGTAAATTTTCCACATTCACAACGGAATACATTTGCATATATGAAGGCAAATCTAGTTGAAAATCATTATTTCCAACTTGTTTAAGGATATTGAATGGACCATAACGAATAGGCTTAAGCTTTTTATCTTCTCCTTGCATTATTTCCTTACTAATATACAGCCATACCTCATATCCTTCTTGAAACTTATGATCAACTCTGTGTTTGACATGCCTCTCCTTGTACTTGCCTTGACTTTTTTCAAGTTGTTCTTGAACCTGTTGATGTATGAATTGAATTATTTCAATGAAAATGCGAGCTTTGTCAATGTCACTATGCTCATCAATGGAAAAATCCTTCTCAAGAATGAAATATAAATGTGACTTAGGCAAATACCCAAAGAAAGCTTCAAAAGGTGAAGTATTTACAGAAGAGTGCTTGGCCCGGTTGTAAGCATGTTGAATGTAATGCAAGTGCTCATCCCAAAGCTTTGGATGCTTACTGCAATAAAATCTCAAAAGATGTACAATGGTTTTATTCACTACCTTTGTTTGGCCATCTGTTTGCGGATGGAAAGCAGTACTCTTCTTCAACTTGGTGTCCATCATCTTCCATAGATTGGACCAGAAATTCCCAACAAATCTGGAATCCCTATCACTAACAATAGAAGTAGGCAAGCCATAATGAACCCATACATGTTGAAAATATAAATAAGTAGTTTGTTTAGCAGTTATAGATTTCTTACATGGCATAAGAATACACATCTTATTGAATCTATCAACTACTACATAAAGATAATCATTCTTCTTTCTAGATAATGGTAGACCTCCAAAAAATTCCATAGGAACACTTTCCCATGGTCTAGAAGGTACCGGAAATGGCGTATATAAACCAAACTTCCAATTTCTAGGCTTGCTTGTAGCACATAATGAACAACCTCTAATGAAATGTGAAACACTATCTGTCATGCGAGGCCAATAACAATACCTCTATAAATGTGCCACCATTTTTCTTACCCCGAAATGTCCAACAATAAGAGAAGAATGAGATTCGCTCATGATGCTTAGTCTTTCCCCTTGTGGTATAAATAACTTTCCCATATGAAACAAAAAATTATTATGCAAATTATAATCATTCTCCTCAACATGATTCCCTTCACTCAAGTTAGCATACACATCCTTAAAGTCAACATTTGATGCATACTATTCTATGTAGCTCTCATGTACAATAGAATCATTCTTAAGTAAAGTAGTAGCACTAATAATAGGCCTTGAAAGCATATCAGAAAATTTATTGAAAATACCTTTCTTTTACCTTATTACCAATTGAAATTGTTGTAGGAAACCCATCCATCTGAAATGTCGTGACTGTTGTAATTTACTTGCGACTGCAAGTACTGTAAAGGCTGATGGTCGGTATGAACAAATGTTTCTTTTCACATAAAATAGTATTTCCACTTTTTGACGCTTTCTACCAATGCATATAACTCCTTATCATATGTAGGATAATTCACAACAGCACCATTAAATGTCTCAGAATGAAATGCGATAGGCTTACCATGTTGTAAGAGAACTACACCCATGGCGTAATCACTAGCATCGGTATGAATATAGAATGGTTGTATCAAGTCCAGTAATTCAAGGACTGGAGCTGAACTTATCTTCTCTTTCAAAGACTTGAAATATTTTTTTTGCTTGCCTCCCCATTGGAAAGCACGCTTCATACTTGTCACTGTATGCATATGAGTTGCTATGGCAGAGAAGTTAGAAATAAACTTCCTCCAATACTGAGCTGCACCCAAAAAACTTCTTACGTCTGTAATAGATTTAGGAGTAGGCCAATTCATAATGGCTTCTACCTTAGAAGGATAAATTCTCAAATCACCTCCTCTTATTATGTGTTCCAAATAAACCAAAGAAGTCTTCCCAAATTCACACTTTGACATTTTAAGAAATAACTGATTTTTCTTCAAAATATCAAGTACTTTCTTAACATGCATGACATGCTCTTCTCTAGTCTTGCTGAAAATTAAGATTTCATCTAAGTAGACAATAAAAAAATCATCAATAAAAGGACATAAGACATCATCCATTACCCGCATGAAAGTTGCAGGTGCATTGCATAAACCAAATGACATAACAAGCCACTCAAAGAGTCCCTGTTTGGTTTTAAATGTTTTCTTCCAAATGTCACTTTTTTCAATTCTAACATGATGATAACCACTACGTAGGTCTAACTTAGTGAAATATTTAGCATCTTTCATCTGATATAACAAATCATCTATCCTTGGGAGTGGGTAACGATTCTTTACCGTTATCTTGTTCAATGCCCTGAAGTCCACACATATGCACCAAGTTCCATCTTTCTTTGGAATCAACACTATCGGTGACCCACATGGAAAAGTGCTTGGTTTTATGAATCCTTTGTCCAACAAGTCCTTCATTTGGCTCTTTATTTCGGCATTCTCCATGATAGACATGTGGTACATGCCTCTGTTAGGAAGAGGACAATCTTGATGTAACTGGATTTCATGCTGAATCTCCCTCTTAGGAGGTAAACCTATCGGTTCCGAAACATCTCATGATGTCCATCAACTACATCATATAAATATGATTTTAGCTTGGAATCACAATTTTCAAATGACTCATGATTCACATCAATCTTGGGCTTAACCATAAGAAGTACAAAACTCTTACTAGAATTCACTAGTCTTTTTACCTGTCCCGCATTTACCATCGATATATTTTCCTTCTTGCGATGTGCTCTGACAATGAAATCCTTGCCATCTTTAAAGAGATGATACTTATTTTCATGGTGATGGAAATCAGTTTCCTGTCAAATAAGTAAGGACTTCCCAAAACAATTCCTGATATATCAAGCGACACTACATCAAGTTCAACTATGTCAATAAAGTGTGCAGTAATCGCGAAACACAATATGCACTTTCTTGAGACTTGTAAGTTTGCATCCTTGCATTTCCATCCAAGTGGATAAGGCTTTGGATGTGGAATGGTCTCATGTTTAAGCTGTTTGACCAAGTCTTCTGATATGAGATTTTCTCGTGACCCACTGTCAAACAGTGTGTCAATTTTTGTATGTTTTGAGACCACCCTCACATGGAACAGTTCAATTATTTCTTCCTCATTTGGAGTTTGTACATGGCGGTTTGAAGTACTAGTGCTTAGCTTAGCTTTAGTTTCCTTTCCCTTCATACTCTTCAAACCCATGGGTGCAATTTTGGTTTTGTCACCTGAATCATCTCCTAAGTCTTGTGGTGTAGTTGTAGTAGCTGCAGTTTTCTTCTTTCCTTTGTTTTTGTTAAACTGAGTTCTTTTTTCAGGATGTAGTTTCCAATAGTTTTTATCTTCATGGCCATCTCTTGAACAATGTTTACATATCACTTTCTCACCCTCTTGTTTGACAGATACATTCTTTTTTCATTTTCCCTTAAAGGTTTTATCTGTGTTTTTCCCCTTAAAAGGCTTGTTTCTACCCTCATCAAAAGTGTTTTTCCCTCTAGCCTCTAAATGCGTAGCTTGTACACAAACTTCATCTAGACTAGTAGGATTGAACATAAGTATAGTATGTCTAAGGTAGCTGTGCAAATCGCCTATATATTTCAGCAAAGTATCTTGACTTTTCAAGTCTATCCCTAATAAGAGTGCTCTTCTCCTAAACACTTGGGTATAGTCTTGTACATTTTGTCCCTTAAGTTGTCTGAAGTTTTGCAAGTTCATGATAGCCTTTTGTAAATGAGCTAATGGATAATTTTTTTTTTAATTGCAGTAATAAATTCAGCCCATGATAAAGTGATGTTACCATGTTTTTTAATTTCATCATTGGTCTTGGCTTCCCACCATACCAATGCTGCTCTATCCATTCTCAAAGAGGCCAAATGTACCTTGCTGTCGTCATCATGAAGGTTCTGTATCCTCAAGTAAACTTCCAAATATCTTATCCAATTGTCAAGTTTCTCTGCATTGACTTCATCGTTAAACATAGGCAACTCAAATTTAACATCAAGCTTTAAAAATGGACTTTTACCAGTGGTTTTAGACTTCTGAGATTGATTCAACAAAGTTGAGGATGACGATGTAGAGTGTTAGTCATCAGTAATTTTCACCTATTTTAGATGCCTAAATGATTTGTCTCAGATTTCTAGAAATCAAAATTCAAGAATCATAGTGTCTTCTAGAAGTCTCCTCAAAGACAAATTCTCCACTATCCCTCCTCTCTTGTCTACTATGGCCAATATATCATCCTGATAATACCCTATTCTAGATTAATGTCCCTTACTCTATCCATGATTGCTACTTCTATTTATAGCACTCTACCTCTGATAACTAAGACCTCTTAGTTCACAATTTGTTTTTCCAAGTTATACCAAGTTTTCTCTCCTACTCACCAAATGCCTCAAGTAGTGTTGGTGTCAAAATTATGCCTAGGGAGCCTTCAAAGTAAAACAAAGATGTATAATTGTCTAAGATAGTGGTACATAGGTAGAATTTCCAAACCATGTATCTTCCTTCAAAACCTTGATTCAAATTTTCAGTCAAATGCCCATTCTAAGACCTTGCAAATAAGTCAATTAGGTTTTCCTAGGTCATGCGCCACCATAATTCTCATACACTATTATTTCACAGGAAGTCAAAGGTGAATTCAAGAGGGCATATAACTGAGGTTTTTCATCATCTGAAGAGCTCCAACAACCTCCAAAGGCGCCCTACTTATCTAACAGTAAATATGCAAAGAATGGACTATCATATTTGAGCATTTCTGCAGAAATGCCTTGAAGATCAGTCTAAAGAAATACAGAGCCAAAGAAGGACACCTAAGAGAGTTCATGAAGTCATTGGTAGTTGATAAAAAGGTACAATGAGCTGGAGGCTACAGGGAAAATCAAGAGCTCATTATATAAATGGTAAAAGGACACCTAAGAAAGTTCAAAAAGTCATTTGCAGTTGATGAAAAGGTACAACAAGCTGAAAGCTACAGGAAAGGTCTTGATATCATAAAAAGAAATAAATTACTGCACATACAAAGGTCTGTGAAAAACTCAAAAATTTAGTGACATATGAGCAACATGGCACATTTAAGCAAAAAGATCATTGTAAAGGTTTTTTGCCTCAAGCATGAAACTGGTAAAGGGACAGTTGCCCTCTGCCACACTCCTGCAAAAAGACAAAAAGCTATCAGATGTGCCATGAGGTGAAGTAAAAGACTAAGACCAGTATCAAGAAAGACAATCACACTCGTGAAGACATAAATAAGTGTTTTTCAGTTAAGAATGCAAAAACATGACTAGTTTGACCAAATAGTGGAAAAGTTGCTGGGCTACAAAAGCTAAAAAAATCCTCAAACCTCCAAATAAGCATTACAGAATTTTTGGGCATAAGAAGTGAGTTCAAATGCATTTTTCCTTTTGAAGACTTGGAGGGCAGCTTGGTTGGGTGAAAGAGCACAAACTTCACTGGATCAAAAGATGAGATTTGAAGTCCAAAAAGGTCAGAGAATTAGATTTTGAGGCACTGGGTGCCATTGCACTGAAGAATCAAAACTCAAGTTTGATAGTTAAATTATTACAAAAGAATAGTCATTTCAAAGGATATGAAAGGCAAAAATAGTTTTTAAATTCACCTTGCACATAACAAGCATAAGCCATTATGAGCCTAAACAAATGCCCAAGTGCTAAAGGAGACAGTGTTTAAAACAAAACAATAAAGGGACAGTCAGAAGCATCAAAAAGGGGGAAGGAATGAAAAATAAGGAAAAAGTGCAAATGAGACTTTAGAAAAGAGGGTTTTAAAGTTTAATTATTTCAAAAGGATGTTATAAATACTATAACAGCTCCTTTTTCCCTCCATTCCGCATTTTTCAAAACATAGTGCAAATTTCCAGCTTTCGAAGGCATCCTCGGGCAAAAATTTCTGGACACTACATGCCTATAACTTCCACCTTTGAAAAAACATTTTGGACGCTGCGCGCCTATAAGTAGGTGCTGCACCCTTTCAAACTCACCTAGCATGCAGGAGTGGCCTCCTAACCAACGCTCGACCCTCATGCAGTTGTGCTCGCCTGGTGCTGCGCGTTCACCACTACAAATATCGCCCAGATTCTCGTGTAGCTATGCTTGCCAGTGTTGCACTCACAGGCGCTGCGTGTTCACATTTGAATTGACCACCCGAAGTGATTCCACGTGCAGCCAGCGCCTAGGCCAACGACACTGCACTCTTACCAATGCCGCTACCTCCCGATAGACGTGCAGGCTTGCCTGCCTAGGATGTTGCGCTCTTGAAACAGGCGTGTAGCGCTTAACGCGTTTGCGTTTAGGCCTGCCCAGGGCAATGCACTTTTGGCGTAAAAACGCAGCACTGCCCATAAAACCTGCAGAAGTGCCAATTTTGCCCAAAAAGCTCAAAAATGGCATATTTTTTCTATAGAAGTCATTCTTAAGAGATATTCTCCCTAATTATCACCTCCTCGCGATTTTGTAAGTGATAAAAGCACCAAGTAGATCCAAATTTATGTCAAACAAATCTTGAAGAAAAATTGAAAAGGAAGGTTAACCTATTTTTTGCTAAATACCCTAAGCTTGTTTAAAACCTCAGTATGTCATTCAAACCTTTCTCCTCATCATTTCACAAGCAAAAAACCTTTCTGTTTAAAGAGCTGGAGAAAGGGGTGAAGAAAACACCATGTCTGAAGAGGAGAGTGTTGACCCAAACAATCAGGCTCAAAGACCAAGAAAACAGCATAAGAAGGGAGGGAAGCCAAATAGGTTTGAACCTATAAACACCAAAGAATTGATAGCCTCCCATTCTATTTTTTCTTGTTTCCACGAGTTAGGGTGTTTTGAGTTCTGTGACAAAGTACAAGAGCTCAAAAGCCACCCTCAGTTGACTAAGTTATTTTCCCTAAGGTTTCACAAGAATAAAGTACATCTAGCAGGGGTGAGGTTTGAGTTGACCCCCAGTGCTATCTCTAAAGCCACTAGAATACCTGGCATAGGAGAAAGGTGGTTTAAACATAAACATATTTATTTGACCCATTATCATCCATTCTTAAAACCTAGTTGTCAAGCTGAATGCAAAGCCATTTTTCCTTCTTCTCATCTATTGGATAGATATGCCCTCCTCATGAAGATTTTTATGAAATACTTTACCTGTGAGGGTAGGTTCTCGAGAGTCTATTCCTATCATATTAGACTCCTCATGCATTTCACTAGGACTAAGCTACTGCACTTGCCCTACTACATCTTCAAAAGCATTGAAAAAATATCCTCCATCATGAAAAAGAGACCTCCAACCCAACAAATGTTGAGCCTATTTCATCATTCTCTGATCAAGGTAATTTTCTCATACCAATTAGAACAACAAGGCATTCCTTGGGAGGTCTTTATCACCCATGATGATTTCACAACTTCACCCTCCATCCCTCTGCAAAGTTTGCCATCATCTTCTCAAAATCCTCCTCATACCCCTCCATCGCCCTCCACTAACCTTGGTTCATCTTCTTCACATGAATCACCTTCCCAAACAAACCTTGTTCATACACCTTCCCTTGAGAAAGATGATCATGAAGAAAGCAGAGATGATCATGATGAGAGCACTGATGATCATGAAGAAAGCAAAGATGATCATGATGAGAGCATTGATGATCATAAAGAAAGTAGAGATGTTCATGATAAGAGTAGTGATGATCATGAAGAAAGCAGTGATGATCATGATAAGAGCAGTAAGGGAGAAAATGATGAAGATAAGGGAGAAAATGTAGATGAAGAAGAAAATGAAGAAGAAGGAAATGGCCAAGAAGAAAGGAGTGATGGTCTTGAAGAAAGTAGCGGCGGCCTTGAAGAAAACAATGATAATTAAGATGAACCAAAGATTGATGAAGAAGGTGATGGAGATGAGGGAAAGAGTGATGATCAAGGTGATGAAGATGAAGGATAATGTGATAAAGATAACAGTGAGAGAGGGAGTGATGAAGATGAGGGAGAATGTGATGAATATGAGGAAGAAAATAATGAAGATAAGGGATATGATGAAAAAAGTGAGGGAAAAGATGATGAAGGACTTGATGAAAGTAGTGCTGATCATGAACAAAACAGTGAGAGAGAAAATGATGAGGAAGAGGGATATGGCCAAGAAGAAAGCAACAATGGCCAACAGAAAAATAGTGAAAGAAGTAGCAGAGATGAGGATACAGAGGAAGGAGAAAATAGAGGTGGAAGCAATGATACAGGTGATGGTAGGAGAAGCCAAATAAATGGGTCTCATAATGAAGAAGAAGTCTCTAAAGACACAGAAACAGAGGCAAATTCTCAAGAAAAGGACAGTGGGAAAGAAAAAAAAGTTTTAATCACTAAGTCTCATGATGAGCTAAAGAACCAAGATAGTGGATCTCCTGATCAAGAAAATGACACTGAGAACACTACAACAGATAGTGATGAGGAAGCAAAAGAAAGCCATGACAGTGGCCAAAATGACAAGGGAAACCCAGAGAAAGATTTTAGTTTTTTTTTCAATGAAGCTGGAGATGATTACAAATGTCCAAAGAATGAAGGCAGTGTTGCAGAAAATGAGATTGACTGTGAAAAAAGTAATGAAAAGGATGAGGAGGATAGTCCTAAAAGTGAAAATAGGTCAAACATAGAAGCTTCTAATATTGCAGAAACAAAGCATAGCAGTGTTTAGGGTCTTGATAGTGACAAAAGCAAGAAAGATGTTAAAAATATTGATCCAAAGGAAAACCAGCAGCAAGGTAAGGATGATATACACGCAGAGAGCATTTTTCAAGGAGGAGACAGTCCTAAGATTGTCAATGATCAAAGTTTGCAAGAAAATTTTATGGCGCCTTGCACCATTACTTATCAGAGAGGAAGGAGGCATGTGTTTGCTGCCTCCAAAAGGCAAGGGGCCGTGCAATCCTTCTCAAAAACAGTGAAGGAAAAAGTCACCAAACCAATGAAGGACAAGGGTAAAAATAAAATAAAGGACAAAGGTAAAAATCCAATAAAGGACAAACGCAAGAAAAAAATAGAAGAAGAGGAAAGCAATCATGAGGAAGAGAGGGAATTTGAACTCATTCATATAGATAGTGATGAGGAAAATGAAACAAGCATAGTTAATTCTCTCTTATAGGACCAGAATGCAAAAATCAGAGACTTGGAGGTTGAGCTAGAAAGGTCAAAAGATCTTATTCATTTACTACAAGTGCAAAACAAGCAGATGAGTGGCCAGCTAGCCATTTATGAAGCCCGGGTGCTAAAATACAAGAAATAAGCTCAAAGTTCACAAGTGAAGTTGGAGGAATGCATGGGCGCCTATGAAGAAAATGATGAGGAAGAGGGGCAAGCTAGAAAGAGACCTAAGACTATGGGTCTTAGGAGAGCTTTGGAAAAACAGAAAGAGGAAGAATCAGCCCAAGCCCAACAATTTCCTCTCACCGAGCCCCTTGCCTTGGAAATTGAGCATGACAAAGAATCATGGCTTGAAAGGGAAAATATACATTTAGAGGCTAAATTAGAGAAGGCCAACAAAGACTTGAGCTTTCAAAGAAGGATGACTGAGCATTACAAATGGAGAAATTAGTTTGCAAGGGAAAAGCTCAAAACTGCCCAAAGGGAGGGCCCTATGCCACATGATGGAAAGGACCAAGCTAGGCTTGCAATTTTGGCTCAAGCTTAATTGTAGGTCTGTAAGGACCCTTGAGGGACCCACTCACCAAATTTGGGCAAAATTGAACAAGTTTTTATTTTTTGTAAAATTTTAAGCCTAGGAGCGCAGCACCCTTGGTGCTGCATTTTTTCCTAGAGAACTTTAAGAGGGAGAAGCTGACATTTTTGGATTCCCCATCATGAGAGGAGTATGCTCACCAAGTTTTAGGTCAATTGAAGTTGTTTTGGTCCCTCAAAAGGGTCAAAAACACCCAATTTTTCACCTTTCTTCCCTCTTTTTTTGAGTAGGTGTTATGCTCCTAGAAGTTTTGAATTTTTCCACTTCTTGGGAAACTTGTAGAGGTAATTTTGAGGAAAAAAAGGTATATTTGGAAATCAGACATCCACATCTTTCCAATGGGCCATCACAGAGCCTTGTTTGACATCGGGAAGGCCTCCAAAACCGTGTTGCAAAAAGACCTTTTTTTTGTGTTGCGCTGCTGGAAAATTTTCAAAATTTGAGACAGAGTGTTGTGTTCATGTGTGCTGATTGAGAAAATGTGCGTTAGGAAATTTTCCTCATGTATGTCAGAGCCTAAAAGTCAATGTTTTTGCTATTTTGGTCCGGAAAAGATATTTTGGAAGATATTTTGTGCCTTGGACCTTGCAAGGCCTCAAGGACAAGTTAGGATATTTGTTTTTGGCCAATAGGATTCTAGATGCTCTAGTGAGCTCTCTCCTCTCATTATTTGTTATATAAGGCATGAGTATGTACTGTAAACGGTTGGGACTTGATGTGTTATAGAGAAATACTTGGTTTATGAGATTGGAGAAGATATTTGGTTTCATGAAGTGAATGAATAACTTGTGTGGCTTGATGTTGGAGAAGCTTGCTTGCAGGATTCCATAGCTTGGTGAATGGTGATTTTTTTCTAACTTGTTAGTGTTTTCTTGTCCTCATTTTGTTTCAGTCTTCTTGTTTTCTATATATTAGAAAAGTATAGGTTGAGATATGCTCAGGGAAGCACCTCAAACCTCTTGAGTTTTGATGTTTTCTTATTTTAGTTCATCTTAAGGAATTCTTGACTGCTCCTTAGGACCACTAAACTTGTTCTTCATTTCATGAATGATTAGTATGTTATCTTATAAATATGATTCATGGTATGCCCTACTTATTTAAACTTAATAGGCTCTGATAGTGAGGGAGAGGTTTTTCTCACAAAAGAAGAACAAGCTTTTTTCTCCTCAAACCAAGATGAAACAAGCTATGAAGATTCTGAAGATAACGAATTGGGATTAGAAAATGCCATAATGGAAGTCCATAGGCAATATGATCTTAGGAGTAAGAAAAACCAAGACAACTCTAGGAAAAACAACTCAGACACTATTGTTAAGAAAACTCCCAAAAACATTCTTAAAAGAACAACAGAAAATAACGATACCATGGCTAAGAAAGCTAATCCTAACACAAATAAAACCAGCCAATCAAGTATTGGCGCAGGCTGCCCTAGCACCTCTGCTAGTAACCCTGAGAAAACTCTAGTTACCAAAGCCCCGAATCAAAATCAGCAAATTAAAAATGTGGAGAAATTTGCGGCTGATAAAGCTGATGTAAATATGTCTAAAACTCAAGTACCTTTCAGTTTTGAAGGAGAGATCGAAAAAATCAAAATAACCATGCCTCTCACTGAACTGGTAGCTCAGGATATGTACCTCTCCCAAGTCTTGAAAGTCTTAAACATAGGAAATGTTACCTACACTCGGAATTTGATAGATGATAAACCAGAGTTGTTGTTCGAACCCGAAGTAGATGGAAAATACTAGGAAGGAACCATTCCCCCATTCTATGTTAGCCTAAACATACACGACAAAATCCTACATAATGCCATGCTAGACTCTGGTGCCTCTCACAACCTCATGTCGAAGGTAATGATGGAAAGATTGGGCCTAGAAATAACCAGGCCCTGGAAATATCTGTATTCGTTTGATACAAGCAGAGTTAAATGCTTAGGATTGATCAAGGACTTATGTGTCAATCTGGCACAAATCCCTACTAAGAGCTTGGTCATGGATATATTCGTGGCTGACATTCCCCCCAAATATGGCATGCTTTTGTCTTGATCTTGGGGAGCCAAGCTTCTGGGAAACCTCCAACTTGACATGTCTTATGCTACCATCCCAATTTTTAACCAAACAAGAAGATTATACCGGGAATCTCACATGAAGTATATGGTAAGTAGCCTAGATAGTCCCAATAACACCCCTATCTATTCCATTCATTCAGAATTGGACTCATTCATATTGTATAATGAAAATGACCTTGATGAAAAATTAAATGAAGATTATGAAGATATAACCACATTAAAACAAACATATCAATCCCTCTATGATGAGTTTGACGGTCAAAACTAACACGATCCTGAAACACCGCAAGATAATAAAACTGAAATTGATTTCCTACAAATTTCAAATGAAATATCAGAAACAAAAATCAGTTTAGAAAAGGGGATGGGTTGCTTAATAGAAAAACAAATCACAATAACACAACCTCTTCCTTTGCTCACCCGGAAAAAAAGAAAACCCCCCACGAAACACAAAACTTTGGGAATCTAGAACGAGACAGTTTGATGTTTCTACCTTACCTAGATACTTCATCATCCAAGAAATTTTCCTTTCCAGAACAATAACAATTTTCAAAAATATTGCTACATATCCCAAAGAAATTTTTGCTGAAGCTGATATAGAGGGGGATAGCATGGGTAAAATTAAGGAGCTTGAAATGATTGATTTGTCTAAAATCTTATCATTACACATAAAAATAAGAAAAGCAAGACTGTGCAAAATTTTTCAGAACACTAGTATATGTCGGGAAACTAGTCCAAAACCTTGTAACACAACCCTTGGTCTAAAAATCCCACTTTCCAAAAGGAATTAGAATAATGTTGAGCAGTTGAGTTTGCTAAGAAAGAAGGCAAAGGGACATAGGTTTTGTATATATTTTAGGTACCACGAGCAACCCTTCCAAGGGAACCAATATATTTTTTCAGAGAAGATCATGATTCACAAAAACTAGGATTTCCTAATCATATGTCATTTCATGATAATGTTTCAGGTTATCATCAGATGATACCACTTCAAAATAATCATCTCAAAGATTTTTTCAAATTCACAGGAAACAACTTCAAGTTTAAACCGATGCTTCCCAATCTAAAGAACACTGGAGACACCTTTCAAAGAACTATGTTTCCAGTTTTGAATTTCTTCACTGTAGTTTACCTTGATGACATCATCATGTGTTTAAAAAATGATAAAGAATACATGTTCTACCTAAAGAAAATATGTAACAGAAACAAGTATGGAAATCAAGAGTATAAAGAGAAGCATCAAACAGAACATGAGTTATTTAAAGATCTTTGGAAAAATCCTTATGCCATGTTTGCAAGTGAAAGAAACCACGACCTTTTTTCCCTAAGAATGAATGGACGAGAGTATCAGGAGATCCTTTTGAAGATAGGATGCTCAAGTATCACTACTGTAAAGATTCCTAGCTTTAATTTTTACTCATTGTACATACCATAGTTTGAAGAAAAAGTCAAAAAGAGAGAAAACACAAAAACATAAGAAAAGTAGAAAAAGAGGGCAAACTCTAAGAAAGGTATAGCCCCATACCTAAAAAACAGTAATACTAAAAGTGTGCTAGTCCAAATGCCACTACTAGTGCAAAATGAGGTCTTGTTCAGCTATGTAGCCTAATCATAGCTAAACATGCTTTAAATTTATTGTTGATAAGTTAGTGAAAAGAATGTTGGTCAAATTATTCAAGATTGACTTGTCAAGGAAAATAGACTAGGAGAGAGGATAATGGTTCCACATGCTCAAAACATAACCAAAGAGGAAAATAGGGATGAATAGAAAACTATGTATCCTAGCCTTGATTTTTTTAAATCTTACTTTGTACAAAAATAACATTTGTGTGCAGCTTGTTGTTATGCCACAAACTCATGATAAATCAGACTGTCTAGTCCTGATTTAGTCATGTTTTCAATTTCATGTCTTAGTGTAGTAAATGAAGTATTGTCAAACAATTTAACCTTGACAGTTGAATAGTATAGGTAGAGAATCAAAGGAGTTCATTAGCCTAATCTGAACTCCTGGAAGAGATAAGTGTAGAAGTAGATAATTTGTTTCCATTTTTAAAAATAAAATATCAATGGGTTTGCCATTTCAAGTGCACTCAAAGAAGAAAAAATTGTTAGGCAAGTAGGTTGGGTAGGTAAAGGCAAAGTTGATCTAATCATGCTTTTAGATTTTCAAAATTACTACTTCAGGGAAAGCATCAGAAAAGTAAAGAGAGAATCTGCCCAATGGACGGGGCACTAGTCTTCATAAGCCAGAGATATGCAATTCTAGAAACCTCTTGAAAAAGGAGTTGCCCTCCCCAAGTGGAGCCACTGTTAGTCATAAGTAATTTTCACCTGTTTTAGATGACTAAATGCTTCGTTTCAGATTTCTAGAAAACAAAATTCAAGAATCATTTTGTCTTCTAGAAGTCTCCTCAAAGACAAATTTTCTAGTATCCCTCCTCTCTTGTCTGTTGTGGACAATCTATCATCCTGATAAGACCCCATTCTGGACTAATGTCCTTTACTCTATCCATGATTTCTACTTCTTTTTATATCACTCTACCTCTGATAAATACGACCTCTTAGTTCACAATTTGTTTTGCCAAGTTATACCAAGTTTTCTCTCCTACTCACCAAATGCCTCAAGCAGTGTTGGTGTCAAAATTCTACCTAGGGAGCCTTCAAAGTAAAACAAATATGTATAGCTGTCTAAGATAGTGTTACATAGGTAGAATGTCCAAACCCTGCATCTTCCTTCAAAACCTTGATTCAAATTTTTAGTCAAAATCCCATTCTAAGACCTTGCAAATAAGTCAATTAGGTTTTCCTAGGTCATGCGCCACCATAATTCTCATACACTATTATTTCACAGGAAGTCAAAGGTGAATTCAAGAGGGCATAGAACTGAGGTTTATCATCATCTGAAGAGCTCCAACAACCTCCAAAGGCGCCCTACTTATCTAACAGTAAATATGCAAAGAATGGACTATCATATTTGAGCATTTTTGTAGAAATGCCTTGAAGATCAGTCTAAAGAAATACAGAGCCAAAGAAGGACACCTAAGAGAGTTCATGAAGTCATTGGTAGTTGATAAAAAGGTACAATGGGCTGGAGGCTACAGGGAAAATCAAGAGCTCATTATATAAATGGTAAAAGGACACCTAAGAAAGTTCAAAAAGTCATTTGCAGTTGATGAAAAGGTACAACAATCTGAAAGCTACAGGAAAGGTATTGATCTCATAAAAAGAAATAAATTTTTGTGCATACAAAGGTCTGTGAAAACCTAAAAAATTCAGTGCCATATGAGAAACATGGCACATTTCAGAAAAAATATCGTTGTGAAGGTTTTTGGCCTCAAGCATGAAACTGGTAAAGGGATAGCTGCCCTCTGCCACACTCCTGCAAAAGGACAAAAAACTATCAGATGTGCCATGAGGTGAAGTAAAAGACTAAGAACAGTATCAAGAAAGACAATCACACTCATGAAGACAGAAATAAGTGTTTTTCGGTTAAGAATGCAAAAACATGAAACAGTGGAAAAGTAGCTGGGCTACAAAAGCTAAAAAACTTCTCAACCCTCCAAATAAGCATTACAGACTTTTTGGGCATAAGAAGTGAGTTAAAATGAATTTTTCCTTTTGAAGACTTGGAGGGTAGTTTGGTTTGGTGAAAGAGCACAAACTTCACTGGATCAAAAGATGATATTTGAAGTCCAAAAAGGTCAGAGAATTAGATTTTGAGGCACTGGGTGCCTTTGCATTGAAGAATCAAAACTCAAGTTTGATAGTTAAATTATTACAAAATAATAGTCATTTCAAAGGATATGAAAGGCAAAAATAGTTTTTAAATTCAACTTGCACATAAAAATCATAAGCCATCATGAGCCTAAACAAATGCCCAAGTGCTAAAGGAGACATTCGTTAAAACAAAACAGTGAAGGGACAGTTAGAAGCATCAAAATGGGGGAAGGAATGCAAAAAAGGGAAAAAGTGCAAATGATACTTTAGAAAAGAGGGTTTTAAAGTTTAATTATTTCAAAAGGATGTTATAAATACTATAACAACACTTTTTTCCCTCCATTCCGCATTTTTCAAAACAGAGCGAAAATTTCCAGCTTCCGAATGCATCCTCGGGTGAAAATTTCTGGACTTTGTGCGCCTGTAACTTCCGCCTTTGAAAAAACCTTTTGGATGTTGTGTGCATGTAAGTAGGCACTGCGCCCTTTCAAGCTCGCCCGATGTGTAGGAGTGGCTGTCTAACCAATGCCCGACTCTCGTGTAGCTGTGCCCGCCTAGTGCTGCGCATTTTCCACTGCATATATCACCTGGATTCTTGTGCAGCTATGTACGCTGGTGATGCACTCACAGGCGCTTCATGTTCACGTTTGAATTGACTGCCTGAAGCGAGTTCACGTGTAGCCAGCGCCCGGGCCAATGACGCTACACTCTTACCACTGCCGTTGCTGCCCGATAGACATGTAGGATTGCTAGCCCAGGACGCTGCACTCCTGCAACGGGCGTGCAGTGATGAACACATTTGTGTTTAGGCTTGCCCAGGGCACTGTGCTCCTAGCTTAAAAATGCAGCATTGCCCAGAAAACCTGCAGAAGCGCCAATTTTTCCTAGAAAGCTCAGCAATGGCATCTTTTTGCTATAGAAGTCATTCTTAAGAGGTATTCTCCCTAATTATCGCCTCCTCATGGTTTTTTAAGTGATAAAAGCGCCAAGTAGATCCAAATTTGTGTCAAACAAAGCTTGAAGAAAAAATGAAAAGGAAGGTTAACCTATTTTTTTCTAAATCCACTAACGTTGTTTAAAACATCAGTATCTCATTCAAACCTTTCTCCTCATCATTTCACAAGCAAAAAAGACTTTTTGTTTAAAGAGTTGTAGAAAGGGGTGAAGAAAACACCATGTCTGAAGAGGAGAGTGTTGACCCAAAAAATGAGGTTCAAAGACCATGAAAACAGCATAAGAAGGGAGGGAAGCCAAATAGGTTTGAACCTATAAACACCGAACAAACGATAGCCTCCCCTTCTATTTTTTCATGTTTCCAGGAGTTAGGGTGTTTTGAGTTTTGTGAAAAAGTACAAGAGCTCAAAAGCCACCCTCAGTTGACCGAGTTATTTTCCCTAAGGCTTCACAGGCATAAAGTACATCTAGCAGGGGTGAGGTTTGAGTTAACCCCAAGTGCTATCTCTAAAGCCACTAGAATACTTGGCATAGGAGAAATGTGGTTTAAACATAAACATCTTGACTTGACCCATTATCATCCATTCTTAAAACCTAGTTGTCAAGCTGAATGCAAAGCCATTTTTCCTTTTTCTCATCTATAAGAGAGATATGCCCTCCTAATGAAGATTATTATGAGATACTTTACCTGTGAGGGTAGGTTCTCCAGAGTCTATTCCTATCATATTAGACTCCTCATGCATTTCACCAAGACTAAGCTACTACACTTGCTCTACTACCTCTGCAAAAGCATTGAAAAAATGTCCTCCATCATGAAAAAGAGGCCTCCAACCCAGCAAATGTCAAGCCTATTTCATCATTCTCTGATCAATGTAATTGTCTCATACCAATTAGAACAACAAGGCATTCCTTGGGAGGTCTTTATCACACATGATGATTTCAAAACTTCACCCTCTATCCCTCTGCAAAGTTTTCCATCATCTTCTCAAAATCCTCCTCATACCCCTCCATCGCACTCCACTAACCTTGGTTCATCTTCTTCACATGAATCACCTTCCCAAACAAACCTTGTTCATACACCTTCCCCTAAGAAAGATGATCATGAAGAAAGAAGAGATGATCATGATGAGAGCACTGATGATCATGAAGAAAGCATAGATGATCATGATGAGAGCACTGATTATCATGAAGAAAGCAGAGATGATCATGATAAGAGAAGTGATTGTTGGAAATACTGAGAGGGGGGGGGGGGGGAGGATGAATCAATATTCCTTTAAATTAAAGCATTAGTTAATATTCAATTATTATCAGTGTTTTTACAATGATAGCAGCAAACAAGAGGAACACAAATGCACATAGTTTTTAAGGTGGAAACCCACTCTGGAACAAAAACCACCTAATTCTTTTCTAATAATTCTTTTATATTTAACTCCAATTGAAAATAAAGCTCCAACTTCCTAGAATCTAGAAAAGAATTCTTCTCCATCTCCCACTGGATGGATGCTCCAACGCTCGAGATTCTTTAGTACTCAACTGAATGGATGCCCCAACACGCAATGAGCTACAACTCACCCTAGCACCACCCTACCAGCCTGTAGAAGAATAAAAGAAGAATGGAATCCCGTACTAGGGAAAATGGTCTATTTTACAATGATATAGAATGATGTAGAAGAATAAGACACATTAGAACATAACCCCAACTATGACACTGTTAGCCACCTATAAATTTTTGTCAAGCAAACAGGTGAATAAATATTTTTCTGAGCCTACAAGAGATAAATTGCCTCTGAAAATCTATCATTCTTGAAGCCTCTGTGTGTCCTTTTCCTTTGAAAATATCTTCACTATTTTTTCCATCAAAAAATCCTCACTGTCGATGAAACAATTATGCTCAAAAATCCTCCATCTACTTCCTTTTTAACCCTGCAAGATTCCCCATTTTAACCCCTTTCTTCCCTTCTCAAATTCCCCTAAAAACCCCCTAAATCCCTTCCTAAGTCTTCTAAACCATCAATTCCCTTTTAAAAAATCATATGAAATCCCTTCATTTGATTTTAAACCCTTCTTTTCCCCTACCGAAACCTTTGTTTAGGCCTCAAAAACGCTGGTTTCGGCCTAAAAAACCCACTTTTGCCATATGTTAGGCCTAAGCCGCTTTCGGCTAAGCCCCAGCCCCTTCTCTGCATATAATCGGGTGCTAAGACCAAGCGTTAAACCCCACAGAGCTAATCGCCAATCACAAATTTTTAAATGTGCCACTTTTCATCTCCCTGATTGGTCGACTCCCGATTGGATCCTGGCCGTTGAATCCACAAGAACCAATGACCAGGATTCGCTCTCTCACCACCCTTGTGTCCCCAATTGGTGATCCCCGATCCAATCGTGACCGTCGATCTTCCACTGATCCAACGGTCCACATCTAATCGCAAGTTCAAACCATCGGATTTTTTGGCCCCTACCATCCTCCGGTGTGATTAGATCGCAGCCGTCCGTGCCATTTGATCTGACGGTCCTCCTTTCTCCCGCCCATTCATTGGATCCTTTTCCTTTGCTTCCTCTTTTAATCTTCGCCGTCCAACCCCATGGATCCAACGGTCAGGATTCCTCCCGCCCATTCATTATGCTATGTTCCCCTTGAAACATTAGCGCTTTTACCGTTGATCTTGACCGTCCATCGCGCTGATCCGACGGCCCACACTCAAGCCGCCTTTAACCTATCCCCACCTTACCAACTGTGCACTTTCCCATATCGCGCTCCATCTCCCAACATCAGATCTCATCGCCCCACATCCAACCGTCAGGAAGCATATCGTGTAAATTTGGTGTCCAAGCTTTAACGGTTTGAAATCACGTGATATGGGTGGTTTTATTTTGCCACGTGTTGGCCGGAAAGCTATATCGCGTGATTTTGGGAAAATTTCAAAACCATTATTTTGCTACGCGAAAACAGTTTTTTTCATCGAAAAACCACTTCCCCCTTTTCATACCTTCGAAAGTTCTTCCATGCAGTCTCGACCGTTGATCTGTATAGATCTACGACCCTCATTCAATCGCGCATTTTGTTGATATCTCTTTCATCGGGCTACCAAAAAGTTTCATCAGAGCATCTCAGCTGTTGATATCCTCCCGAGATCTAACGGTCCATATCCAATCACCCTCTGCCCGTGCCGGTCCCACCATTCAAAGCCCGATTTCACTGCATTTTCATACTTTCCTTGGTATTTTGCCAAAGTGCAACCTTTTAATTTTTTACATTAAAAATTTTATTCATTCCGTCTGACCCTCTAAATCCATTCCATCAGCGAATCTCCACCATCGATCACTACCACCAGATCTGATCGGACGGTCCACAACCATTCCTCCATAAAACCTTCATCAGATCATGTTTCCACCATTTCACAGCATTTTTCAGCCGTCTTCCACTACATTCACCTCATCCACCATTGCTGCGCTACCATTCCCATTGTCCTCCATAGCATCCACCACTACTCTCGCATGGGTTTTCTTAACGTGTTTGTGTGTTTTGCAGGATTGCAGACGGTGAAAACCACCATTGCTCACAATAACTGTCATAATGACATAGAGAGCAGAGAAGGCCATTTTCCAGCCTAGAGATTGCAGAGAAAATGCCTAGGAAGGTTTTTTGAATGTAATATTTAATTAAAAGACCAGTGTTTAACTCTATAAAACCTCCAGCACCATTAAAATTACATTTCCACAAACAGAGACAATCAAAGAAGCAGCAAAGAGTATCAGTGAAGGATTAAAGAGGCTTATTTCCCATTATTGAATATTTTAAGCTTTAATTCAATGTTTAAAGGGCGAATGTACCATATTGAAGACCTTCTGATTAACACAGAATGCCTAATGAGGCCTATAGCACAAAAAATAATCTTATCAGTGTCTCACATCAGCAGAAGGTTCTTTCCAGAGAAAGGAAAAGTTCCCATATTGTTTTTATTCTACATCGAGTTCCTGAGAAGATCTCCACCTTGACAAAAATTCCTAATGTTGCCAGAGCATTTGTTACACAGTATGGCAGACCTGAAAGTCATTTATTTTCCTCTTTCTTGTCCCAGAGTACTACAGAGTACTATAGCCAAAAATTACATCAAAGAACATACCTATGAAGTTAATATTAGCCTGTCGAAGACCACTCTTTCATCCAAAGAGTACTGAAGATTAATGCATAGATATTAAGACAGAATGGGCCTCGAGCCCTCTTCTCCTAATTCTTTTTTAATTTTTTATTAAAAGTTCTATCTACCTCCTCTGCCTCTCTTTAGCTATAAAACTCATGAAAAAACACATTGTAAAGTTGTTGACTGGATATCTGTGGATTGTAACTTGTTTCTATTGAGATATAGTTCTGTGTGCTAAGTTGTAAAGTAGGCTGAGGAGATGATTTCAGACTGAGTATCAAGCTATTGGACAATGTTTTATATGACTGGTGTTGCTCTTTGATAAGACAAGCATATTTCTTTGGATCCTGATTTAAAGCAGCGGTGATGTGTTCTATCTTTGTCTTTGTTTTCCTTTTGTAATTCATTACATTTCATTTCTCTGGTAAGAATCAGTAATATGGCTTAGGATATACCCTTGTATGGTACCCTAATGCTTCCTGCTCTTCTTATCTTTGATGTTTGCTACTAATTGTGTGATCTGAGAACTAATTCAAGATAATTTAACCAGTATAGTAGTTGTTATTCACTGCTTACTGATGTATGAATTTATGAATTTGTTCTTAGATGTTCTTGTTTGGTTTTAATTGAAAGAATTGGGATACTGGGAGATTAGAATTGATTTCTGTCTCACTAGGGTCCTTTTCTAACTGTTAAACCTTTCTAAGTTCCCTTAAGTTTAATTTGAAAGCATTGAAAGTTCAAAGCCTTTCTCTGATCTCAGGCTTCACCTTTTTATTTAAATCTTTAATGTTTCCCTTGTCTGAAGAGTTAGCCTTTTAGGGGTTGGATCCTAGGTGTTTAAAGCATGCCCTGTCCCTAGAACCCGCTTCGTAAGTGGTCACCTTGGAGGTTTCCTTTTCATTCACCTTCATTCCTTATCATTTCATATGATACTATCATCTTTAAAGATCCTCTGTTTTAGATGACTAGCCCAATTGAAAGCCTTGGATATTGAATTGCAAGTAAACCCTTTTATGACTCCATTGCCCAATGTTCTTGAGTGTTCTCTGAATTATCTCCCCATTGCCTAAAATCCTCCTTACTCACTTCTTGTCTTACATTGAACCCTTATTTCATGTTTCCCAACAACCAAACAAACAAAACAACAACCCTTGTGCCTATAGCTAGCCTAATATCTTAAAATTGAACCTCAAAGACATATATATCTTTGCCTTTATAGAGAGATCCCTGTCTGGGCCCAAGAGGGCTAGATCCTGAGGTCCCAAAGTGGTTTTGATGTTGTATTATCTTTTGGTAGAGCCAAACCTGCCAAAACATAGGAACCCCAACATAATGGCAACTCCACTAGGGAACTCTTTGAGTAAAACACACCTTTAAACACTTCTAAGAACTCAAAGAAGACCATAGTAGCCTGAGTTTGGTAGTTAATCACTGTGGTGGACAGTAAACCTTCTTGAAATATTCTAAGCCTTCCACCTTGCGACTCCACAGTCCCTTAATGATTAAAAGACTCCACTGGTGATCAGTAGGCCTGCTGATTATCTTGGTTTCACAAGACTCCATTGGGAGACTAGCCTTCATTACAACATCAGCCATATTAGAAGAAAAAAGTAGGATTAAGATTCTTTGTTTGAAGACAGACATACTGGATTCAAGAACAGTTTATACAAGAGCTTATCCTAACCTGAACCCACCTGAAATAGTTGACAACCCTGAGAGAATTCTTAGAAAATCTCCCACCCCTAGGAAGTCAACTATTTCTAGACCCATCCATAGAGCTGACTCTGCACCAGAAAACTTTACAACTCCATCAGACACTATTTCTAACTCAGACTCACAAAGAATTTTACAAATAACTAAGTCATCTAGTGCTGTAGACCAATCAGACCTTGAGCTTCCTGATTCACCATCTCACAGTGGTCAACACATTAGGGATAGAGAGACCCCTCCTTCTACACCTCCTGACATTCATTTCATTTAGAACTTGGGCCTCTATCACCCTAAATCAACTCAGCAGTGTGTTGTTGGCCTTAGTATTTCTGTCATCCATATACCAGCTACTCAAACCAATCTTTTACCTCCTCAGAACATCATCATGGTAGCCTGGTATGCATCTCTAGTGTTACCACAGCCTTTAGCTCCACTACCCAACGATTATCAATAAAAAATCCCTCACTTCACTGGAAAAGAGTCCACCACTCCTCAACATCATGTGGACAGGATGGAGGATGCCTTTGACTACATGGAAGTTGAAGATGAAACTATTAAGATGAGGATCTTTGCACAGAGTTTAGGAGGAGAAGTGAAGAAGTGGTTTAAAGGTTTACCTCTTAACACAATCCATGATCTTCCCTCATTACATCAAACCTTTATAAAAAAATGGGAAGTCAAGACCAACCCTCTCCAAATACTAGCAGAATATAAGAACCTTAAAAGAAATCTAGGAGAGAGTATCCATGACTATTATACAAGGTTTAAAAGTGTTTACAACGCTCTTCCTCCACATATGAAACCTCCCCAAGAAATGGCTTTAGTGAAGTATCCTGAAGGCTTTTATGCTGACATGGCCTATCAGCTTAGGGAGAGAGATTACAACACATTGGAGGATATGCAAAAGGGAGCAGTGAGTGTGGAAGAAAACCTGATTGAAAAGAGAGTTAGAATGATGTTTGAGAAAAAGGTAACATATAGAGATGACACATCAGCTTCCACATCTAATCCCAAGTATGACAGTCTAGCCAAAAACGTGGAAAGGCTAGAAAAAATGATGGAGAAAATGGTTGTCACAGTCAGTAATCAGAACAGAAACCAAAATCATAACCAGAATCAGAACTTAAGGAGGAAAAATTCCCCAAAAAAACAGAGAGACTCCGATCAACAAGTCATACCCCCATTTCAAGAGAATTTCCTTGATGAAGATGAGGGGATAATAGAAGAGTCCGAGGGAACCATAATAAATATGGTGGAAGTAGACAACTTGATCCACACCTGTTCCACAGAAGACAATCAGTCCTCATACTCACATTGGGATGAGGAAGGATTAGAATCTGAGGATTATACGTTGGGATTTGAAAATGCCATCATGCAGGTCAGAGAACAGTATGAACTTAGAAGCAAGAAGAGCTCAGATACTTCCAAACCAAAATATTCTGAGATTACCATTAAGAAGAGACCTGAGAAAACTCCTAAAGTGACTGCTGAAAGTAGAAAATCAGTAGCTGAGAGTTCTGAGAAGAACAAAGAGAAGGACAGCCAAAATACTGATAAACAAAGTCAAGAAACTAGCAGAACTAGCATTGCAGCTAGTGCTCCTGATAAAACAGCTTCAAAAATTGTACATATTGAGAATCAAAAAGCTGATTATGTCAATAAAATGGTGGCCAATAAAACAGAATTGAGCCTTTCAAAGAGTCCATATCCTTTCAATCTAGAAAGTGAGATAGCCAAGATCAAAATTTCAGTGCCTTTCACTCAGTTGGCCACCCAATATGCATACAAAGACCAAATTTTCAAAGCTTTAAACCTAGGTGAAAATAGTGACACTGTCAATCTAAGTGATGATCAACCAACCCTTCTGTTTGGTCCAAAGATAGAAGGAAAGCTTCAGGAAGGGATAGTACCTCCTTTTAATATCAACCTCAATATCCATGACAAGATCCTTCACAACGAAATGCATGACTCTGGGGCATCACACAATCTTATGCCTAAGGTAATTATGGAGAAGTTAGGCCTAGAGATAACTCGAGCTTACAAGGATTTATATTCATTTGACTCTAGTAGAGTGAAGTGCCTTGGCCTAATCAAAGATCTGTGTGTGAACCTGACCCAGATTCCAGCCAAATGTATGGTTATGGATGTTGTAGTAGTAGATGTGCCACCTAAGTATGGAATGTTGCTATCAAGTTCATGGGGAGCCATGCTGCAAGGTACAATGCAGATGGATGGGTCATATGCCACAATCCCTGTCTTTAGCTAGCTTAGGAGACTGTATAGAGAGGCACAAATGAAGTTCATGGTTAGCAGCCCTGAAAAACTTGAAAATTCACCTCTGTACTCTGTCCATATAGATATGGACTCCTTTATCCTTTGCAACGATGAATCCATAGACGAGCCAGAGCTAGAAGATAGAGATGCAAACAATAGAGTAGAACCCACAAATTTTAACATAATGGCCACTCTAGACATAAAAGAAAATGAAGAAGAAACCTTTGGACAATGCATTGAGTCTGAGACTCAGAGTAAAAAAACCAAGACTACAAACAGCTGAATGGTCATCTCTCTGAACTCCATACACATCATGAAGAACAAAACACTCCACACCATGCTGCAAACCCCATATTACAACATAACAGTGAAACCAAAATTAGGAAGGAAAATGATGATAAACCTGAAAACAATCCCTTATGGAGAATGAATTTCGATGGGTCTTGCACTAGAAAGAATGCAAGAGCTGGAGTGTGGTTACATAACAATAAGAGTGACTATGCTAAGATTCATGCCTTCAAACTGGACTTCAAATGTACAAACAATATTGCAGAGTATGAGGCCCTTATCCTAGGCTTGAATCTATTGAAAAAACTAGGAGCCCGTAGGATAGTTGTACATGAAGACTCTGAGTTAGGCATAAAACAAGTGAACGGAGAATATACGGAAAAGCACCCTTGAGAGCATACATAAATGATGCTATGGATTTACTGAAAACCTTTGTAGAATACGAACTAGTGTTTGTTCCTAGGAGTCAGAACATCATTGCGAATGGATTAGCCTGTGTTGCTAGTTCATATCATAAATCACCTAGTTACAAACAGGTCATCATTCAAAAAAAATATAAACCTGAAGTGCCTGATAATGAGAAATATTGGTAGGTCTTTGAGGGAGACAAGTAGATAGAGGATATCATGATTGGCAGGAACGAGTTTGAATTCTCTGATTCAGACTCTAAATCCGATGAAAACTGCCTGAGTGAAGAGCCCCTCGATGAAGAAAAATCACCACATAACGTAGAAATAAACATGTTAACCGAAGAACTTGGAACTCAAACGGATGAGTACAAGAACGCGAAGAAAGAGGAAATAGAGGTGCTGCAGTAAAAAGATAAGAATATACCTCGAGGACTGGCACCCCTTAGAGGACCTTTTTGATTTTAACGACGTAGCGAAGAAACCCACTATAGAACACTCAGACTCTGATGTCGAGGAATGCAACATAGGCACCGAGGATAAGCATAAGATTATCAAATTGGGTAAGTCCTTGCCAACAGACATGAAAAATAAATATATTGACTTATTTAAAGAGTTCATCGATGTGTTTTCCTGGAGCTACAAGGAATTAAAAGCCTATGATACGAAGATCATCCAGCAAAATATCCCTTTGAAAGAGAACCAAAAACCCTTCAGACAGAAACTCCGTAGGATTAACCCAGTACAACTGCCTCTTGTTGAAAAGGAAATCAAGAAGATGTACGAGGCAGGAATCATAGTGCCCGTGAGGTTTTCCGATTGGGTCTCCAATCTTGTAGCTGTGAGAAAGAAGACAGGTGAGATCAGACTGTGCATCGATTTTAGGAATCTTAACAGAGCTTCAATTAAAGACAATTACCCCTTACCAAATATGGAACACATCCTACAAAGGGTATTTGGCTCAAAAAGGATCTCCCTGTTAGATGGTTTTTCAGGCTATAACCAAGTTTTAATACTCCCAGAAGATTAGCTTAAGACAACTTTCACCACTCCATGGGGCACTTTTATGTACGTAAAAATTCCTTTTGGACTAATGAACGCTGGTGCAACCTTCCAACGAGCAATGGACATAGCCTTTTCGGAGGAAATAGGGCACTTCATTGTCATCTATCTTGATGACATAACAGTCTATTCCAAGACTGATGAAGAGCATATTAAACATCTGAGAAGTGTGTTTGAGAAATGTAGAAGGTTCGATCTGTCTTTAAATCCAAAGAAAACTGTATTTGGCCTTCAAGAAGGTAAGCTTCTTGGCCATATTATATCAGAGAAGGGAATTAAAATAGACCCGAAAAGATTTGAGGGAATACTACAGATTAGTCACCCAAGAAACATAAAAGAACTGCAGTCCTTTATTGGGAGAATTAACTTCTTGTAGAGGTTTATTCCCAACTTAGCCGAGCACCTCAGGGATATGAAAAACATGCTGAAAAAAGATGTAGGGGTTAAGTGGACTGTAAAGGCCATAAAATATTTTGAGTTACTTAAACTTGCGCTTACCCGGGCACCTGTCCTAATCAGCCCATAATTCTCAAAATACTTCCTTATATTCTCCTTTGCCTCCGAGCATACAGTGGCTACAGTCCTGCTGCAGAAAAATCTAGAGGGACAGGAACAACCTATTGCTTTTTTCAGCAAAGCTCTGAGGGATGTACCCTTGAAATATAACATAATGGAAAAACAGGCCTATGCCTTGGTTAAGGCCTTGAAATACTTTAGGGTGTATATTCTGCATTCTCACACCATTGCCTACGTGCAAAAAATAGTGGTTAAAGACATTTTGTCCCAAGATCCAGATGGAAAGAGGGGCAAATGGATTGCTGTAATATTAGAGTATGATCTGGAGATCAAACCCAAAAAAATTATCAAAGGTCAGGGCTTAGCTCAAATGATGGCTGAATTTAACCTGCAAGCCCTTGACATAAACATGGTAGATGCCTTGGATGAACATGAAGGATTACCTGATCGAACTGTTGAAGTGCAATTTCAAAACTCTCCCTGGTATTCTAATATCCTGTATGTACTCACAAACCTCAATGCCCCTCTTGAATTATCAAAGACTAAGGCCAGATTTCTAAAGTTGAAGGCTATAAACTATTGCATTTTAAATGAATTCTTATACTGGAAAAATGCAGATGGTTTGCTGCTTAAATGTCTGCCTGAAATTGAAGCAGAGAGGGTTAAAAATGAGTTCCATGCAGGAGAGTGTGGAGGCCATTTAAACTGGAAAGCCACTGCTAAAACAATACTCAGAGTTGGCTATTACTGGCCTACACTTTTCAATTACATCCACAAAATGATAATTGCCTGCCATAAGTGCTAGATTTTTGAGGGCAAAAGGAAGCTCCTCCCTTTACCATTACAACCCATAACTGTTGAAGCTCCCTTTCAACAATGGGGCCTAGATTTCATAGGGGAAATACACCCTGCATCTTTTGCTCAACACAAGTGGATTCTTATAGCCACAGACTATTTCACAAAATGGATAGAGGCCATCCCTTCTAGGAATGCCATAGATTCTGTCATCATTAAGTTCCTAGAAGACCACATCCTCTCTAGATTTGGCTGCCCTATGAAAATAATCACTGATAATGCTGCTGCTTTTGGATCCAAGAAAATGATTGATTTTTGTCATAGGTATCAGATAGCACTCTGTCATTCAACTTCTTATTACCCACAAGGTAATGGGTTAGCTGAATCATCAAACAAGAGCTTGGTGACCATTATCAAAAAGCTTCTTGAAGAGAACAAAAAGTCATGGCATAACAAGTTAGTGCATGTTGTGTGGGTTGATAGGCTAAAAAAAAAGAAATCCATTGGAATGTCACCATATCAGCTTGTTTATGGAACGGAGCCAGTGTTTCCTACCAGCCTAGGGGTGCAAGTGATTAAACTAGTCTAAGAGATTCAGAAAAAAGAGGACAACATGGTAAGGAGGATAAATCAAACAATACATCTCCAACAGAAAAGAGAAGAAGTCTATAATAGAGATCTGAAAGTACAAGAAAATATAAAAAGGTTGTTTGATAAGAGAACAAAATCTTGTGACTTCAAAATTGGAGACAAGGTTCTTAAATGGGACTCCAAGAGAGAAGACAAAGGAAAGCATGGAAAATTTGATAGTTTGTGGCAGGGTCCTTACATCATCCGATCCACCATTGGTCCAAATGCCTTTTTTCTACAAGAGATAGATGGTATAGATATGTTTTGGGGTCCTGTCAATGGCAGGATGCTCAAGCATTACTACTGTTGATTTCCAGTTTACAGTTTTCATTTCCATTGTAAATACCATTGCTATGTTTTGTTTTCAAAGAAAAAGAGAAATTGTCTCAAAAAAGAGAGAAAGAGAGGTTCAGACATGCTCAAAACTTGAACCTCTGAAGTGTAGAAGAAAGTGACTCTAACAAGCTCAAAACTTGAGTCACAAAGAAAAGAAGGATGCTTCAAAGTTTCAAAATTTCAAGCCTTCAAAATTTTGTTTTCAAGTTTCTGCAATTTCAGTTCATGTGCAGCTGTCTTTATGCCATGGATCCACAACAAACCAGACTATCTAATCCTGGTCTGACTATTTTTAAATTTCTGTTGTAGAATGTAGAGAAAGAAATCCGCTAGACAGTTTAATCCTAGCAGATATTAGTATAGGTAGAGAAGCTATGAGACCAACTGTTTAATCTGGTCTCATGGAGGAATAAGGGTAGAATTAGACTAGTTTGTTTTCTTCTTTCAATAAAGAAATGATGAAGAAGGTTTGCAAATTCAAATGCACCTTGAAGAAAAAATGTTAGGACTGTAGGATGGGTGGGTAGATTGTTTGGGGAATGTTTTCTGCTGACTTAATATCCATTATGTCTGTAGCAGCTGAATCAGAGAAGAAAAGATGGTTCAAAGATCAGGCATCTGGCCTACTTCCCAAAGAATATTTCTGAATTTCTTGACATCTTCAAGAAGATGCCATCCCCATGTGGAGCCACTGTTAGCCACCTATAAATTTTTGTCAAGCAAACAGGTGGCTAAATATTTTTATGAGCCTCCAAGAGATACATTTCCTCCGAAAATCTATCATTCTTGAAGCCTCTGTGTGTCCTTTTCCTTTGAAAATATCTTCACTGTTGTTTCCATAAAAAAAGCCTCACTGTCTGTGAAAACATTATGCTTAGAAAGCCTACATCTACTTCCTTTTTACCCCTGCAAAATTCCCCATTTTAACCGCTTTCTTCCCTTCTCAAATTCCCCTACAAACCCCCAAAATCCCTTCATAAGTCTTCTAAACCATAAATTCCCTTTTAAAAAATCATGTGAAATCCCTTCATTTGATTTTAAACCCTTCTTTTCCCCTACCGGAACCTCTGTTTAGGCCTCAAAAACCCTGTTTTTGGCCTAAAAAACCCACTTTTACCATATGTTAGGCCTAAGCCCCTTTCGGCTAAGTCCCAGCCCCTTCTCCGCATATAATCGGGCACTAAGACCAAGCGCTAAACCCCACAGGGGTAATTGCAATCGGAAGATTGGTCGGGAGCGCTTTTTCCTTTGTAAACTGAAAAGTTCCGATGCGAGAATGATTTGGTCTGTTGGCCGCGGGTGCAATATCCACCGTCGATCTGTAAAGATCCGACAGTCTGCGCAAATCTCATGCCGTGCCCCTCAGAATTTCTCCATTCTCCTCCGATCGTGATCTCCACCGTTGATCTTTAAACAATCCAACAGCCATCATACCACCGCTCCAATCGCCAATCGCAAATTTTTAAATGTGCCACTTTTTCGTCTCCCCGATTGGCTGACTCCTGATTAGATCCTGGCCATAAAATCCACAAGAACCAATGGCCAGGATTTTCTCTCTCACTGCCCCTGTGTCCCTGATTGGTGATCCCTAATCCAATCGCGACCGTTGATCTTCCGCTGATCCAACAGTCCACATATAATCGCAAGTTCAAACCATCGGAGTTTTTGGCCCCTACCATCCTTCGGTGCGATTAGATCACAGCCATCCATCTCGTTTGATCCGATGGTCCTCCTTTCTCCCACCCATTCATTTGATCCTTTGCCTTCGCTTCCTCTTTTAATCTCCGCTGTCCATCCCCATGGATCCAATGGTCAGGATTCCTCCCGCCCATTCATTATGCTATGTTCCCCCATGAAACATTAGCGCTTTTACCATTGATCCTGACCGTCCATCGCGCTGATCCGACAGCCCACACTCAAACCGCCTTTGACCTGTCCCCAACTTACCGACCGTGCACTTTCCCATATCGTGCTCCATCTCCCACCGTCAGATCTCATCACCCCACATCCAACGGTCAGGAAGCATATCGCGCAACTTTGGGGTCCGAGCTTTAATGGTTTGAAATCACGCGATATGGGTGGTTTTATTTTGCCACGTGTTGGCCGGAAAGTTATATCGTGTGATTTTGGGAAAATTTCAAAACCATTCTTTTGCTGCATGAAAACAGTTGTTTTCACCGAAAAACCACTTTCCCCCTTTCATACCTCCGAAAGTTCTTCCATGCAGTCTCGACCGTTGATCTGTATAGATCTACGACCGTCATTCAATCATGCATTTCATTCATATCTCTTTCATCGGGCTACCACAGAGTTTCATCAGAGCATCTTAGCCGTTGATCTCCTCCTGAGATCTAACGGTCCATATCCAATCACCCTCCGCCCATGCCGGTCCCACCATTCAAAGCCCGATTTCACTGCATTTTCATACTTTCCTTGGTATTTCGCCAAAGTGAAAACTTTTAATGTTTTACATTAAAAAGTTAATTCATTCCGTCTGACCCTCTAAAGCCATCCCATCAGTGAATCTCCACTGTTGATCACTACCACCAGATCCGATCAGACGGTCCGCAACCATTCCTCCATCAAACCTTCATTAGATCATGTTTCCACCATTTCACATCATTTTTCAGCCATCTTCCACTGCGTTCAACTCATCCACCATTGTTGCGCTACCATTCCCATAGTCCTCCACCGTCAATCACTACCACCAGATCCAATCATATGGTCCACAACCATTCCTCCATCAAACCTTCATCAGATCATGTTTCCACTGTTTCACATCATTTTTCAGTCGTCTTCCACTACATTCACCTCATCCACCATTGCTGCGCTACCATTCCCACAGTCCTCCACAACATCCACCACTACTCCCGCATGGATTTTCTTAACATGTTTGTGTGTTTTTTAGGATTGCAGATGGTGAAAACTGCCATTGCTCACAGTCACTGTTATAATTACATAGAGCACGGAGAAGGTCATTTTCTGAGCTAGAGATTGCAGAGAAAACACTTGGGAAGTTTTTTTGAACGAAATATTTCATTAAAGGACCAGTGTTTAACTCTGTAAAACTTCCAGCGTCATTAAAATTACATTTCCACAAATAGAGATAGTCAAAGAAGCGGAAAAGAGTATCAGTGAAGGATTAAAGAGGCTTAATGCCCATTATTGAAGATTTTAAGCTTTAATTCAATTTTTAAAGGGTGAATGTACCAGATTGAAGACCTTATGATTAACACATAATTCCTAATCAGGCCTATAGCACAAAAAACAATCTTATTAGTGTCTCACATCAACAGAAGGTTCTTTCCCGAGAAAGGACAAGTTCCCATACTGTTTTTATTCTACATAAAGTTCCTGAGAAGATCTCCACCTTGACAGAAAGTCCTAATGTTTCCAGAGCATTTGTTACATAGTATGGCAGACCTCAAAGTCATTTATCTGCCTCTTTCTTGTCCCAGAGTACTACAGAGTACTATAGCCGAAAAGTACATCAAAGAACATACCTATGAAGTTAATATCAGCCTGTCGAAGACCACTCTTTCATCCAAAGGGTACTGAAGATCAATGCATAGATATTAAGACATAATGGGCCTCGAGCCCTCTTCTCCTATTTCTATTTTAATGTTTCATTAAAAGTTCTATCTACCTCCTCTGCCTCTCTTTAGCTATAAAACTCATGAAAAAACACATTGTAAAGTTGTTGACCGGATATCTAAGGATTGTAAGCTGTTTCTCTTGAGATATAGTTCTATGTGCTAAGTTGTAAAGTAGGTTGAGGAGATGATTTCAGACTGAATATCAAGCTGTTGGACAATGTTGTATATGACTGGTGTTGCTCTTTTATATGACAAGCATATTTCTTTGGATCCTAATTTAAAGCAGCGATGTCTTTGTTTTCCTTCTGTAATTCATTACATTTCATTCCTCTGGTAAGAATCAGTAATTTGGCTTAGGATATACCCTTGTATGGTACCCTAATGCATCCTGCTCTTCTTATATTTGATGTTTTCTACTAATTGTGCGATCTGAGAACTAATTCAAGATAATTTAACTAGTATAGTAGCTGTTATTCACTGCTTACTGATGTATGAATTTATGAATTTGTTCTTAGATGTTTTTGTTTGGTTTTAATTGAAAGAATTGGGATACTGGGAGATTAGAACTGATTTCTATCTCACTAGGGTCCTTTTCTAACTGTTAAACCTTTCTAAGTTCCCTTAAGTTGAATGTCAAAGCATTGAAAGTTCAAATCCTTTCTCTAATCTCAGGGTTCACCTTTGTGTTTAAATATTTAATGTTTCCCTTGTCTGAAGAGTTAGCCTTTTAGGGGTTGGATCCTAGGTGTTTAAAGCATGCCCTATCACTAGAATCTGCTTCCTAAGTGGTCACCTCGGAGGTTTCCTTGTCATTCACCTTCATTCCGTATCATTTCATACCATACTATCATCTTTAAAGATCCTCTGTTTTATATGACTAGCCCAATTGAAAACCTTGGATATTGAATTGCAAGTAAACCCTTTTATGACTCCATTGCCTAATGGTCTCGAGTGTTCTTTGAATTATCTCCCCATTGTCTAAAATCCTCCTTGCTCACTTCTTGTCTTACATTGAACCCATCTTTCATGTTTCCCAACAACCAAACAAACAAAACAACAACCCTTGTGCCTATAGCTAGCCCAATATCTTAAAACTGAACCTCAAAGACATATATATCTTTTCCTTTATAGAGAGATCCCTCTCTGGGCCTAGGAGGGCTAGATCCTGAGGTCCCAAAGTGGTTTTGATGTTGTCTTATATTTTTGTAGAGCCAAACCTACCAAAACATAGGAACCCCAACAGACACAACCACCTAATGATGATCCTAGACCACCCAACACTACCTCTTCAACTCTTGGCAGATAGACACTAGTACAATTTGTACAATAATATATTTACAATGAATTAGTACAATGATACCTTTACAATGATTGTATGCAGTGATTCCCACTTGAAGACTTCATGTCATGAAATTCTTGTTGGTGTTATGTACCTTGGTTGCTGCTCTTGTCATGCTACCCTCTGTTGCACCTTGCTTTGTTTTTCTTCCCTAGAAATTCTAGTCCTTTGCAGCCCTTGACAACACATGACCTAGCTTTTTCTTTGCCTTCTAGGAGCTCGATATTGAATCTGGTGTATCTCTATTATTTCAGATCCCAAATATCTGATTTTCGATAATGTAGTAATCCTCTGAGTCCTCTTTCCAATGCCACAGGTCTGATCCAATTTGGATTCTTCAAGGGAGAGTTATACCCAATCTCTCACAATGCCCTAATTATGGACTGTTTCAGCAAAGCGAACTTGTATGGTGTGCCACGTGTCACTGTTTCTTTATTTGGCTCTGAAATTGATAGAGAAAAAACTAAATACTATGCACTATCTACCATTTTTTACTAAATTTCAATACGATCCTCATAGAGAGAGTTATGATGATTTTCTTAAGGTCACTTCTTTGAGATAAATTTAAAGAGCCTGCAAAAACACTAATTTCCACAGATCATATCTCCAAAACTATTGTGCACCTTGATTTGAAAATTTCACAGAAGATTCCTCAGGATTTCAGCTTCGCCTCATAAAAATTTCAGCTTCTGCACCTTCGTAGAAAGAACGTTAGAGTGAAACTAGCACGATGACCTGTTTCTGATAACGAAATCCCTTGCATGAGGAGGATATGAGGATCACAATTTATATAAATGCTTAGGTTGAGAGGGGCTTCAAAAAGTGAACGTGGGAGGGATTTTAGGAGCTTAAAAAATACTAATTATTAATTTTCAATGACCCATGCCACAACCCCATGGGGTTTTAGCCCACTAACTGGGGGTACAAACTTCAAACATTAATATCTCTCAAACCGTGAAGAATTACATGGCGTGCCATATATCAACGGAAACATCTCGACAAGTGGAAACCATAAAAATCCTTATTGACCTAGAATATATTAATTTGGTAGGTTAAAATTCCCATGCAATATTGGGTTAGCCCCTGGTGCTGCTTGGGTTGACATCAATGACAACCGCTGATCAAAAATCTCCCCCTTTGGCATTGATGGCAACACAAGTACTCCCCCTGCGATCATGAAACCTCTTCATACAACATTCTCTCCCTCTTTGACATCAATGGAAAAGGGTAACTCCCCCTGAAACACAACCATCCTGCGGACCTGTACACACTTCCACTCCCCCTGACACACAACCGTCTTGTCGACCTGTACACATTTCCACTCCCCCTTTATATTCTGAATAAGAAAAATCTAATGAGAACTTGGGAGAATCCCAAGCTTCTGGCGAAGATATTCCAATGCTTCATGAGTACTCTCACAATAATCAACACTTGCTGCCCAATCTGCATCTGTAAAGGTTTGAATAATGATATTTTTACCCTTGGGATACCACAAGCCATATTATGTTGTTCCCTTTAGATATTGAATAATTATTTTGATGGCAATAATATGTGATTCTTTTGGTGCTTCTTGGAATATTGCTACTTGTCCAATTGCTTGCATAACATCTAGCTGGGAGGCTGTTACATATAGAAGACTACCAATCATAGATATGTACAACCTTTGATCCACATCCTTAGATGAGTGGTCTATGCTCAATTTGCAACCTGTTACCATTTGAGTAAGGATGGGTTTGCAATCTTCCATTTTAAATTTCTTGAGCATTTCCTTGATGTACTTGGCTTGACATATAAATATTCCTTTCTCTTGCTGAGATATTTGAAGCCCTAATAAGTATGTGAGCTCACCAAGTAAAGACATCTCGAAATCACTTTTCACCTTTGTAGCAAACTTCTTACTTAGTCGATCATCATTGCTACCAAATATTATATCATCCTCTTTAGCTATTAGACATGCTTTAGTTGCTTCATCCAGAACATATATGTCATTTTTTGCTTGACTTACTATAGCCACAATTTCACCATACATGCCTTTCCTAATTTCACATTTTTTGGAGTTGAATAGTATTGTGTGTCCTTGATCACACATTTGTCCAACACTGAGTAGATTGTGATTCATGTTTTCAACCAATAGAACATTCTTGGCTAGAGCATATTTGCTTTCGAGAGTGACAGTACCTGATCCTATAACATTTGAAGATCCATCATTTCCAAAGGACACGGTTCCATCCTTCTTCTCTTTCAGAGATACAAATTTATTTCTATCTCTAGTCATATGCGTTGAGAAACCGCTATCAACATACCACACATCTTTGTTGTTTTGAGCCTTGAAGGCAAGAGCACAATTATCGGTCTTCTTTTTCTTCCATGTTCATTCGTTCTGTGGCTTCGAAGATTCTTATAGAGGATTTTAAAGTCTATAGTCTTTGGCTATGTGTCCAAAGTTTCGACATTTGTAACATTCAATATTATTTATTAAATGTTCAAATCTATTGATGTTTCACTGAGCCCTGGGAGGTTCATATTTGACAGATCTCCTAGAATTGTATTCGTTCCTAGGGTATGCGCAACATTCTACAGCTTTATGACCAAATTTTCCACATGAATAACAGTAGCCATAAAAAATATGTTGGTGCCTCAACGGAAATTTTCGTCGAGGAATTGTCTTCCAAGGTTGTTCTTGTGAATCTTGTCCAATGAAGTCTACATGCATGTCAAATCTCATAGGTTCATTGTATGTTGTTGTAGAAGGTCTTTCTTCTTCTTCTTTGTAACCGATGCCAGTTTTGTCGTTGTAAGATCGTTGATTGTTGATGAGTTCTTCCAATGCCCTTGAGCTATTGGCATAGTTTTGGATAGTTTTTTCTTTCTTCACTTCCTCACGCAGCAAGACTACTTTAGCTCCTAATTCTTCCCTTTCTTGGTTTCTTTCTTCCAAATTCTTTTGAAGTAACTCTTCAATGCATTTGTGTTCTTCAAATTCAATTTTTAGACCTTGAACTCGTTCTTCAAGAGTGTTGGAACATATATTCTCTGCCTTGAGATCTTTTATAAGCTTGATTTCTTCCTTATAAAATTATTCTATGGTCAATCCTTCTTCTTCATTGTTTGATACCTCCTGTTTATTGTGCTTGGGTTTATTGTGCTTGCCCATAAAAAATACTCTCTCATTGGCTTCTTCTTTGTTGTCATTGCCTTCATCGGATGATGAATTATCTTCTTTAGAGAGAAAGTTCCTTTTGGATCCTTGCTCGTTGAATTTCTTAAAGCCTTTCTTTCCTTTTGAGTTGCCATCGCTTCTGTTTGGACATTTTGCTGCGAAATGCCCAACCTCATCACAGCCAAAACATATCAATGGAAGTTTACCTTCGAATTTTCCCTTACCAATTTTTAGTTTTCTCATGAAGTAAGCATATTCTTCATCTGAAAGACCTTCTTCATCATCTCCCTTTTCTTCACACTTGTAGGTGCATGTATTTTCAATTAAAGGTTGTTTATCCTTATTGGTTTTCTTAGATGCAACGAACATAGTTTCTAGATGCGAAGCACCCTCTTCTTCATCAAGTCTCATTTCATATGCTATGAGAACCCCATGTAATTCCTCTTTGCTGAGTTTCTCCATATTTGAACTGTATTCTAAGACTGATACCTTTTGGTTGAATCTTCTTGGTAACATTCTAATGATATTTCGTATAATAGTATTCTCATCAATTGGCTCTCCCAATCCATCCAGAGTATTGGCTATTTCATCAACGTATTGGAAGTATGTAGCAATTTTGCAATCTTCTTTCATTCTGAGTTGCTCAAATTTTGCTATATAGATTTGAAGCTTTGCTTCTTTGACATTTGAGTCTCCTGCATATATATTCTCAAGATTGTCCCATAAATTTTTTGCGGTTTTAGAACCCAACACCTTATGATAAGAAAATTCAATAAGTCTACTGATAATAATATTCTTTTCTTTTGCATCATTTACCAAATTCTTCTTACCTTGTTCATCTGTGGTTGATGTAAATCCATTTTGAATAGTGTCCCATACTTCGTAACCTTGTGGCAAGAGATAGACCTCCATTCCTCCTTTCCATGAATATCTCTCAAATCGTGAAAAATTACATGGCATTCCATATATCAACGAAAACATATCAACAAGTGGAAACCATAAAAATATTTATTGACCTAGAATATATTAATTTGGTAGGTCAAAATTCCCATACAATATTGGGTTAGCCCTTGGTGCTGCTTGGGTTGACATCAATGACAACCGCTGATCAACAGTGATGATCATGAAGAAAGTAGTGATGATCATGAGAAGAGCAGTAAGGGAGAAGATGATGAAGATAACGGAAAAAATGTAGATGAAGAAGAAAATGAAGAAGAAGGAAATGGCCAAGAAGAAAGCAGTGATGGCCTTGAAGAAAGCAGTGGTGGACTTGAAGAAAACAATGATAATCAAGATGAACCAAAGAGTGATGAAGTAGGTGATCAAGATGAACCGAAAAGTGATGAAGTAGGTGATGAAGATGAGGGAAAGAGTGATGATCAAGGTGATGAAGATGAGGGAGAATGTGATGAAGATGAGGAAGAAAATAATGAAGATAAGGGAGATGATAAAAATAGTGAGGGAAAAGATGATGAAGGCCTTGAAGAAAGTAGTGTTGATCATGAACAAAATAGTGAGAGAGAAAATGATGAGGAAGAGGGATATGGCCAAGAAGAAAGCAGCAATGGCCAAGAGCAAAACAGTCAAAGCAGTAGCAGAGATGAGGATACATAGGAAGGAGAAAATGGAGGTGGAAGCATTGATACAGGTGATGGTCAGGGAAGCCAAAGAAATGGGTCTCATAATGAAGAAGAAGGCTCTAAAGACACAGAAACAAAGGAAGCTTCTAAAGAAAAGGACAGTGGGAAATAAAACAAAGTTTTAAACACTAAGTCTCATGATGAGCTAAAGAACCAAGACAGTGGATCTCCTGATGAAGAAAATGACATTGAGAACACTACAACAGACAGTGGCGAGGAAGCAAAAGAAAGCCATTACAGTGGCCAAAATGACAAGGGAAACCCAGAGACAGATTTTTAAATTGTTTTCAATGAACTAGGAGATGATTACAAAAGTCCAAAGAATGAAGGCAGTGATGCAGCAAATGAGGTTGACAGTGAAAACAATAATGAAAAGGATGAAAAGGATAGTACTAAAAGTGAAAATAGGTCAAACACAGATGCCTCTAATATTGCAGAAATAGAGCATAGTAGCGTTGAGGGTCTTGATAGTGAAAAAAGCATTGAAGATGTTAAAAATATTGATCCAAAGAACAACCAACAACAAGGTAAGGAGGATATACACACAGAGAGAATTTTTCAAGGAGGAGACAGTCCTAAGATTGTCAATGATCAAAGTTTGCAAGAAAATTTTATGGCGCCTTGCACCATTACTTTTCAGAGAGGAAGAAGGCATGTGTTTGCTGCCTCCAAAAGGCAAGGGGCCATGCACTACTCCTCAAAAATAGTGAAGGAAAAAGTCACAAAAACAGTGAAGGACAAAGTCACCAAACCAATGAAGGACAAGGGTAAAAAGAAAATAAAGGACAAAGGAAAGAAAACAATGGAAGAAGAGGAAAGCAATCACGAGGAAGAGAGGGAATTTGAACTCATTCACATAGATAGTGATGAGGAAAATGAAACAAGGATTGTTAATTATCTCTTACATGACCAGAATGCACAAATTAGAGACTTGGAGGTTGAGCTAGAAAGGTCAAGAGATCTTATTCATTTCCTACGGGTGCAAAAAAATCAGATGAGTGGCCAACTAGCCATTTATGAAGCCCGAGCGCTCAAATAAAAGAAAGAAGCTCAAAGGGCACAAGTGAAGTTGGAGGAATACATGGGCGCCTATGAAAAAAATGATGAGGAAGAGGGGAAAGCTAGAAAGAGACCTAAGACTATGGGTCTTAGGAGAGCTTTGGCAAAATAGAAAGAGGAAGAATCAGCCCAAGACTAACAATTTCCTCTCACCGAGCTCCTTGCCTTGGAAATTGAGCATGACAAAGAATCATGGCTTGAAAGGGAAAATATACATTTAGAGGCTAAATTAGAGAAGGCCAACAAAGACTTGAGCTTGCAAAGAAGGATGACTGAGCATTACAAATGGAGAAATCAATTTGCAAGGGAAAAGCTCAAAACTGCCCAAAGGGAGGGCCCGGCTCCAAATGATGAAAATGACCAAGCTAGGCTTGGAATTTTTGCTCAAGCTTCATTTCAGGTCTCTAAGGACCCTTGAGGGACCCACTCAGCAAATTTGGGCAAAATTGAACAAGTTTTTTTTTTTTTTTTGTAAAATTTTAAGCCTAGGAGCGCAACAGCCTAGGTGTGGCGCTTTTTCCTAGAGCACTTTCAGAGGGATTAGCTCAAATTTTTGGATTCCCCATCATGAGAGGAGTATTCTCACCAAATTTCAGCTCAATTGGAGTTGTTTTCGTCCCTCAAAAGGGTTAAAAACACCCAAATTTTCACCTTTCTGTCCTCTTTTTTTGAGCAAGTGCTGCGCTCCTGGAAGCTTTGAATTTTTCCACTTTTTGGGAAACTTGTAGAGGTCGGTTTGAGGAAAAAAAGGTATATTTGGAAATTATACATCCAAATATTTCCAACGGGCCATCATGGAGCTTTTTCTGACATCAGGAAAGCCTACAAAACTCTATTGCAAAAAGACCTTTTTTGGTGTTGCGCTCCTGAAAAATTTTCAAAATTTGAGACAGAGTGTTGCGTTCCTATGTGGTGACTGAGCAAATGTGTGTTAGGAAATTTTTCTCATGTATGTCAAAGCCTAAAAGTCAATGTTTTTGCTATTTTGGTTCAGAAAAGATATTTTGGAAGATATTTTGAGCGTTGGACCTTGCAAGGCCTCAATGACAAGTTAGGATATTTGTTTTTGGCCAATAGGCTTCTAGATGCTCTAGTGAGCTCTCTCCTCTCCTTATTTTTTATATAAGGCATGAGTATGTATTGTAAACGGTTGGGACTTGATGTTTTATAGAGAAATACATGGTTTATGAGCTTGGAGAAGATATTTGGTTTCATGAAGTGAATGAATGACATGTGTGGCTTGATGTTGGAGAATCTTTCTTGCAGGATTCCATAGCTTAGTGAATGGTGATGTTTTTCTAACTTGTTATTCTTTTCTTGTCCTCGTTTTGTTTTAGTCTTCTTGTTTGATATAGATTATAAAAGTATAGGTTGAGATATGCTCATGGAAGCAGCTCAAACCTCCTCAGTTTTGATGTTTTCTTCTTTTAGTTCATCTTAAGGAATTCTTGACTACTCCTTAGGCCCACTAAACTTGTTCTTTGTTTCATGAATTATTAGTATGTTAGCTTATAAATATGATTCATGGTATGCCCTGCTTATTTAAAGTTTTCAAAAACTTATTGTGAAGCTTTCCTATGGAATACTGATTGATTAGGATAATGCTAAGAGGCCTTGTTTCGATCTTTCCATTTACCCATGCTCATCAACTTGTTTCACAGTTCTCGATAGTTTGGTATATGCTATCTAGCAGTTCCTGATCCATATATTGAATTTTTTGTTTATCTTATATGTTTTCTCAAAAAATTGAAGGTGGATTTCTAAAGTTAGGAGTTCTAATGCTTCTATGTACCATTGGATTGTTCATCTTGTATGTTTATCAGTTTGAGTATTGTTCATAGAGATTAATGGTTTGCCATACCTCATGAGTTATTGCTTCAAATTATAGCTGTATAAGACCTCTTAGTCTTTTCACCAAATTTAATGTTCACCTCATACATCACCTAAATGATCCATTAACCTTGCTAAATCGACCCTGCAATACACCCTGCTTCATCATTTAGACACCCTAGACTTCATCTGACCCCATAGCCCTATTGATTTAATATTCTCTCAATCCACCTATCCTACTTGATCATCTTACCCCAACCGTTAACAAGAAAACAAATTGTACTTAAACAACTAGCCTAAAATCAATCATCCGAAGCGAACAAGTTCACATCCTTTGCACAATAGAGAGAGCCCTCTCTGAGTCTAGGAAGGCTAGGTCCTAGGACTCCAAATATTGGTCTAATGTTACCCTGTCATATGGTTAGCCAATCTTCCAAATCATGGGACCTTAACATTGAGGAAGAGGATGAATATGGGGATGGTGGATCACCATTTCCTCCGTGTCCTTTCTTTGACTTGTCATCACTTTTATTTCCTCCAGAAGAACCGTCTCCTTATTTCTGGTTTTTAGACCCTTCTCCAACAAACCTATCATTCCTTGCTTGGTAGAGTATCCTCACCATCTTCGTCATGTCCAAGAAAGCCTTTCAGAACACCCGTTCCTCTTCTTTGGGATCCATATCTTCAGGAGCTTCTCCCTCTCTTGAATACATGCTTGAAGATGCTTCTATGGCTCTTGGAGGTGGCTCTCCAGCCCTTCTTGGTTGAGGATTACTTTGTGCACTAACCAAGTGTCCTTCACCTCTCTTGAGTTTAAGCCTAGTAAGCATCAAAACTTGCAAACAATCAACTATATCTTTTCACAAAACAAATGTTGAGTAAAACTATAGCTCCTAAGGCTCAAATCCTTAGCTCTGATACTAACTGATCTGAAAATGAAACTATTTGTATCTGTTGTTCAAAGCATTCATTTTCAATTAATTAAGTGTGCAGAGTGTTTATCATGTCTTACAATTTAAACAAAGTGTTTTGGTGACTGTTTCTGAGTTTATGTGTGAGGGAATGTTAATTAAAATTACTGTTTAACATCTTAAATAAAAAATACACAACAACAAAACTTCACCATAACAACACCACAACATGATGGGGTAGTTCACCCCTCCTGGGCTACATCTGTCGGGTCCAAGGCTCCCAATGGGCATGACCTTGCTCTATTAAGTTTCTCAAATTGGTTTTACAGTGATAAATATGCCTAGACAGGTAGAAACAACTATGAAATTTAATTCAGAAGACGGAAATAAGCTAATAATGGCTTTTATTTCACCTCAAACAGTGAAGTATAGCCCAATGCAACTCCATTTCCCTCATGGCACTAATGTCTCTCCAAGCTTCCCTGAAGAAAAAATGGCTGAATAACACCTTTTTTAGCTCCGCAACCTATCCCAAACACTCCAAAATGCTTAGAATACCCAAAATTGACCAAAATTTCATCCAAATTGGTTCAATATTGGAGAAGTTATGACCTCCACAATTTTCTGCCCAATGTCTCTTGGAAACCCCACCAAATGTGGGTGAACTCCAGTTAAAGCCACCAGAATAGGCGGACATGTCAAAAACGTGGAACTACACTACTAATTTGGCGGAGGCATTTATTTTAACTACCGGTTCAACTGCGTGTTCACATGGAAATAAGTCGGAGAGGTTAGTGCTGGCGGTTAATACCAAACTCGCGCCCCTAGTCATAGCGTTTAGGTTATATGCGATGAGGGATAGCACCCAGGGGCTTAGCTCCACCAATTTTATGGGGCTTAGCCCTTGGTCCTGGCATGAAGTCATGGAGCATTTCGACCTTAAGCCCTGAGGGCTTAACCTTATTTTACCTCTCGTTCAACGTTCAACCGACGCTTGTAGCAACTGACCCAAATTCGTTCAGGTCAGGTTGACCTCCGCCCGAGGTATGACCTGACTCATTCACACATGCACAAGGATATGACCCATACTCATTCAATTCTACACGAGGGCCCAACCCAAATGCGTTTAGCGTGACCCGACTCCATTCAGATCAGGCAAGTCAGCTCATCCATTTTTATTTTTTTTAACATGATTTTGAACCGATTTTTGAACCAATGGCCTGGGGCCACGTGGCAGCCTCCGGGAAGGCCATGTGGAACCCTGTAATAGGCCCAAAAAAATTTAATAAAAAAATGAAATTTGCCACATAATTTTTTCTGAAAATGACAAATTTGTTTGTTCAAAAGTCCTGTTTTGAAGGTTATTTGGAAACTTCAAACTTGAATATATTTCACATACGACATCGGATTTGAGTCTCGTTCATGGCACAAGAATCGCAGCGACAAGGCATACTCAGTCATTTAGGTTGCAACCAATTCTGATCAGTTCCAATTTTGAGCATTGTTTTTCACTTGGACATGATCACCTGATCATTCATTAAGAAATATATCATGAAAATGGTGGAAAAGATTAGTTGAATTTAAATAAAGCTACCTATGTACTTGAAACATAAATCTACCTCTGCATCTATAAAATGTCCATGATAATCCAAGTAACCTATCTAACTTTTCCAAGAAATCATAAACTGAAAGAATTTTTGGGTCTATGGTGAAGATCTACCTTTCTCAAGATCCAATGGAAGAGGTGAGAGAGGGAGGCTTTAACACACAGTTTTGAGACCTGATATGCTACTGGAACATGAAATGTAAATATAATAACTACAACAACATGAAATGTAAAGAAACTAACTACAACAACATGAAATGTAAACACAAGTACATAGGAGAGACTGAGGCCAATGGATTGGACCCTAACCCACAAGCTCAACTCCCTAAAACTAACTCAGTAACGAAGAAACCAAATACTCATTTTATTTCATAACCAGTCTTTTACATAATATATGAAAGTCATAAATGTATATTACAAGACCTAAGAGTGCTCTAGCTACATCCAAAAATCAATTCCTAGTGAGCTCTTTCTCTACGCTATTTATCATAAAGGGTAGCTACCAACAAATCCCTAAAAAGTAGGTGATTTTTTCCCTTGGAACTTGAGAGAAGTGGAGCCTTTATCCCCTTTATCTTCCACTTGCTTGGCTACCTCTGAATTCGATCCATTGGAGGAGAATCTCAAGGATATATTTGTTTCCTTTATGATTTAAGGAGGTGATCAACCATCCTACAATCACTCCTTTTTGTCTACTCTAAGCCCTGATTGTGAAATCTTTCTAAAAAATGGCATATTATCTTGATTTTCTTGCATTTAAACCACATCGTCCTTCGAATCATTATAGCCCTTAATACACCAGCTACACTAAGCAACATATGAAAATAGTGCAATTAAATGTGATAAAGAGAGAATAATTAGGATGAAGAGGTGACAAATAACGCCTTAAAATGTACCTCATGATGGTGGTCATCATCACCCCCATACCAAATGGTTTCTCATCCTTTGAGCAACTTACTTCTCTTTCTTCAATTCTTTTAGTGCCCTTGTATTCTATGATATCCCAAGGAATTATGGAAGGAGTTCCCTTAGGAGGGTAGAATCCTGGATTATTTTCTACCTCCTCCCATTCTTTGTTTTCTTCAACTTGGTCTTTCCATACATCCAGTCGCAACAAAAAAGGTGGACTGATTTTTAAGCCAAGCCATTGAATCTTCATTGTCTACATGCCCCTTTTGTACAAAGGTGCCCTTTTAAGGAAACTCTCAATCTCTCTGAAGTATGATACTCCAAGTTTCTTATACTAAGATGGAGATCATTCCATATTCTCTAACTTTCCATCACACACTCCTCTCCCAACAATCTAGAAATTTCATCACAGTGTGTAATTTCCTATGCTCTGGTATTTATCTGCAAGGTTGGCATCATTTTCTATCATTAGGTGATTGTTTATGACCCCTCTAGGGATGAATAGCTATACCCTAATATGGATATGTTTTTTTCCTTCCCTTCTCATCACCTTTTTGACCTCCTCTTCCCTGGCCTCTTTGCTGGTCATCCAAGAGGCTAGGGCAATCGGTTTCATATCCCCCAACCTAAAGTTAGGGTCCCAAATGTTTATATCAGTCAAGATAAGGTTACACATATAAAATTATACCAATTTTGCCTTATCCTCTATGTTGGATTGGTTGCAAAAGAAAATGAATTTCCCATAATTATGGAAAGGTAATGACCCATATGAGGCTAGTGTTTTGATCTGAAATTGCAACCATTGTTCCTTCAGGTAGATGGCATAAGAGTTGGAGGGATGCTTGTGTTATATTTCCTCTATGCATAGGTCTTACATGGTGGCAATATTCTTATCCTTCTACTGCAGTTGACCCTGTAATATTCCATTTTCCTCTTGTGCCTCTTGTAGATGCTCCTTTAAAACTTATTCCCTAAGCATGACATTAGCCAAATCTCTCCCTATCTCAGCGATTTTATCCTCCATGATCCCTAGATATTTCACACTCTTAGTTTTGGAAATTTGCATCCAATGGTAAGTGTATGTTCTCTCTTTCTCTACTCGTAAAATAGGGGAATTGTGAGATTTTGAGGGATCATCCTTCCTCCTTCAATGAATGTGTAATAGGAGCTCAGGTTTGGCTGTGGGATAGGATGTGGAATTGTTGTTATGTATTTTGGGACTATTTTTGCATAGGTGGGCCGCTCCTTTGGTTACTCCTCTTTCTTTCCATTGGCATCATGGCGCTCAAATTTTATCTCTCTTTCATCACCTTGGGCCTCTTTCCCTTCCACAGGTGCCTTATAATCCTCCTCCATAAATTTCCACTCTCTCTATGGAAAATTTCAATTTTCTTGTAGCACTGCCTGAGTTTCCTATATAAAAATATGTTTTTCCTGTAGCAAACCATTTTTTTCTTGTTGCCCCTCCTTTTCTGCCTCTTGAAGGTCTATGGGGTTTGGTACTTGTTTGAGGTATGCTAGACTTGAAGAGTGTCTTCTTATACAGGTCACAAGTGTCTTCTCAAGTGAAGTGACCTCTTTCATTTTTCCCTCCTTTTGGTATATTTCATCTTTCTTATTGGGTGACTCTTCAATTGTTATTAGGATTTTAGTTTGATTTTGGGGTCCCCCTTATTTTACCTTGGCACTCTTCCTGGTCTTGAAGTACATGGGAGTCTACGGTAGTTTTCTCTTTTCCTTCAGAGGGGTACATAGAGTGGCTAAGGTAGTAGCCACTTCCTTTCCTGAGGTACCTGGTGATAGGCACGTTTGTTGAGGATAGATATTAGTGTTCAACATGGGTTATAGTATCTCCTCCTTTCCTGTATTTCTTTCCTTCTCTTCTTCTTTTTGTTATTCCGCCTTTTCATCTTCTTCTCATTTTTCATATCTCTTTTCCTTCATCTGTTCCTAGGTATTTTGTGTATTTTGCTTCTATTTCCATTCCCTCCTCTTCCTCTTCTTCCTCTGTCCCTCCAGTCTCTTCCTCTTCTTATTTTATATCCCTTTCTCCAAGGCTATTGGGAGGGGTTTGTCCAAGAGTGAAATCTTGTGTCCCAATGAATTCTTCTCTTTCCATGTCTATGAAGGTGGACCAAGGTACAAGGATGTTCAATCTATTGAGAGAATCTCCCACTATAAGTTTAATGATGCCATCGTGAGTTAGGTGTTGATACTTCTCTCCCTCGATCTCTGGCTCATGTATTTCATTGAATGTAGGAAGAAGTAAGGAATTTTTAGTCTCTGCTCTAGTGAAAAATCTCCTTTGAATCTAAGGTCATGCAATAATCTGAAATGGTATCCATAAGCCACACTTAGTCTTCCATCAAAGGAAATATATTTCATTATGTGATATGATACCTCATCCCATGAGTAAGGGAGACTTTCCATTCCTACCCCATTCTTATCCTCAATTTATTTTTCAATAGGCAAGAAGAAACTCTTCTTAGAGGCACTGCTAGAGACTATTTCCTCTTTGTTCCACTTAACTCCTAGAGGAAATGTTGTAACTATGGTAATGAGCATAGGGGTTATGGTAATAGACATCCCTCTAACAATTGTGGTGGCCCTATCATCTACTTGGGAGTGCAAGGATACTACAAATTCTTGAGCCACCTCATCATCAAAGCCTTTGAGGAGCTCGAAGAACCCCAACCATTGGTGGTTTCTGAAGATGTCAACCACAGGAGGGTGTAGTCTAATTATTTTAATGTCTATGGGATCCCTCTCGTTAAAAACTCCCACCATCTTGTGATTATGTTAGAGATATGGTTTTTGGCTTGTGTCCCAAAAAAATGGTGATATCGGACCCCAAAGGATTAAACTTAACACAAACTGATATTTTCTTACCCCTACTCTCAACAACATCTTAAATATCTAAATTATGTCTTTGACTATGTATAATTTTTCATGAACAATTCTACAACTTGGTGGGGTGATACCCACTTACTACTACAATCTGATGTTTTATTTATTGGAATATGGTGGATTTGGCTGTCAATACACTTTAAGGGTGGATTTCATGGCAGTTTATATCACTGTGCAACCTTCCTGTAAACTTCCTAGAGCACCAACAGACTTCCTGTAGCACAGGTTTGCATGCAAAACTTGATCTTCGTTCAAAATTAATTGATGGATCTTATGTCTTTCCTACTCTAATTGATCTCAAAATTCATAATGGAATGAGAGAGAATGAGCCAAAGTACACCTTTTATTCCAAATTGATTAGACTTGGAGCGTAGTGGTGATTTGGATTTGGAAAGCGGTTTCCTCATTTGGACTGTTGGTCCCACTCGAGCCAATCATTCCCATCTACCTCAGAATCACCTCCATCTCCTTGTGATCTCTACCTTAACTGGTGTGATAGCCCATGTGGCATGCAAAACTCCACTTTCTCTTTACTTTAAATTTACGAGGGTGGCCAAGTTAACTAGCCACCTTTTTTTGTTTTAAATTGATTCGGATTTATGCCGAAACACAATAATATACAAAAATAAACATAAACACAGAGATGCAGTGGAAATAAAACTTCATTTTATTAATATTATATAACATAAGTATGCTTATAGACATAATGGAAATAAATTAGCTAGGGCGTTAGTAGGCTTATCTCTAAGAAGAGATGTGGCATCTACAGGCCTCTGAACTATGTTTCAATGAGACTCGAAAGCCTATTTATTGTTGAGAAACAATGGAAAACCCTAAACATCCAAAAACCTAACCATATGAGATGAAGCGCCAAAACTATGGGCCCCGTTTAAGTAAATTGGTACATCAATGATCAGGCTTTCATAAATTTTTCTCAAAATTCAAAGTTAAAGGATTGGGTTGAAACTAGGACAGTTGCATAGATCTCGTCTTCCTAATTTCAACACCTCGAACGATTTGAAAAACCCATGTCGTATGAGGAAGATATTGCGTTCTGATAGAAATGTGAAAATTTAGAAAGAAAGAGAATATTACTCAGAATATTCCTTTCTCAGGACCAATCCTTGGATGACAAGTGTCAGGTTCCTATTTGTTGTACAGTTTGGAGGGTCTAATGAGAAGCTTCCACGTGGCCAGCCTTGAGCCTGCCACATGGCCCTGCAACTACATATTAAAATTTTGTGAGGGTCTGTAGAGCTCGACCCCCAAACCTCCCCCCAGGCACGCATAACTATTTACTATCCGCGCTACATGAGTTACTTAACCATAAGAGGATGTGGGTTTAATTTATGTTATAGTGCATTTATATATGGGGGTTGGGAACTACCAATGGTCCCAACCCGCCAACGGTCCCCCATTACATATCACATGGCAACCGTCATAGAACTCCAAACACGCGGTCACCACTAACCCGCCAATGGTTCCCGTTCCATGTCACATGGAGATAATAAATTTTAACACAACATGGTCTATGCAAACCCAAAAACACAACCCACAGTTCAATGTTAAACTGAAGTTCCGATGGGAGTTTTTCTCCGATAGTTATGTAGCATTTTGGGGGTGCACATTTGGCCACCACCCAACCGCAAGCATTAAATGCACGGTTTAAATGGTGGAAAAGTTAGAGGCACACCTAAATTGGTGGGTAGCCTAGTTTTAACTCCAGTTAATTGGAGTTCTCCACTTTTAGTGGATTTTTCTTAGGAGATACTGGGCAAAAGAGTAGGAGACTCAATTTTTGACCATTCTGAGTGAATGAAGAGTCATTTTTGACTAATTGGAGCATTTTGGAGCCATTAGTGTAGATAAAACAACCATTAGAGTACTATAACTACATGTAATAGAAAAATTTTGAGTATAATGAAAGATGGTCAAGCCATTGGGAGCTGGACAAACAGATGTAACCCAGGAGGGGTGAACTGCTTCATCCTGCCTATTGTGTAGAAATCATGTGGCTACTTATTTCTCTATTTTACACTATTGTTTAGTTTCATTTATGCTTTTTTTATGCTTCTAATTCACTAAAACTCATCTACAAATTATGTAAAAACTCCTTAATCCTTATGCAAACTAATGAGCCAATTATGCACATGTTTTTAAAACTGAATGAAACTTAGCACAGCAAAACTAATATAGTCATTTCAGATCAGATTGGTATCAGAGATAGATTTTTTCTTTGGTGTTGTTTAGTGCAAATAATTTTTTAATTGTTTGCAAGTTTTAGATGTTTACAAGGCTGAAGCTCAAAAGAGGAGAAGGAAAACTGGTGGAAGCAGAAGGGTCTCAAAAGGAGCCACAGAAAAGGAGAGCAAGATTTCCACAATCTCCACCACCTAATTCAACTCCTAAAGAAGAAGAAGATTCATTAAGCATGCCTCATGAGGAAGGATAAATCCATGAAGAATTTGACACCGAGGAGGAAGAAAGAGTGTTCAGGAAATCATTTCTTTACATGAGTGAGATGGTTATAATTATTTATCAAGAAAGGAATGAGAGACTAGAAGGAGAAGAATCTAAATTTCAAAAGGAGGGACAAGGATCTTCAAGAGGTTAACATTATGAATAAAATTCAAAGAAGGGAAATGGAGGAAATGGAGGCAATGGAGGGCCACCATCTTCACCCTCATTATCATCATCATCATCCTCTACTTCTTATTTAGTACATCGGCCACACAAGTCCAAGAGCACTGGTAAATCTCCTTTATTAAAACTTGATGTTAATTTCGAATTTCTAGTGTTTAATGGTGAAGTAAATACAGACAAGCTATATAATTGGATTAGAAAATTAGAGGTCTATTCGAGAATACAAAACCTTCAAGATGATGATACCAAAATTCAATTAGCTTCTTTGAGAATGGAAGATGCAGAACTTGTTTGGTGCGAAGCCAAGACAAAGGAGAAAATCAAGAATCATGGTAATATTGTTTTATCATGGTCAAATTTTATTGCTACTATTAAACAATAGTTTTATCCATCAACTCATATGCAGAAAGCCATCATGAACTGAGGGAGTTAAAGGGACAAAATGTGCAAGAATATACCCAAGAATTTCGGAGAAGAGCTCTCTTATTAGGGGTGGATTTGCAGAGCCAAGACACTTCACTAAAGTACATAGTAGGCTTACATAAATACCTAAAAAAATACTATTCTCATGTGTAACCCCACCAGTATAGATGAAGTTTGTGTTTAAGCCACACATCTAGAAACTATAGGGAAGAACATCTTTGAAGAGGGTAGGAAGAAGCCTTTTAAGGGTAAAGCCAAGGAAAATACCTGAAAAGGTAAAAACAAAAAGAACGCATCTATTAAGAAAGAGGGAGAAAAAGTGACTTGTAAAAATTGTTCAAAAGAAGGCAATGATGAAACTCATTGTTGGAAATTACATCTTGAATTGAGGCCAAAGAAACCCAATAACAAAGGGAAACAAAAAATTCTTGCTACAACTAAACGTGATTTAGGATCTGATTCAGGTGATGAAACTAAAATTACAGCCATGGGATCTAAGAACATTAAGGGAAAATAAATTGAAACTAAATCCAGTACCAGTCACATGAACACTCCAAATGAAGAAGAAATAATAGAACTATTTCATGCGAGGGTCATATCCAAGCATACCAAGGTTGACACACTGTTTGACAGTGGGTCATGAGAAAAATTAATATTTAAATATTTGGTAAAAAAACCTAGCCTTGAGACCATACCACATCCAAAACCATATCCATTGGTTTGGACTTGTAAGGATGCAAATCTACAAGTTTCAAAGAAATGTATATTGAGGTTTGCAATCATTGCAGGCTTTGTTGACACAATTGAATTAGATGTGGTTCCTCTTGACATAAATAGTATTATATTAGGGAGTCCTTACTTGTATGAAAGGAAAACGATCTTCTATCTCCATGAAGACAAGTATCATTTATTCAAATATGGCAAGGAGTTCATTGTTAGAGCACATTGCAAGAAGAAAAACATTGCTTTGGTAAATGCTGGACGGGTAAAGAGGCTGGTAAATTCAAGTAAGATTTTTTTTCTTCTTATGATTAAGCCTAAAGATGATATTAATAATGAAATATTGGAAGGATGTGATCCTAAGTTAAAATAAGAATTATACGATGTGGTTAATTGGCATCATGATATGTTTCAAGAGCCAACAAGATTGCCTCCAAAAAGGGAAATTCAACATGATATTCAGTTGCAGCAGGATTGTCCTCTTCCAAACATCAGTATGTATTGCATGTCAATAATGGAGAATGCTGAAATAAAGAGGCAAATAAAAGAGATGTTGGATAAAGGAATCATAATGCCAAGCACCTCGCTATGCGGTTCACCCATAGTCTTGATACCAAAGAAAGATGGGACTTGGCACATGTGTGTAGATTTTCAAGCTTTGAACAAAATTACGGTAAAAAATCATTACCCACTCCCAAGAATAGATGATTTGTTTGATCAGCAGAAAGAAGAAATTTTTTTCACTAAGTTAGATTTACGAAGTGGATATCATCAGGTAAGAATTGCAGAAAGTGATATATGGAAAACTGTATTGAAAACCAAACAAGGACTCTTTGAGTGGCTAGTTATGCCTTTTGGTTTATGTAATGCACCAGAAACTTTCATTCAAGTTATTGATAATGTTTTGTGACCATTCCTTGATGACTTTGTTATTGTGTACTTAGATGACATTTTAATTTTCAGCAAAACAAGAGAATATCATGTCTTGCATGTGAATAGAGTGCTTGATATTTTGAAGAAAGAGAAATTGTTTCTTAAGATGTCAAAATGTGAGTTTGGGAAGACTTATGTGGTCTATTTGGGACATATTGTAGGAGGAGGAGAATTGAGGATTGATCCTTTTAAAGTGGAGGCCAATGTGAATTAGCCCACATCCAAAATAGTTACCGAGGTAAGAAGTTTCTTATGTGTAGCTCAATATTGGAGGAAGTTTATTGCTAACTTTCTTCCATTGCAGCTCCTATGCATGCAGTGACAAGTGTGAAGAAAGGCATCCAATGGGGAGGTAAACAACAACAAGCTTTCGAAGCTTTAAAAGGAAAGATCAGTTGAGCTCTAGCCCTTTCATTACCAAATTTGAGACAACCATTCGAGATACAAACTGATGCTAGTGACTATGCCATGGGCGCAGTTATTTTGCAGCATGGTAAGCCTATTTCCTTTCATTCAGAAACTTTTAATGGTGCTGTGAATAATTATCCTACATATGACAAAGAACTGTATGCGTTGGTACAAAGTGTCAAGCAATGGAAACACTACTTGATGGGTAAAATGACTATTGTGCACATCGATCACCAACCATTACAGTACTTGCAGTCACAAACAAAATTGCATCAAACAAGACATTTCAGGTGGATGGGATTTCTTCAACAATTTCACTTGGTTATAAGGTACAAAAAATGTATATTCAATAAAGTTGCAGATATGCTTTCGAGATCAATCGTTAGTGCTTCTAATTTACTCAAAAATGATTATGTTGTACATGAGAGTTACATATAGCAATATGCACATGACATTGATCTCCAAGATGTGTATGCTAGTTTGAGTGAAGGGAATCAAGTTGAAGAAAAATATTATCACATGCATAAAAATTTGTTGTTTCATTTGGGCAAGCTATGTATTCCACAATGAGAGAGGCTAAGTTTCATGAGAGAAGCTCATTCTTCTCTTATTTTTGGACACTTTGGGGTAAGAAAAATAGTGTTGCATCTACAGAGGTATTTTTATTGGCCTTGCATGATAGATAGTGTGTCACGTTTTATAAGAGTTGTTATATGTGTGAAACAAGTAAGCCTAGTAATAGGAAGATTGGATTGTACATGCCACTACCGGTACCATCAAGCCCATGGGAGAGCGTATCCATGGAATTTTTTGGAGGTCTACCTATGTCAAGAAAGCAACATGATTATATTTATGTAGTTGTGGATAGATTCAGTAAAATGTGTATATTTATGCCATGTAAGAAAACCATTGCTGCTGAACTTTAGTTTCAAAATGTTTAGGTTCATTTTGGATTGCCTAATTCTATTATTAGTGACAAGGATTCCAGGTTCATTGGGAATTTTTGGTCAAATCTATGGAGAATGATGGACAGAAAGTTTAAAAAAAATACCTTTTTTCATCCACAAACATATGGACAAACCAAAGTGGTGAATAAAAAAGTTGTGAATCTATTGAGAGGATATTGCAGCAAACATCCTAAGTTGTGGGATGAAAGACTAAATTATATTCTGTTCGGGTCCTATAATAATAGGGTTCAAAAAACTTTGAATTGACTTTGATAGTCTTGTAAATATGTACATACCTTTCTTTCTACAAGTTGTTTTCCCATATTTTGAAAAAATGAAAAAATTATAAAAAGCCAAAAAGAGGGTAAAAGGTCATAAAAGAAAGATCAAAGGACTTAGAAAAATATAAACCCCAAAAGAAAAAGAAATAAGACCTGAAAGTGAGAAAGTCCAAATGCCACTACTTTTATTTTTACTACAAGAATAATGATTATGTGCAGAGTGTCAAATAAATGCCATAATCCCTGATCAGTTAAAAATCTTAATCTTAACTTTTCATGTTTTCAATTTCATGTTTTAGATAGAGAATAAAGATTTTTCAAACAATTTAAACTTGATAAATCAGTAAATAGGTAGATAATAATGAGGAGCTCAACATTTTAATCTGAGCCCTTGGATGAAATAAGGTAGATCTAGATAGTTTTATGCTTTGAAAGAAAATGTTTAAAGTTGCAAGCCTAATTGCACCTACAAAATGAAGAAAAAATGTTAGAAATAAAGTTGGGCAGGTAGAAAGCAGTGGAGCAAGCATGTAATAAAACATCATCGGGCAAAACCACTAATTTCCCCTCCCTAATAGTATTTAGTATTCTAAAATTTCAGTAAAAAAGGCTTAGAGCATTTCTCTGAATTTTGTTGGACCAGACCTAAGGCTCGATGACTGATAAGTTAAAAATATTGAATTCCTACCTTAAACCCTCATTCATCAATATTTACTCTTCATTCATACATCAAAACCCCTTTTTTCTAAGTAAAGACACATTCTTACTTAGTAAAATTGAAAACCCTAAAATAATTAACCTCATTCCTTTCAAAATCATTCATAAAACCCTCAAAATTACATTTATCCTAAGTATTAGTGAAATAATATAAAAGATGACCAATGCTTGATTTTTCACACTTTACTTAGAGATAACATGTGGTTTTTCATTTCACTACCCTTTTCATCTTAACTTTTAACCTATTTTTATTAAAATCCCTAAAAATACCCTCCCATATATATTAAATCCATTATATTTAAAATAACCCGCTTAAACCCACTATTTTAAGCTTTAGACCAATGTTATATACCCCCATGTGTGCAAATAAAACCCCTCCCAAAACCCATTGGTCTAAACTTAGCGTTAATTAAATACCCCGCCCCTATAGTTTTTAAATTATTCAAAAGGTTAAAAAATATATAAATATAACCGTGCCCGCGTATGTATTATTGAAACATTTTTATAAATGTTTTAAATAAAAAATACATTACATTACCCCCCCCCCCCCTCCCCCCGCCTATATTTTTATAAATCGAGGTTTTTGAATCAAATAAATGACTATTTGTAAAGTTCAAAATCCTTCCGCTGCATATATTAAAACTCGGTCCCACCTATTATTATGATGCAACTCCCAAACTAATCTCGACCGTTCGCGTTCAACTCTCAGATCCGATGGTTGACATCCAAAATTGTGTGGAAAAGATGTGCGTTCATCCCTATGCCAAAGCTGCACGAAATGGGTGGTTTCCCATTAACCTCTCTCCTCCACATGGCCTTTCCTTACTGGATTGCATGGATTGAGTCAAAAACCACTTACCACCAAATCTTGGTGCGATAATCAGTCTGGGTTTTAATCTGTTGAATCTCTGAAACCGCTCCTCTCGCCCGATGCGACCTACATTCAATGCTGATTAATGTAACCAATATGTTTAATAAAACCTTCAAAAATGCATTTATCCATCATTCTTGTGCATTTACCCCATTGCATTGCCTCTCTCGACTGTAAAAAACCCTATTCAAGCCTTTTTCTGCCATTTTCATGCTTGAATCCTACAATATTTCCCCTGCAAATCTTTGAAGATTGCTCAGGAGCTGTAAATCGCTCCAAAGAATTCACAGAAGTTTCCAAATTGTTCAAAAAACCTAAAAATCATTCTGAAGCCTGATACCTGTATTACAACAGGTATTTTTCTAGAATTTGAACTTGCAATAAAGTTGAAAAACCTTTTAAAAGAATGCAAACACATTTAAAGTTAAAAAAATCGATTAAAAACTACCTAAAAATCCTAAAAACAAGCCAAAATCTCGCAAATTTTTCCTAGAAAACCTGTTTCTCTGCTATGCACCATTTATGAGGAAACTAGTGAGCTTTCACAATTTATTAGTCTATTTCAAGCCCTGAAATAGGCTAGAAAACCTCTGCATGCACCCTAAACCCTCTGTGATCCTCTTTAAAAGTGTTTTCAGCCCTATTCCCATTAAAAATACTCAGGAAACCCCTGTTTTCTATTTTCTGTTTTAAACCAACTCTCAAGCCTCTAAAACTCTTTGATAGGCCTAATTGAATAGAAAACCCAAAGAAAACCCTATACTTTGCCAAATTTGCCCAATTAAGCCTCTGCTATAGTTAAATTTCCTTTGCAAACTGTCTAAACTTGCAGAAGAAGATCAAAATGCATGAAAAACATAGTGCAAGCAAGCTTGAAGTTTCTAAAGCACCTAAACCTACTCCTTCCATGACTTCAAACACTGCTATTGTTGTCAATCCATTACAACCCCCAGTTGTTGATATTGAACACATTCCCCTAGCTGATATTGATTACAAGATAAATGATCCAATAGTTGAATTCAACCTGCTAGATATCCATAACTGGTGCTATGAGAAGTCTTTGGATGATTATGAAGAAGTTCATATTTGGGAATCCCAATTGCCCAAATATGTTGTCCCATTGACTCACCCTTGTCAAGAGATTATCAGATTGTGTCAGTAGTAATATATTCCTGAGCAAAGAGACATTATAAATTACAATAAAGAGGTCCTTTTTACCATCACTGCAGAATCAATTAACCAAATGTTGCAACTTCAACTTGACCCCCAAGCAATCCCTTTGTCTATAGAGGCCCTCACTAAGCTATATATTGGCCTAGATTTTCCCAAAAGGTTCATGATTTTTCAGACTTCTATGCCTCTGCATGTAGAAATTCCCAAGTTAAATCCTCCATATTCTACTGCTAAATTCCCTGAAGGATCAAGACATGTGATTTCCATGCTTTCCTTCATCCTTGGGTATTTCATTGATGAACACACTGATGAGTCTATCTTGGGATTTTTGTCCACCTTTTCTCCAGGTCAACCACCTTTAGTAATATTTGATTATGCTAGTTTCATTGCTAATAGTATTCATTATCAATTGACCAATTTTCAACTTGAGGGAGTGTTTAGATATACCTCCTACCTTTTCCATTTGTTCCTATACTTCCAATCACATAATTTTCCAATTTCACTCCAAAATTTGGACATAGAGGGAAATCTTCTATCTGTCATCTTTTGGAAATCCATGCTCAGGAAAGAATGTACAGATTTCAGTTATTCAGAGTTTTCAGAGTTGTTTTTACATCCAGTGACCACCATGTTGACCAAGACAGAGTAGCCTAGAATAAGTGAAGAAATGAAAAAGATATTGCAATTATCAGAGCAGAGTAAAGTTGGTGACCGGTAATTGTATGAGAAATATACTGAAATCGGAGTTTTTGGGACAAACTTGTTACCTTACAAGTTACCCAAGCATCCTCCAATGAGGATCTTTTCCTTGGAGTATATCAGGCAGATCCCAAACTTTGATTCAATCAATTTCATGGCAACTAAGAAGAAAACCCAATTCAAACTTAAAAACAAAATTGGGCCATTCATATGCAATCACAGGGATGCAGAAAAGGAAGCAAAAAATCAGTTATTGGAATATAAATTTGAAGAGAGTTTCCCTTGGAACTATGATCCAAAAGGGATATTGAGCAAGCTAAGAGTTAAATGAAACTTAACACCCTTTATTCATGAAGTTAAACCAGAAATAGAAAATTTTTACAATCAGCTTGAATGGACTGAAAACACATTAATAGATGCAGTGAAAAAAGGTAATACTATTCATACCTTAGATACTGAAAATCAGCCAGAGAAGTCCACCAAAAGAATAAGGGAAGAAGGAGCCTATGTGGCAGAGACTACAACAGAAAAAAAATTCAAGATCATTTATAACAAAAGGCCTAAATTAGATACACCAGGTAAAGGAAAAGTGAAAACAGATGTTGAAGAAACGGAGCCTTTAAATACCAACACAGATTTTCCATAGAAAAATGTAGCTATTGTAATTATCAATGAGCCAAATCAGAATGAAGAAATCAATAATGAGCATACACAGATGATGGAAAGACAATAAATCATGGAAGCTTCTTCCTCATAGTCAAATGAGGAAAAGGATTTCAATATTAAGGAGAAATATAAGGAGATTAAACTCAAGAATGAGGAAATCAAAACTGAAATTTACTCTCAGTTCTTGAAACAAAAGCCAAGTAATCAAAACAGATTCCTATCAGCATTTGATTACTCAAGTAAAAAATTGATTATGTCAGTATTACAACCCACAGTATCAGTTCCAAAGATTGTTGATGACTATAAGAAGGTTGATCTAGAAGTAGCTACAGACAGTATCCATGAATTAGATCAAATAGAGTTTCATAGGAAAAGCTAAGAAATGTTGTATTCCATAGTGACAACAAAAGCTATGAGTGCTCAAAAGATACAAAATACCATCTCCAATATGCAAGATCAAATGAAGATGGACAAAGCTTCATTATATGCTAAGGATCTAAGGATAAAAGCCTTAGAAGAATTAATATTACAGGTAGGATATGATCCTACAAATATCAAAGCAGCAAAAGAATTGGTGAAAAATAAAAATGAGGATATAGCAGCCTTGAGCAAACAGCTCAAACTTCCTCAAAGTGAGAATCCTCAGAGAAAAGAAGTCATACAGGAACAAAGTGAAAAAGATGAAATAATGAATTTAAATCTTCAATTGACAGCCCAAGTTAAGGAAATGGAAATACAAATGGACAAACTTGTCCAAGAAAAGGAGACAGTGAAAGAACCAGTGATTCCTACAGTCATTCAAGTTATCACTGAGGCAATGCCTTCAACTTTAGGTGAAAAGTTGGCACCCAAAGAACCATTGGCTACTGCAGTGCCAGTGACTTCTTCCAGAATATCAGCCACTAAATCCTCTATAACAGCAGTACAACCTACTAATGAGGCTAGCAAGATAGTGAAATAAATGGAAGAGATGTCTTTAAAGACAAATGAGATTAACAAATTGACAAAAATGATTGAAAATGTTGAAAACTCAAATAAATTAGCTCAGGTAAATGCTAAGACACATGAAAAAAATGCTAGAAGATTGAGTGAAGAGTTAGAAAAGTTACAAAAAGAGTTAAATTTGAAGGATCAAATATCATACATCGAAAATTGCCTTTGGAAGAATGTTATTGAAGCGATCCATGATGTATGGCCTTCAATTCAGGTCATTTTTGAGCAAAGAAAGCTATTACTAGTAGCCCAAGCATAAATTCAAAAGACTCAAACTGATTTGGTTGACAAACTAGAACAAGCTGTAAGGATAATCAATTTCCTTAACAACAAAAATAGACAGGAATTGGAAGAGCTCAAAATAACAGATGGAACTGCCACTATCCTAGAAATTAGGAAAGTCACAACAAAGAGAAATTTAATGAGGCAACTTGAAGAAAAATGTGAAGGTATGAATACTGCCATAACCATATTCATGGTTAAGTTCACAAGTTTGAAGAAAAAGGGACTTCCTGATATCATGATCATTAATTATAAATTAATTCCTCAAAATGACTATGATAAGAAGATAAGAGAATTTGCCAAGGAACAGGTAAATAAGCCAATAGGTCAAGGCATCCCCACAGGAAAAGTGTTACTAAAAATTTTTGAAGATTTATTTTACTTACAGTATGAGATCAAACACGTGTTTGTCATCAAGATAACCTTTGCTAGATATACAGAAGCTAATGATAGTTTTAGTAAATTAAAGAATATTCAAATTCCTAAAAATAAGGATTGGCAAGCTCTCACAGATTTACTGTGAAGGATAAAAACAAGCAGATGAAAAGAAGACAAAAAATTATTTTCAAAATGACAGTCAAAACAAATTTTATTTACAGCAGTAAACACTTTTTAACTAAAGGTTAAAGAGTATCAGCTAAAGAGTATCAGTGAATAAAGAGTATCCGAGAAAGAGTATCAGACAAGGAAAGTCAGATTTCAAAAAATATCTAAAAGCCAGCAAGGAGGACACCAAGGCAGCCGACTGCTTTATCCTCAAAACTGTTTCTATTTCTTTTGGATAAAATAGGACAGCTTGCTGATTTTTTAAGCAACTGTCTCTATTATTATTGTAAAGATATTTTATTTTCCTAAGATAATTCCTCGAAGTTTTCTAGGATATTTTGTAAAACATTATATATAAATACTTCATCTTTGGAAGTATTTTGTGTGGAATAAAATTGCTGGGATTGTTATAGTCATTTCTTCTTGGACTTTAAACCTTTTGCATCTCAAAACTTTGAGTAGCAAGCTCGATTAAAGAAAATTGGAATCATACTTCAGGATTCATGTGATGAGCTATTAGGAGTGAAGTATTCTCTAAAATTTTCATTTTTTTCCTTCTTTGTTACATGCATCCATTTATTTTTATGCTAAATCTAAATGTATAACTAGGAATATTACTACAGGATTTGTAAGAGCACCCTGTTTTTAACTAGTTCTCATTTATATGTTTTCCTCTGATTTCTAGTGAAGGGAAACCTTAATTTCTCCCTCTCTCGTTTGACCTCTCCTACTACTTCCATTTTCCGTATTTAAGGATTCTTAAGTGCCCTTTATCCCAATTATACCACCTCACAAAACCAATTTTCCAACATCTCCAAGGGTTATCTATCTTGCCCTGAAGACATTTGACCTTTTTGCCCTTACTCCAAGTCCTGTTTGCTTGATTTTGACCCCTTAGTCCAATGGACAAATAGATTTCCCACTATCCATCCTTCCAAGTGATTTTTCCCACCAAATCTACCAAAACAAAACCAAAGTTGCACTTTCATAACTAGCCTGATATTCACAAATTAAAAGAAAGTTAAAATTTAAAGAGAGAACCCTCTCTAAACCCTAGGAAAGCTAGATCCTAGAGTTTGAAGTAGGTTTGTGGTTACCTCTAGAATTCTTTGACTGAAAACCAAAATCACACAACTTAAGAATTACTAGAGTGATAACATTACTGGCGACCATACTGGGGAGCTAACCAATCCTCAGTCTTAAAACTAGTCTTAAAGAAAAAAAAATTATACATCCTTTTACTTTAAGATTGTTTTTATAAGTTGTGTATATTGAAAATAGTAATTCTAGCTTCTAGGAAATTTTATTATACCAGGTCTAACCTGAATCCTAAGCCTGCAGTTATAGTAGAGAACCTAGACCAAATTGGTAAAAAGAAAAAATAGTTAGAAGATTTAGAATCTGAAGTGTCATTAAAAAGAGTCAATTCATTACCTCAAGAGTTAGTAAGTCTGCAAGATATTAATTTTGATTTGAAATTTGAGCATTCTTTATTTAAAAGTAAATCTGAAAGTGATTTGAAAACTACTATCTTGGATCCTATTTTTATTTCATTCGTGAATACAAAACAGAAAAATGTTACAGTAGATACTAAATCATAGAAAGTTCAAGATCAGACTAGAATTTAAGAACTTAATCTCACTATTCTTAAAGATATTGATGAGGCTATTGAATTAGCTCAATTTTTGACCTATGCAAACAAACCTCCAGTTTCTCAGTTGCATACCACAATAATACCAGCTAGAGATTCATCTCTGTATGCTGTAACATCATTTATAAATTCCACTACCAGCTCATCTATAGATCCATTTATCCCTAGATTAACTTTACAACCTAGAGTACTATTTCCACCTCTCACTTCATCCAATATATCCATTAGCTCACCTTTTGATTTCCTAAACACATCACCCTCATTCCCTAGTAGTTCCATATACATTCTAGTTTCATTTCTCGGCACTTCAAATACAACTTTTAGTTCATCAGCTATCATTTCCAGCATAGCTCCAAGCAGTTCTACCTTACCTCCTAGCCAAGCTAAGCTTCAAGCTATGGCTGCTAGATATGCTCCCCTTGTCTTACCACAACAGCTTCATGACATGCCTCAAGACTATCAAACTAAAATACCATTGTTTGATGTTACTACCCATTATACTACTTAGCAACACATTACTAAGATGATAGACTTCTTTGAAATTTATGAGATTGATGACTCAGATGTTCAAATAAGGTTGTTTGCAAAAAATTTCACAAGAGAAGTTAAGAAGTCGTTTAAAAATCTAGCTGTTGGTAGTGTAACTGATTTAGCTGTGTTTTTTACCTTGTTTTTAAATAAATGGGAAAAGAAAAAGAATCCCCTCCAGAAATTTTCTGAATTTGATTCCATGAAAAGAGCCCCAAATGAGTCAGTCCAAGACTACTGCACTAGATATAATAGTGTCTATAATTCTATCCCTACAAATATTAAACCCACTCCTTATTCTGTCCTACTCAAATTCCTTGATGGATTTTATGCATATATGGCTTACCAATTAAGGGAAAGAAATGCAGACAACTTAGAAAAAATGCAAACAGATGCTGTTAGTGTAAAAGTAAACATTTTAGCCAAAAAATATAGACTTAGAAATGAAAGGAGAGTGAACATTAAAGAAGAAACTGCCAATTCAGACACAAAAATAGATGTGATAGCTAAAAACTTAGAAAGGGTGATGGATAGACTAGATAATATAGAGAGAAGACCTTAGTGGGATAACCAACAACAATTCGAAAATCCCAATTTCAGAAAAAACACAAATTCTGGAAAAGCAAAAGAAACAGCCCCATACCAAACAATAAGGCCCCCATTCTACGAGAACTATGTTGAAAGTTCTCAAAATAATGATAATGATGAGGATGCAATAAATCTAATGGGAATAGATGATAATAATACTATTTTCCTAACTCAGGAAGATCAGGAATTATTTTAACTCCAACAACTCAAATTAGATTCTAGTGAATACTTTGATTATAAACAAGGTTTTGATTGTGCTATAAATGAAATACACAGTCAATATAACCTTAGAATTAAGAAAAAAAATGAGCCTTATACCAAGAAAACTTCCCAAACTCAGAATCAGAAAACAGTAGAAGCTCCCAAAACAAAAGTTCTACAAATTCTCCCAAGGAATAATAAGAAAAACTCAAGTTCTTCCCAAAACGTTTCTAGTCCTAAAAATGCATCAAGCCCTAAAATTGTTGATATTACTGATGAAGTTGCTCAAGCTGCTAAAGATTCATAGAAATATACTGTTCATAAAGCTTCTAATTCTGTTAAAACAACAAGTTTAGATCCTAATAAACCCTCTACTGATCCTAAATCAGTAGCCCAAAACTGCTACTTCAAAAACATCTGCTGATAATTCTAAGTCCAAAAGAACATCTACTGCTTCACAAACAATCCTTGAAAAGAAATTTAGGAGTAGTAAAAATCAAGAAACACAAACATGGAATGTCAAACCACTTGAAAATGAAAAAATAACTTTAGAAAAACAAGACAAACCAACACAAACTATAGTTACTAGAGAAGAATTGATTCAAATCAGTAAAACGCAACCTACATTCAACATACAATTAGAAATTTCAAAGCTTAAAATACCAATTCATTTGAAAGAATTGGTAAGAAATGACTTGTATAAATCAACCATAATTGAAACACTAAATATGAATGATGGAGAAGATTCCATAAATCTAAATAATGATCAGCCAAAGTTGATTTTTGGCCCAGATGTGAATGGAAAACATGCAGATGGAGCAGTTCCTCCATTTTATATCAATCTTACCATTCATGATCAAATTTTACACAATGCCATGCTAGATTCACGAGCTTCCCATAATATAATGCCTAAAGCCATAATGGAAACTCTCAATATAGAAATTACAAGGCCATACAAAGATTTGTTTTCTTTTGATTCAAGTAAAGTTAAATGCCTTGGTTTAATCAAAGATTTGTGTGTAACATTAGTTCAATATCTTGGTAAAAGTATATTAATGGAAATTTTAGTAGTTGATATCCCACCTAAATATGGAATTTTACTTTCTCGCTCATGGGGAGCAAAGTTACAGGGATCTCTACAATTGAACATGTCTTATGCTACTATATCAGTTTTTGGTCAGTCTAAAAAGTTGTATAGGGAAACATTGATGAAGTACATGGTCAGTAGTGCAGAAAGATCTATAGATTATCCCATTTACTATACACCAATTGACCTTGATTATTTTATCCTATGTAACTCTGAAACTACTAAAATCCAAACTGAACTAGTAGAGAAAAGGAAAGCACCAAATAATGATAATATTTTTCATAATTCTCTATGGCATTTAGACTTTTATGGTTCAGTAAATAAGTTAAGAGTAGGAGCAGGAGTTTGGATAACCGATATGGAGACTAATAACTCAGAAGGCCATGCTTCCAGGCTCAATTTTAAATGTATAAATAATATGGTTGAGTATGAAGCCCTCATCCTAGGACTCCAAATCATTAGGATCTCAGGAGGTAAAAGAATTTTAATCATGGGAGATTCAGAGTTGATCATAAAACAAGTAAATGGAGTTTATTCTATTTACAATCCTAGAATAAGCAGATAAAGAGACACAGTGATAGATTTAACTGATGATTTATTGCAATGTAAATTTGCTGCTATACCTAGAAAACAAAATATACAAGCTCACTGTCTAGTAACTTTTACTAGTACATGCAATTTACCATTTCAACCTAATCACAGATATACTGCTGAAGTTAAACGTAGGCCAATAATTCCAGACAAACTTAAGTGTTGGAAATTTTTTTCTCACGATGAACAGATTTACAAGCTTATGAACAATGAAGGAGAATTTCAAAATTGTAATATAGATACAGATTGTACTATAAATCATGATTTGGATTGTGAAATAGATTTAAATAACTTAGATGTAAATAGAATAAAGTTTCATAAACCAACTATATTTAGTCAATCTGATATAGATAGCTTAGAGGAAGTAGAGATTGAAGAAATTATTGATGATGAATAAGACATATTGAATCTTAAGGATAATTTCTTACCTAAAGGTTTAACTCCCTTAGAAGATCTTTTTGACTCAAATTATGTAGCTATAAAACCCAAAATGGAGCCAGTTAGATCTGATATAGAATAATGCAACATTGGAACAGAGTTAAAACCCAAAATAATCAAAATTTCCAAAACATTACCTCAACAAGAAAAGGAAAAATACATTACTCTTTTAAAGGAATATCAAGATGTTTTTTCCTGGAGTTATGAGGATCTCAAATCCTATGATACTAGCATAATCCAACATAAAATTCCAATAAAAGAATATCAGAAGCCATTTAAACAAAAGTTGAGAATAATTAACCCTGTTTTATTACCTTTGATAGAAAAAGAAGTAAAAATAATGTATGATGCACAGATAATTGCACCAATCAGATATTCTGATTGGGTTTCCAACCTAGTTCCTACAAGAAAGAAAACACGAGAGATAAGATTATGTGTTGACTTTAGAAATCTAAACAAAGTGTCCTTGAAAGATAATTACCCTTTACCTAAAATGGATCATATATTAAAAAGGGTAGTTGGCTCTTCTAGGATGTCTCTTTTAGATGGTTTTTTCAGGATACAACCAGATCTTAGTCCAAAAAGAAGATCAAGATAAAACATCATTTACTACTCCTTGGGGCACTTCTATGTATGTAAAAATGCCTTTTGGTCTAATGAATGCAGGGACAACATTTCAAAGGGCTATGGACATAGCCTTTGCAAAGGAAATACATGATTTCTTAGTAATTTACTTAGATGACATTACTGTGTTTTCCAAAACAAATAATGAACACTTGGATCATTTAAGACAATTTTTTATTAAGTGCAGGAAATTTGGCATCTCTTTAAACCCTAAGAAAAGTATATTTGGATTAGAAGAAGGAAAGTTACTTGGACACATAATTTCTAAAGAAGGAATCAGAATATATCTTGCTAGGATAGAAGAAATTCTAAACATCAGTCCACAAAGAAACATCAAAGAATTACAAGCCTTTTTAGGTAATATTAAATTTTTAAGAATATTCATATCTAATTTAGCTGAGATAATTAGAGAACTAAATAAAACGTTCAAAAAATATTCAGTTCTTAAATGGACTGTTGAGGCTAAACAATCATTTAACTCCATCAAACAAGCCTTAACCAAAAATCCAGTCCTAATAAGTCTTGAATTTAAGAAAGATTTCATAATTTTTTCATTTGCTTCAGAACACACCATTGCTGCAGTTTTATTGCAGAAAAATGACCAAGGATTTGAACAACCTGTAGATTTTTTTGGTAAGACCCTTAGCGATTCCCCTTTGAAGTACAAAATTATGGAGAAACAAGCCCTAGCTTTGGTTAAGGCCATTAAAGACTTCAGATTTTATATTCTCTACTCTCATATCATTGCCTATGTCTCAAATTCTATAGTAAAAGACATTCTTACTCAGGATGGTCCTAATGGAAGAAGAGGTAAGTGGATTGCCACTATATTAGAATATGACATAGAGATAAAACCCACAAAACTCATTAAAGTTCAAGGATTAGACAGACTTATGGCTGAATCTAACTGCAATGCCCTAGACATAAATTTTATTGCTCAAGTAGATGATCAAGAAGAGATGGCAAATCTGTTGTTCAGTGAAGCCTTCTCAGACTCACCTTGGTATATAGATATCATATTTGTACTCCAAAATTGACAAGATCCTCCTGGATTATGAAGAACCAAAGCCAAATTTTTAAAACTTAAGGCAGTAACATTTTTCATCTTAGATAATGCAATTTTTTGGAGAGATCGTAGTAGGATTTTATTAAATTTTTTATTAAAGGAAGAAGTTGACAAAATACTTGAATAATTTCATGCAAGTGAATGTGGAGGACACTTATATTGGAAAACTACAACAGATAAGATCCTAAGAGCTAGTTTTCACTGGCTTACCTTGTTTTTTGATGTCAAAAAGTATGTAACTTCATGTCATAAGTGCCAAATTTTTGAGGGTAAGAAGAAATTATTACCCCTCCCCTTAAAGCCTATTTCAATTGAAATGCCATTTCAACAATGGGATTTAGACTTCATTGGTGAAATTCACCCTCCTTATTCAAGCCAACATAAGTGGATTTTGACAGCCACTAATTATTTTACCAAGTGGATTGAAGCCATACCCTCGAGAAAAGCCACATATACTGTCATTATTTCATTCCTAGAAAACAACATTCTTTCAAAATTTGGATGCCCCCAAAAGATAATTACTGACAATGCAGCAGCATTCAAATCCAAGAAAATGATTGATTTTTTCCAGAAATACCATGTTACCTTAGGTCATTCTACTGCATATTACCCCCAAGGTAATGGCCTAGCTGAATCCTCAAACAAGAGCCTTCTAAATATCATCGAAAAGTTACTTGAAGACAATAAAAAGACTTGGAATAAGAAGTTAGTGAATTCCTTATGGGAAGATAGACTTACTACTAAAAAATCCATTGGTACTTCTCCTTATCAACTTTTTTATGGAATGGATGTTGTTTTTCCATCCTCCCTATGTGTACCAGTGATCAAAATTATCCAAGAGTTACAAGTGGAAAAAAATGACATTCAAAGAAGGATCAATCAAACTATTCACTTGCAACAAACAAGGGAAGAATTTTATATCAAATCTCAAGTCATTCAGGATAAAATCAAGAAATTTTTTGATAAAAATACTAAAGAGGATGATTTCTACATAGGAGATAAAGTGTTAAAGTGAGATTCCAGAAGAGAAGACAAAGGAAAACATGGAAAATTTGATTTTTTGTGGAAAGGACCTTATGTAATTTATGGATATAGAGGTAATAATGCTTTCTTCCTGAAAGAAATGGATGGAACATATCTGCAAGAAGGACCAGTAAATGGCAGAATGCTGAAGCACTACTACTCTCCTGAGTTAACAAATAGTTAGTTTTTATTCACTTTGGTCATTATACATATACATTGCAAAGTTTAGATTAGATTGGATGTTTCCCTAACAAATTTTAAGCCTAGAGAGAAGGCCCTAAGCTTTGAGAGGTGAATATCATAAGTATAATTAAACTGTAGATATTAGAAGACATTTAGAAGGTCATCACAGTCAAATTATAAAGGCTACTAGTCTCAAAGTTCTTGATATTTCACCTGGAAATGTCATCCCCATGTGGAGACACTGTTAGGGTCCTATAATAATAAGGTTCATAAAATTTTGAATTGACTTTGATATTCTTGTAAATATGTACATACCTTGCTTTCTGCAAGTTGTTTTCCCATATTTTGAAAAAATGAAAAAATAATAAAAAGCCAAAAAGAGGGTAAAAATTCCTAAAAGAAAGATAAAAGGACTTTGAAAAATATAGACCCCAAAAGAAAAAGAAATAAGGCCTGAAAGTGAGCAAGTCCAAATGCCACTACTTTTACTTTTACTACAAGAATAATGATTATGTGCAGAGTGTCAAATAAATGCCATAATCCATGATCAGTTAAACAGTTTAATCTTTACTTTTCATGTTTTAAATTTCATGTTTTAGATAGAGAATAAATATTTGTCAAACAGTTTAAACTTGAAAAATCAGTAGATAGGTAGAGAATAATGAGGAGCTCGATAGTTTAATCTGAGCCCTCGGATGAAATAAGGTAGATCTAGATAGTTTTATGCTTTGAAAGAAAATGTTTAAAGTTGCAATCCTAAATACACCTACAAAATGAAGAAAAAATGTTAGAAATAAATTTGGGTAGGTAGAAAGCAGTGGAGCAAGCATGTAATAAAACATCATCAGGAAAAACCACTAATTTCCCCTCCCCTATAGGTATTTAGTATTCTAAACTTTAATTCAAAAAGGCTCAGAGCATTTCTCTGAATTTTGTTGGGACCAGACCCAAGGCTCAATGACTGATAAGTTAAAAATATTGAATTCCTACCTTACACACTCATTCATCAATATTTTCCCTTCATTCATACATCAAAACCCCTTTTTTCTAAGTAAAGACACATTCTTACTTAGTAAAATTGAAAACCCTAAAATAATTAACCTCATTCCTTTCAAAATCATTCATAAAACCCTCAAAATTACATTTATCCTAAGTATTAGTGAAATAATATAAAATATGAGCAATTCTTTATTTTTCACACTTTACTTAGAGATAACATATGTTTTTTTCATTTCACTACCCTTTTCATATTAACTTTTAACCTATTTTTACTAAAATCCCTAAAAATACCCTCCCATATATACTAAATCCATTATATTTAAAATAACCCCCTTAAAACTACTATTTTAAGCTTTAGACCAATATTATATACCCCCATGAGCATAAATAAAACCCCTCCCAAAACCCATTCGTCTAAACTTATCGTTAATTAAATACCCTGCCCCTATAGTTTTTAAACTATTCAAAAGGTTAAAAACTATATAAATATAACCGCGCTCGCGTATGTATTATTGAAACATTTTTATAAATGTTTTAAATAAAAAATACATTACATTAACCCCCCCGCCTATATTTGTATAACCCGAGGTTTTTGAATCAAATAAATGATTATTTGTAAAGTTCAAAACCCTTCTGCCGCATATATTAAAACTTGGTCCCACCTATTATTCTGACGTAACTCCCAAACTAATCTTGACCATTCACATTCAACTCTCAGATCCGATGGTTGACATCCAAAATCGCGTGGAAAAAATGCGCGTTCATCCCCATGCCAAAGCTGCGCGAAATGGGTGGTTTCCCATTAACCTCTCTCCTCCATGTGGCCTTTCCTTACTGGATCGTGTGGGTTGATTAAAAAACCACTTACCACCAAAACTTCGTGTAATAACCAGTCTGGCTTTTAATCAGTTGAATCTTCAAAACTGCTCCTCCCACATGTTGCGACCTGCATTCAATGCCAATTAATGCAACCAATATGTTTAATAAAACCTTTGAAAATGGATTTATCCATCATTCTTGCTCGTTTAACCCACTGCATTGCCTCTCTCGACTGTAAAAAAACCCTGTTAAAGCCTTTTTCTACCATTTTCATGCCTGAAACCTGCAATATTTGCCCTGCTGTTGTAGCCCCTACAACACCCTCCAAAAAAACCCCCCACTTCAAATTTTTGGAGCCCCTTGAAACTAGAGAAAAACCAAGTGAAGAATCCATAAGGCCAAGTCGCCAAGTCGCAAAACTCATTTTTTTAGAAAATTGCGACTCTACGACCTTGCGACCCCGCGACCTAAGGGTCGCAAGGTCGAAAGGTCGCTAAGTCGCAAAACTAAACTTTTAATGAAAACTGCGACCCCGCGACCCCCAGGTCCCCAGGTCGCAAGGTCGCGAAGTCGCAAAACTCAACTTTTAATGAAAACTGCGACCCCGTGACTTTGCGACCCCGCGACCCCTAGCTCACCAGGTCGCAAGGTCACAGGGTCGCGGATCCTATAAACCACGCAAATTGCGACCTATCGACCTCGCATTAAATGCCCGCACCTGTGACCTTTTATATAAAGGAGGTCGCTAGGTCGCATTTTTCACAATCGGCGAATAGAAAGAAATGGCTCTGACAGCTCGACTGGCGCAATTTTCCCGAGTAAGTTGTCGTTTCCCTCCTAATTTTTCCTTTGTGGGTATTTCTTGCCAAACCCATGTCTTCTTAGACCTTTAAATTTCCTTCTGCATGAGCTATTATGTTTTTTTTTGGTTTTGGGTGGTTTGTTTAATCTTTCCTTCACCACAACTGCCCAAGCTCACCACTTTTCTTGTTTAGCTTACCATGGCCTTGTCCCCTGCTCCCAAAGCCATCCCTGAACTCTACCTGGACCCTTTTAGCCTTATAATTTTTCAGTTAGAAGGAGAAAACCTTCACGCCGCGCGCGCTCAAAAACCCCCTGGCAAGCCCTAACGCGACCTGCGACCCAACGACCTAGTTGCGAGGTCGCAAGGTCGCATTCTCTTCGGTTTTTTGGAATTTGCGACCCAGCGACCCAGCGACCTAGTCGCAAGGTCGCAAGGTCGCATTTCCCAATTTTTTCGAGAGTTGCGACCCAGCGACCTGGTAGCGAGGTCACAAGGTCGCATTTTCCTCTGTTTGCGTAATTTGTGACCTCGCGACCCTGCGACCAAGTCGCAAGGTCGCAAGGTCGCATCTGGGTTTCTTCTTGCAATCTGCGACCCTGCGACCCAGTAAAACAGTGACCCAATTTTGCATGTGTCTCAGCTAAAATTCATTGATAAACTGTAATTGGCTTTATATCATCATGTCGTTCTTATCTTGGGATTCCTTCATGAATTTGACAGGTGAACTTGAAGAAGACGCGGAGTGTATACCTGTTCTCTCGGATTCTAGCGACATGGCAACCCCAGTGTCCCGGAAGAAGGACAAGCAAGTGGCAGAAGAGGTTGTGGAGCTGGACATGGTATCCCCACCCCCGATATACAGGGATACACTATGTACATTTACAAAAGGGGACAACATGCGATGGTACAAAGTGTATCATGAATTCGCCATACTGGAAGAGGAATTCCCAGAAGATCTCCCAGACCGAGAAATATACTTAAAAGTCAAAAGGTCCAAACAGCATCTCGCAGGGGCGCATCCGGTCATATTTCCATGCCCAGAGGTTATAGACTGGATCATACAGAGAACGGATCCCAAGAAGTTTGTGATCCGAGACAGTGAAGGCAAGGCTTTCGCAACGCTCATAGGCTCGGACGCCCACCTCTATTACTCATTGCCTCGCCCAGAAGAGTACTTCACAAAAGAATGGGCTCTTTCTCACGCAGTCCCTGTAGTTGACACTATTAGACAATGGTGGGAGGAGCCTGAGAAATTTAAAGCCAAGAAATACCAAGAATATCTGGTGGCTAGCCTGAGAAAGGTTTATAAATTAGTAGCCGCCATGCTTTGCAGACTGTACGGGCACCCTGATTGCTCCACCTTCAGCGGCACTTGGGCTACTATCATGGAATATGTAACGGCGCATGGCACCCGTTTCAACTGGGCTGGCATATTGATGATTTCAATGCAGACAAACTTGTCCTCCGCATTGGCCCCAGATGATGGAATGCCTGCCGAATTCTACATGGCCTCTTAACTATTGGATGCTGTCTGCGCGAGGTTACACTTTGAGGGATGGGCACACAACTAGGATTCCACGCAGACCCGTGCAATTCATCTACAAACCAAGGTGTTTTGGGAGTCCAGGTATAAACAGGATATAGAGCAAATCTCCCAAGTATTTATCCCCACTCTATATAGAAAACTATTTGGTCAAGACGCCCCCTGCATGTCTTGGCGGGCCAGAGAGACTCTAGGCCAAGTGGCACATTGGTTCCCTTTTGCCGGATATACTTTCGTCCCAGTCTTTGGATCTTTCAGGGCACCACATGCTATGCCTCGCTTTGTTAAAGACAAAATGCTCATTCAGGAGGTATGCTTCCAAATGTCCCAGGGCTTCTCCAGTGTCCTGTCTAAAGGTAAAAAGAAGCCATGGCCCACGCTACCCCTCACCATCGGCGCGTGCACAGTTAAAGACTTCAAAGAGGTAGCAGCGGAGGGAGAAGAGATGAAAAGATATCACCTTGGAGCGCTAGAGCACCGAACATATGACCCGGCGAGAGTAGTTCCTGAACACTGCAAGAAAGCTAAATTCAAGTGGAACTACCAGCATATAGAGCGCCTGGGAGAAGATGAAAGAAGGAACTGGTACAATGCTGAGAGACAATTTTCTCCAGAGGCAAACTTTGGCCAAGAGGATCCGGATGATCAGAGCCTGGAAGATAGGAGCCGTCGGTTGGGAGGTGCCTCTTCCTCTCTACCAAAAAAGTCTTGGACCAGCACAGGGCTTATTACATCTATCCAACAGAAAGAATCAGAGGCAAAAGCACAGCAAGAAAGAGAAAAGAAGATAAAGGAGGACGAGGAAGAATGCAAGAAGAGTTCGAAGGCAACGCAGAAGAAGAAGCAGGCCGAGGAGGCCAGGAAAGAAAAGGAGGAAAAGGAGGCACAGGCCGCAGCAGAACGGGCACTCAAGGAAGAGCTGGTAAGAGCATAAGATGAACGCCAAAAGAAGGCAGAACAAGCTGTTGTAGCCAAGCGGAAGAGGAAGGCCGAAATAGAAGCGACAACAGAAACATAACGCCGTCGAAAGGAAGAAAATGAAAAGAATAGAGAAGAAGAAGAGGACGAAATGATAGAAGACATTGAGGTGACTCCCCTCGAGATACCCCTGGGCGGTACCAAGCTCTCTGATGTTAGTTCCCCCTAGGGGCAGTAATAGGAGGTATTCGACCTCACCAGACTCACATTCGATCAATTCTCTTTCAAAATCCGGCAAGAGAAAAGAAGGTCTCTGGCGCAAAGACCCTCCGCCACATCCACAGTTGCAACAGGCAAAGACATAGTCCTTGATACCAGGACTAATCCCGTGATGATAGCATCGGCAGGCACGGATTTCGCCGCAGCCACGGAAGAAAATGTAACTATAATGAGTAGAAAAATAGTCTCTCTGCAAAATAGACTACAAGCAGCCGAGCAGCGGGAGAAAAGGGTAGAACAGGAGAAATCAGAGTTGAAAGCAGAAGTTCAACAACTCCGAAACCAGACTCCCCTGGTCAATGAAGTCCCACTAGCCATTCTAAAAGAGTGTGATGTGTTAGAAGCAACCATGAGGTAGGTGTATGGATAAATTTTCACCATCAAACAAACAGTCGCCCCATTGGTAAGAGAATGAGCAGAAACTAAGCAAAAGCACGAGTAGCTCAAGGAGGCCTCACAGGCCTTAGACAGAATGATGGATTGGACAGTGCGATACCCTCGGGCACCTGAGAATTTGCCCAAGAGGGATTGGATTCATACACAGGATGCTAAGGTCCAGCTCCGTATGGCAATACAGTCCAAGGAAAAACTTTCCAAGGACCTGGACAAAGTAATGTCTTCTTACAACCACCTGATCAGCGTCATCGACTCGATGCACACTCTTCACCACATTCCTTCGCTTGGGGCATTGGACGAAGAGAAAGCCTGGGAACAAGTGGATCAAGAAATCCAGTCATTTCTGCAGCCCATCAAGCAAGCTGCTACCACCCCCGAGCCCGCAGCATCTCAAGAACATCTAGATCAGTTTCTTGCCACACCAGTTTAGATTTATACCAAACTTGCCTCTCTTTCCAACCAAATCTCACAAAAAAGGGAAACTCTAGTTCCAAATGCTTTGGAATGCATGCATCGGTTGAAAGAGGAGGTCCCTCTTGTTTCCCCCATAGCGGCAGAGTACCAGGCATGGCAAGGTTTCCTCAAAGAGCAGCAGATTGACGCCCCTGACCTCACCATTGCGCGTCCATATTCGTAGCCCGGTAGCAACAAGGCATTGGAAATGGTTAGAGGCAGGTCGCAGGTCGCACCGCCCAGGCAAGTCGCAGGTCGCACTGCCTATCTAGGTCGCAAGTCGCACACACCAGACAGGTCGTAGGTCACAACCTCTTCCAGGTCGCGAGGCAGCTCAACAGGTAGGCAGGCAAAAAGTCGGGAAGCCCAAAGGGCAAGTTTTATGCTATAAAACTCGCTACGGGGAAAGTGTAGGGGGCTTTTTCTTTTGGAGACTCAAGAGCTACATAGCATTGTATTGAAAGATTATACTCTTGTGCATATGAATACAGATACTTGTTAAAACCCCTTTGTTGGATGATGTGTTTTGTTGTGCGAACACTATGTGTATTTTCTTATACAGTTTCAAAACATCTTTTGATTAATGAAGCTGCCCTCTTTATAGCATCATTTATGCATCATGGCTATCTGTGTTTGTGTTGATGATGTTCAGTTTACCATTTTCTCTATTAATGAATGTTAATGAACTATTTTTTTAGCATTTCATTTTATCTTTCAGAAAGTAAAGGGACATCTCGCCATAAAGAACTATTTCTTTTGTGGTCAGACTATCTTACAAGCAGTACCCCAAAGATGTGTTGCTAAAGACACCTCCTTAGGCGTACATGCTTTATTTATTTCCTCGCTACGCATAGTGTTTTATTTCGTGTTTAATGCATCAATCATGTATTTTGTATCATGTGAATAAGTGTGTGTCCGCAGTTTCAATCAGGTTCTTTTGAGACCGAAGGGAAGGCATCTTAAGCTGTAGCCAGACCCACACTCCGGAGGGGTCCCTACTCCAAATGGTTCAAGTTCTAATTGGGACTTTCTACCGGGGAGATCGCCTACTGTTGGCCGGACAGATTTTCCCATCAATAGAATTGGCGCTAGAAGGAGGGCCTAATGGAAACCTCCCAGCATACAACCAACTTTCCATCACAAACTCCCCATGGGGAGGTCATAAATGATCAACCTATCCCTCCTCCTCTGGAAGATATTCCAGGGGGGGAGACTCGATATTATGAAATCACTAGATCGCAGTTGAGAGCCTTGCACCCAGCTGCCCACAATCTCATCAGAGATTTATGATTTACCCCATTCATGGAATTCATAGCCCACACTAGGACCCCTGCTGAGAACATCACTCGTAATGGTGCCTTGGTGAGTACCATATCCCAGCTCGTGAATCTCATGCTGGAAGACCTCGACACTGCTGTTGAGGAAAATGACCCGATTCTCCAAGAGGGCAAGGAATTTGGCGACACCGAACCTTTCCCCAACTCCCAGCCTAACCAGACCCGGCAAAAAAACAACCAGGCACACCCCCCACCTGGGGAGGGTGAAGAAGACAGAGGCCGAGGAAATGAAGGTGGGGGAAATAGACCTTGCAGAAATGAAGGTGAAAGAAATAGAGCTCGCAGAAATGAAGGTGAAGGAAATAGAGGCCGTGGGGTTGGAGGTTGAGGAGATAGAGGCCGAGTCCAAGGAAAACATGCCAAAAACCATCACCCAAACCCAAATAGGCCTCCTGTCCACAACTGGGGATATCTTAGAAACTTTCCTTACCGTGAGAGACATCAAGACGAACACTCTTGCCATGAGTCAAAAGCATCAGTCTCAGGTTCAGGAGGTGAATCTGAGCCTGAGTTTAGGCACCACCAGCAGGCTAGGAGGGTGCAACCACTAGCTTGGATGGCTCAGTCCCCATTAAATCTTTTGGGCCCACTCCACGATCTGCCTAGGCATCCGGAGAAGCACCTCCCCAAGTTTGATCCTGAAAAAGGCACCTTAGCTGAAGATCATATAAGCAGCTTCTACCTGTCTTTGCAAATCATGAGAGTTCAGTCTGATGACGTCGCATGTCGACTGTTTCCCCACACTCTTGAAAACAAAGCGGCCACATGGTACTGCTCCCTCCCCAGTGCCTCTATTACTTCATGGGTCCAATTCCGTCGCGTGTTCCTACAGAAGTTTTCAAAAGATAAAAATCCTTCCATGCTCCTCATGGAATTGAGCACCATCAAATGTCATAAAAAAGAGAAGGTTAAGGACTTCAACCAGCGTTTCGCTACCATACTGCAAAAATTTCCCCCAAACCTGGCGTTGGATGACTCAATCACCATTGACTACTATACCAAGGCTCTCCCTAGGGACATCGCCATTTTCGTCAAACGTGAAGCCTGCACTACCCTTACGGCTAATTATGCGGCTGCTCTCGCTGTGGAGAAAGACATGCTTTCGATAGGAGCCATCGATCACGAAGGAAGAGATGATCACAAGCCAATCAAAAAAAAGGGTCAATCCTCCACTCCTAAGACCACGGATAGGGATAAAGATGCATTTGATTTCGAAAGCATGGAAAAAACCCTCAAGCTCTTAACGAATGAAGTCACTGACCTAAGGATAAAGGGCATAGAGCCCACGACCAGCACTAAACCCCCCAAACCCTTTTTCAGAAAGAGTAATCCCAACACCAACAGACCTCCGTCTAACCTGAATACTGCTCTCAATGTGGAAGAAATAGGGAAAGATAACTTCTGTTATTTCCACCAAGCTGCCCACTCTGAAAAAATGTGCCCTCAATGGATTGGCAGGATGACAGTAGTATTTAATCATCTTTTAGATGATCAAACCCTAGGGGATGTGATGGAGGATGATGTTTCCGATCACGATGAAGATCCGCCCCTGAATGAAGAACCAGGGTTCTCTGTCCTAGCTTTTGACATAATCCGAGGAGGGACCAACCTTACCTCCATTGATATCAACACGGCAGATAGTCCCAAAGGCCAGCTCGTTCAGAATTATAGTCTAAGGAGCAAAGGACCTCTTCCCGAGAAATCTTATGAAGACAAGAAAAGGGCTTTCCTAAGAAAAATTCTACCCCCAGGGAATGGAAAACAATTTTCCCCAGAGAAGCCCGCAAATAACATTACCCGAGCAAGTCAAAAGGGCAAGCTCCCGGCAGAATCCACAAAAACCACTAACGAGCCTAGCCCTCAACCGGATTCTAGCTATAACATTGTTGAGGATATGAAAAAAACAAGAGCAAATATCTCTCTCTACGAACTTGCCCACATTACAAACCAAAGAGAACTCATTCTAAAAGCTTTCGCCAATACTTCAGCTACGAAGACTGTGAGCAACACGTCTACGCAAGCCGGTCTAGATGTCCAGTCTATAGTAAACGCCATCAATACAAACTCAAGAGGATCCACCCCTCCTTTCATTTTGTCCTTCGAGATTTTTAACTTCAACGTTCACAACTGTCTAGTCGACTCCGGTGCCTCTACAAACGTCATGCCTCTATCTGTTTGTAAGAAGTTGAACATTCGCCTGGAGAAAACTGATGCAAATATCATACAACTCAATAGATCGCAGGTGCCAGCCATAGGAGAGTTGAATAATGCCATCATCCGCCTGTCGTCAGACTCTAGGGTCCATCAATGCATTGATATTGTGGTTGTTGACATCCCTGAAGCATACGGTCTGTTGCTTAGCAGAGATTGGTCCATCAAGTTGCAGGGCTATTTCGCCACTAACTGGTCCCACTTGTGGCTTCCTTACAAGGGGAAGAATAACCAAATCAAGGTCGAAAGTGAGCCATATATGAAACACACCGTGACTGATTTGGATGCCGCTAATGAACCCATCAGCTTTGCCCAGGAGGAGCTTGGCATGTGTTTTCTGGAAGCCATATTCGGATGTTACCAACCCCCTCAGTCTTCAGTAGGCTCCAAGGTCCAATCTGAACTAGCACTTGTCGTGGAGGAGCAAGCCACCCCTGTCCCACACCAAGCCGAAATCTCTTCGCAGCCTACTACCCCGAAGGAACCGGAAAATGACATGTGGACCTTGTACTATGACAGTTCCAAGACCCATGACGGAGCTGGTGTGGGCTGCATCTTGCTTGACCCTCAAAAGAACAAATTCTTAATCTCATGTCGGCTAGAGTTCCAATGCACCAACAACACTGCTGAATACGAGGCTTTAATCCTCGGACTTAAGAAGGCACTGGATTTAAAGGTAAAATGCCTGCAAGTCATTGGAGACTCCGAGATTATCACTCGGTAGGTACGCAACACTATTCATTGTGTGTCTCCACATTTAAAGACGTATCAACAAGAGGTATGGAGATTGATTTCTGCTTTTGATGCATTTGGAATTAAATTTGTTCTTAGAATGCACAATGCAGTAGCTAATACTCTGGCTAATGCTGCTGCTAGATTTAGCCCTTTGAGGGACGGTTTTTCTATTGAAGTTATATATAGACCCTCTGTCCCAGATAACATTACTAATCTACGATTTTTTGACGATGATCAACAGATCTTGGACTTTATGCTCAATGCTGAAGTATTCAAGGACGTGGTGATAGACGAGGCAGAGCATGATCATGCTTTGTAGAAAGAGCATGATGAACGCAAAAAGAACCCCATGCCCAAGAGGGTGGTGTCATTAGAAAAGCTTTTTGATCTGCAAAGCCGATTACGCGGCCCCCCAAACACCAAAGTGCAAAGTTCCATATTGGCACATCGGCAAGTGAACTTGGGGTCAGATGAAAACCCAAAGTTCGTTAACCTCGGCAAATATTGTAGTGAGGAGGATACACGGGCCTTCACCCAATTATTTCGGAAGTATCGAGATGTATTTGCTTGGACGTATGATGATTTATGTACGTACGATACTCGGATCATTCAGCACGTGATACCCGTGAAGGAAGGCATTAAGCCCTTCCAACAGAAACTCAGAAAAGTGCATCCATCTTTGGAACCAATGATTCTGAAAGAACTTAAGAAGCTCTTGGATGCACGCATTATTTTCAAAGTTCGTCACTCCACGTGGGTGTCAAATTTGGTACCGGTACGAAAGAAGTCTGGCGAGATCCGCTTGTGCGTAGATTTCCGTAATCTAAATCGGGCCTCAAACAAAGAAAACTACCCGGTGCCACCCATGGAACAGATATTGCAAGCTGTGTTTGGATCTGAAATGTTCTCCCTATTGGATGGCTTCTCTGGTTATAACCAGGTGCTGGTAGCTGAACCAGACAGATTGAAAACCACCTTCCGGACCAAATGGGGAACCTTTGCTTTCAGGCACATGCCCTTTGGATTGATCAATGTAGGGGCAACTTTCCAACGAGCCATGGATATAGCTTTCCGTGGTTTGATAGGGCAGAGCGTGGTGGTCTATTTGGACGACGTCACTGTGTTTTCGAAACGTAGGGGCGATCATTTACGCCACCTCAAGCAAATATTCGAGAGGTGCAGAAGGTACGGGATTTCGCTCAACCCTAAAAAGAGTGTTTTCGCTGTGGCAAAAGGGAACCTGCTAGGCCACATTATAACCAAGCAAGGCATTGTAGTTGATCCAGAACGGGCGAAAGCCATTGCTCAGATTCCTCCCCCGAGCAGCAAGAAAGCAATGCAATCTTTCTTGGGGAAAATCAATTTTGTCCGTAAATTCATCTCGAATTTTGCCCAGATAGTCAGGGCGCTGCAGGGAATGATAAAAAAGAATGTGATGTTCCAATGGATTCTGCCAGAAAGGGAGTCCTTCGACAAAATCAAACAGGCTATAGCTGAAGCTCCTTCCCTCCAAAGTCCAGATTTTGGCAAAGGCTTTATCCTGTATACTTTTGTTTCAGATTCCTCACTTGTGGCTGTCCTTACGCAGAAAGATGGCAACAACGATGAACGGCCCATTTCTTTCATGAGCACCGGTTTACAAGGAGCTGAGTTGAACTACCCAGAAATCGAAAAGCAAGCCTATGCGGTCTACAAAGTGGTCAAGCATTTTAGGCCCTACATCTTGAAAAATCATGTCACGGTTTTTGTTCCACACCCAACTGTCCGCTCACTTTTCGTGCAGCAAGAGCTAGGCGAGAGGCGAGGCAACTGGGGGCATGCTTGCAAGAATACGATTTAGAATTTAAACCGGCACACACCGTTAAAGGACAGGGCTTATGCCAAATGGCCGCAGAAGCTGCAAGTTCCCATGGAATTGAAGAAGAAAGTTGGGAACAAGAAATCGACATGTACCAGAGTGACCATGTGCCTCAGCAAAGTAGCCCTTCTTGGTATTCCGACATTTCAAGATATTTAGCCCAAGGCACCCTGGACCCTGCTCTAACTGCCCGGCAGAAACGCGCGATAAGACTCAAAGCTGCATCTCACCAACTGATCCGAGGGAAGTTGTTCAAGAAACATTACGATGGGGTCCTGTTACGCTGCTTGGAACATGACGAAGCGCAGAAAATCTTGACCGAACTGCATGACGGACCAGCTGGAGGTCATTTTGCCGGAGATACTACTGCCCATAAGATAATGCGCGTAGGATACTATTGGCCTACTCTTTTTAGAGATGCGCATGCATATGTTCGGAAATGCATCCAGTGCCAGAAGTTCGCAAACCGAGAAGCACGACCAGCCGCCCCCTTACTCTCAGTAGCAGTGGAGGAGCCTTTCCAACAGTGGGGTTTGGATGTAATTGGTGAAATCACACCTCACTCTTCTAAACAACACCGGTATATCCTTACAGCTACTGATTATTTCACTAGGTGGGTCGAAGCAACACCTTTACGCCGAATCAATGATCAGGAGGTAATAGAATTCCTCACGCATTCCATCATCACCAGGTTTGGCGTTCCAACTTCCTTGGTTTTCGATAATTCGACTTACTTCTCATCTTTTAAATTATATGATTTTGCACTGGAAAATGGTATTGTTCTGAAACATTCTGCAAATTACTATCCCCAGGGAAATGGATTAGCTGAGTCAACTAATAAGAATCTTATCCATATCATTAAGAAGACCCTGCTGTCCCACCAGCGCAACTGGCACAATGCCCTTCACAATGCACTTTGGGCTGACCGTATCACTCCCAAGTCCTCCCTAGGCACCTCTCCATATTTTCTCATGTATGGAAAAGAAGTTGTTCTTCCTCCCCATCTATCTCTCCCTGCCCTTCAGCTGTCCCAAGAATGTCATGGTACCCCATGCCCTACCTTGCAGACTCGAATCGACACCTTGCTGAAGTTGGAGGAAGAAAGGAAAAAAACCCGAGAAAAGTTCGCCATCCACTAGAGCCGAATCAAGAGATGGTTTGATAGAAAATCCACAGGGAATAAAAATTTTGAGGTAGGAGACCTGGTCCTAAAGTGGGACAAAGCTCATGAGGAAAAAGGGAAGCATTCCAAGTTCCAAGCACTATGGACAGGCCCTTTCCAAATTAAGGAGAAGTTAGGATCCCACACATTTAGATTGCAAACCCTTGAGGGACGAGTCGAGGTCCTCTCGGTAAACGAGCATGACCTCAAACACTATTTCACTTAGCAGCTCTTAGAGGGCTATCTTATCCTTGTACCATAGTTTCTTTTCTCGCCTTTTAAAAAAAAATAAAAAATAAATAAATAAAAATAAATAAATAAATAAATAAAATTTTAAGGAAGGATCTGTTAGAGCCACGCAATTGGCACACTGCAACAGGTTCTATGTTGATGGAAGGCCTTCTCTGATAAACTCGAAGGTGGCAAAAGCTTGCTTGTTCTCTGCACCTGAAGGTAGCATATGACCTAGCTCAAGTCATTAAGCGGGAAGCCTACCTTGCCAGTCTGAGAGGGTGTCTGCAAAGAAAATACGATGTAGTGGTAACCAGATCAGAAGGGAAAAGAGGTACTCTATGCTACGACAGGGTACCTGGGAAGAACCAAAGTCCTCATACTAGACCAGGAACAACCTCTCTGCAAGCAAAATAAGTCAGGATCCCTCATCCGCCCAGGCTAAATTTCCATCTCAAATAAGTGCCACGAGCACATCTAAATAAGTGCCTCCGGCACATTCAAAATAAGTGCAATAGCACACTAATAAAGGGTAAAGGATTGAGAAAGGCTTCCTGCGCAGAGAGGTGATGTGACGACTCCACCGGGGTACTGACCAGCCTCGCTGGAAGCGGAGCAACGTTCACGATTCCTAGGCAGTGACTCCGCCGGGACCGAGAGGTTCGCTGGCAGCAGAGCAACACGATGAGGACAAAATAATCATACCAGACCCTGTAGCCACCTGGAGTTCTCCAACCCTTCCAGTTCGGAGACCTGAAGGAATGAATTTTGGTTAAACAGCACCCGAACAGGCCAGCAGATTGATTAACCCAGTAAGGTGCCAAAAGGCTAGGCAATGTCAACCGCAAGGGAAAAGAAAACAGTCAGCAGAGACCCCTCCCTCCCTCCACCAAGACTAACCATCGACACAGACTCTAGGTTCATCCAGTGAATCACCATTTGTTGTAGCCCCTACAACACCCTCCAAAAAAACCCCCCACTTCAAATTTTTGGAGCCCCTTGAAACTAGAGAAAAACCAAGTGAAGAATCCATAAGGCCAAGTCACCAAGTCGCAAAACTCATTTTTTTAGAAAACTGCGATTCTGCGACCTTGCGACCTCGCGACCTAAGGGTTGCAAGGTCGCAAGGTCGCTAAGTCGCAAAACTAAAATTTTAACGAAAACTGCGACCCTGCGACCTTGCGACCCCGCGACCCCCAGGTCGCCAGGTCGCAAGGTCGCGAAGTCGCAAAACTCAACTTTTTATGAAAACTGTAACCCCGCGACTTTGTGACCCCGCGACCCCCAGGTCGCCAGGTCGTAAGGTCGCAGGGTCGCGGATCCTCTAAACCACGCAAATTGCGACCTAGCGACCCTGCATTAAATGCCCGCACGTGCAACCTTTTATATAAAGGAGGTCGCTAGGTCGCATTTTTCACAATCGGCGAATAGAAAGAAACGGCTCTGACAGCTCGACTGGCACGATTTTCCCGGGTAAGTTGCCGTTTCCCTCCTTATTTTTCCTTTGTGGGCATTTATTGCCAAACCCATGTCTTCTTAGACCTTTAAATTGCCCTCTGCCTGAGCTATTATGTTTTTTTCTGGTTTTGGGTGGTTTGTTTAATCTTGCCTTCACCACAACTGCCCAAGCTCACCAATTTTCTTGTTTAGCTTACCATGGCCTTGTCCCCTGCTCCCAAAGCCATCCCTCAACTCTGCCTGGACCCTTTTAGCCTTATAATTTTCCAGTTAGAAGGAGAAAAACTTCACGCCGCGCACGCCCAAAACCCCCCGGCAAGCCCTAGTGCGACCTGTGACCCAACGAACTAGTCGCGAGGTCGCAAGGTCACATTCTCTTCGGTTTTTTGGAATTTGCAACCCAGCGACCCAGCGACCTAGTCACAAGGTCGCATTTCCCAATTTTTCCGAGAGTTGCGACCCAGCGACCTGGTCGCGAGGTCGCAAGGTCGCATTTTCCTCTGTTTGCGTAATTTGTGACCCTGCGACCAAGTCGCAAGGTTGCAAGGTCGCATCTGGGTCTCTTCTTGCAATATGCGACCCTGCGACCCAGTAAACCAGTGACCCAATTTTTCATGTGTCTCAGCTAAAATTCATTGATAAACTATAATTGGCTTTATATCATCATGTCGTTCTTATATTGGGATTCCATCATGAATTTGACAGGTGAACTTGAAGAAGACGTGGAGTGTATACCTGTTCTCTCGGATTCTAGCGACATGGCAACCCCAGTGTCCCGGAAGAAGGACAAGCAAGTGGCAGAAGAGGTTGTGGAGCTGGACATGGTCTCCCCACCCCCGATATACAGGGATACACTATGTACATTTGCAAAAGGGGACAGCATGCGATGGTACCAAGTGTATCATGAATTCTCCATACTGGAAGAGGAATTCCCAGAAGATCTCCCAGACCGGGAAATATACTTAAAAGTCAAAAGGTCCAAACTGCATCTCGGAGGGGCACATCCGGCCATATTTCCATGCCCAGAGGTTATAGACTGGATCATACAGAGAACGGATCCCAAGAAGTTCGTGATCCGAGACAACGAAGGCAAGGCTTTCGCAACGCTCATAGGCTCGGACGCCCACCTCTATTACTCGTTGCCTCGCCCAGAAGAGTACTTCACAGAAGAATGGGCTCTTGCTCACGCAGTTCCTGTAGTTGACACTATCATAAAATGGTGGGAGGAGCCCGAGAAATTCAAAGCCAAGAAAGACCAAGAATATCTGGTGGCTAGCCTGAGAAAGGTTTATAAATTAGTAGCCGCCATGCTTTGCAGACTGTACGGGTGCCCTGATTGCTCCACCTTCAGTGGCACTTGGGCTACTATCATGGAATATGTAACAGCGCATGGCACCCATTTCAATTGGGCTGGCATATTGATGATTTCAATGCAGACAAACTTGTCCTCGGCATTGGCCCCAGATGATGGAATGCCTGCGGAATTCTACATGGACTCTTACCTATTGGATGTTTTCTGCGCGAGGTTACACTTTGAGGGATGGGCACACAACTGGGATTCCACGCAGACCCGTGCAATTCATCTGCAAACCAAGGTGTTTTGGGAGTCCAGGTATAAACAAGATATAGAGCAAATCTCCCAAGTATTTATCCCCGCTCTATATAGAAAAATATTTGGTCAAGACACCCCCTGCATGTCTTGGCAGGCCAGAGAGACTCTAGGCCAAGTGGCACATTGGTTCCCTTTCACCGGATATACTTTCATCCGAGTCTTTGGATCTTTCATGGCACCACATGCTATGCCTCGCTTTGTTATAGAAAAAATGCTCATTCAGGAGGTATGCTTCCAAATGTCCCAGGGCTTCTCCAGTGTCCTGTCTAAAGGTAAAAATAAGTCGTGGCCCACGCTACCCCTCACCATCGGCATGTGCATAGTTAAAGACTTCAAAGAGGTAGCAGCGGAGGGAGAAGAGATGAAAATCTATCACCTTGGAGTGCTAGAGCACCGAACATACGACCCAGTGAGAGTAGTTCCTGAACACTGCAAGAAAGCTAAATTCAAGTGGAACTACCAGCATATAGAGCGCCCGGGAGAAGACGAAAGAAGGAACTGGTACAACGCCGAGAGACAATTTGCTCTAGAGGTAGACTTTGGCCAAGAGGATCCGGATGATCAGAGCCTGGAAGACAGGAGCCATCGGTTGGGAGGTGCCTCTTCCTCTCTACCCAAAAAGTCTCGGACCAGCATAGGGCTTATTACATCTATCCAACAGAAAGAAGCAGAGGCAAAAGCCCAGCAAGAAAGAGAAAAGAAGATAAAGGAGGACAAGGAAGAACACAAGAAGAGTTTGAAGGCAACGCAGAAGAAGAAGCAGGCCGAGGAGGCCAGGAAAGGAAAGGAGGAAAAGGAGGCACAGGCCGCAGCAGAACGGGCACTCAAGGAAGAGCTGAACAGAGCAGAAGCTGAACACCAAAAGAAGGCAGAACAAGCTACTGTAGCCGAGCGGAAGAGGACGGCCGAAATAGAAGCAGCAGTAGAAACAGAACGTCGGTGAAAGGAAGAAAAGGAAAATAATAGAGAAGAAGAAGAGGATGAAATGATAGAAGACATCGAGGTGACTCCCCTCAAGATACCCCTGGGTAGTACCAAGCTCTCTGATGTTAGTTCCCCCCAGGGGCGGGAAGAGGAGGTATTTGACCTCACCAGACTCACATTCGATCAATTCTCTTTCAAAATCCGGCAAGAGAAAAGAAGGTCTCTAGCGCAAAGTCCCTTCGCCACATCCACAGTTGCAACAAGCAAAGACATAGTCCTTGATACCAGGACTAATTCCGTGATGATAGCATCGGCAGGCACGACTTTCGCCGCAGCCACGGAAGAAAATGTATCCAGAATGAGTAGAGAAATAGTCTCTCTACAAAATAGACTACATGCAGCTGAGCAGCAGGAGGAAAGGGCAAAACAGGAGAAATCAGAGTTGAAAGCAGAAGTTCAACAACTCCGAAACTAGACTCCCCCGGTCAATGAAGTCCCACTAGCCATTCTAAAAGAGTGTGATGTGTTAGAAGAAACCATGAGGCAGCTGTATGGAGAAATGTTCACCATCAAACAAACAGTCGCCCCCTTGGTAAGAGCACGAGCAGAAACTAAGTAAAAGCACAAGCAGCTCAAGGAGGCCGCACAGGCCTTAGACAAAATGATGGATTGGATAGTGCGATACCCTCGGGCACCTGAGAATTTGCCCAAGAGGGATTGGATTCATACACAGGATGCTAAGGTCCAGCTCCGTATGGCAATACATTCCAAGGACAAACTTTCCAAGGACCTGGACAAAGTAATGTCTTCATACAAGCACCTGATCAGCGGCATCGACTCGATTCACAATCTTCACCACATTCCTTCGCTTGGGGAATTGGACGAAGAGAAAGCCTGGGAACAGGTGGATCAAGAAATCCATTCATTTCTGCAGCCCATCAAGCAAGCTGCTGCCACCCCTGAGCCCGCAACATCTCAAGAACATCTGAATCAGTTTCTTGCCACACCAGTTCAGATTTATACCAAACTTGCCTCTCTTTCCAACCAGATCTCACAGAAAAGGGAAACTCTAGTTCCAAATGCTTTGGAATGCATGCATCGGTTGAAAGAGGAGGTCCCTCTTGTTCCCCCCATAGTGGCAGAGTACCAAACATGGCAAGGTTTCCTCAAAGAGCAGCACATTGACGCCCCTGACCTCACCATTGCGCGTCCATCTTCGTAGCTCGGTAGCAACAAGGCATTGGAAATGGTTAGAGGCAGGTCGCAGGTCACACCGCCCAGGCAAGTCACAGGTCGCATTGCCTATCTAGGTCGCAAGTCGTACACACCAAATAGGTCGCAGGTCGCAACCTCTTCCAGGTCGCGAGGCAGCTCAATAGGTAGGCAGGCGAAAAGTCGGGAAGCCCAAAGGGCAAGTTTTGTGCTATAAAACTCCCTACGGGGAAAGTGTAGCGGGCTTTTTCTTTTGGAGACTCAAGAGTTACATAGCATTGTATTGAAGGATTATACTCTTGTGCATATGAATACAGATACTTGTTAAAATCCCTTTGTTGGATGATGTGTTTTGTTGTGCGAACACTATGTGTATTTTCTTATACAGTTTCAAAACATCTTTTGATTAATGAAGCTGCCCTCTTTATAGCATCATTTATGCATCATGGCTATCTATGTTTGTGTTGATGATGTTCAGTTTACCATTTGCTCTATTAATGAATGTTAATGAACTATTTTGTTAGCATTTCGTTTTATCTTTCAGAAAGTAAAGGGACATCTCGCCATAAAGAACTATTTCTTTTGTGGTCAGACTACCTTACAAGCAGTACCCCAAAGATGTGTTGCTAACGACACCTCCTTAGGCATACATGCTTTATTTATTGCCTCGCTATGCATAGTGTTTTATTCGTGTTTAATGCATCAATCATGTATACTGTATCATGTGAATAAGTGTGTGTCCGTAGGTTCAATCAGGTTCTTTTGAGACCGAAGGGAAGGCGTCTTAAGCGGTAGCCGGACCCACACCCCGGACGGGATCCCTACTCCAAGCGGTTCAAGGTCTAATTGGGACTTTCTACCGGGGAGATCCCCTACTGTTGGTCGGACATATTTTCTCATCAACACCTGCAAATATTTGAAGACTTCTCAAGGGCTGTACATCGCTCCAAAAAATTCATAGCAGTTTCCAACTTGTTTAAAAAACCTCAAAATAATTCTGAAGCCCGATACCTGCATTACAACAGGTATTTTTCTAGAATTTGAACCTGCAACCAAGTTGAAAAACCTTTTAAAAAAAATAAAACACATTTAAAGTTAAAAAAAATCGATTAAAAACTACCTAAAAATCCCAAAAACAGGCCAAACTCTGGAAAATATTTCCCAGAAACTTTGTTTCTCTGCTGCGCACCATTTCTGAAGAAATTAGTGAGTTTTACAGTTTATTAGTCTATTTCAAGCCCTTTAATAAGCCAGTAAACCTCTGCAGCTACCCTAAACCCTCTATGATCCTTTTTAAAAGAGTTTTCAGCCCTATTCCCATTAAAAATACTCAAGAAACCCCTGTTTTCTATTTTAAACCAACTCTCAATTCTCTAAACCTCTTTGACAGGCCTAATTGAACAGAAAACCCAAAGAAAAGTCTCTATACTTTTCCAAATTTGCCCAATTAAGCCTTTGCTATAGTAAAATTGCCTCTGCAAACTGTCTAAACTTGCAGAAGCATATCAAAATGACTAAACAACAGAGTGAAAGCAAGCCTGAAGGTTCCAAAGAACCTAAACCTACTCCTGCCATGACTTCAAATGCTACTATTGTTGTCAATCCATTACAACTCCCAGTTGTTGATATTCAACACATTCCCCTAGCTGATATTGATTACAACATAGCTGATCTAGTAGTTGAATTCAACTTGCTAGTTATCCATAACTGGTGCTATGAGAAGTCTTTAGATGATCATGAAGAATTTCATATTTGGGAATCCCATTTGCCCAAATATGTTGTCCCATTGACTCACTCTTGTCAGGATATTATTAGTTTGTGTCAGCAGTATTATATTCCTTAGCAAAGAGCCATTGTAAATGCAAATAAAGAGGTCCTTTTTACCATCACTGTAGAATCAATTAACCAAATGTTGCAACTTCAGCCTGACCCCCAAGCAGTCCCTTTATCTATAGAGGCCCTCACTAAACTATATATTGGCCTAGATTTTCCAAAAAGGTTCATGATTTTTTAGACTTTTATGCCTCTGCATATGGAAATTCCCAAGTTAAATCCTCCATATTGTACTGCTAAATTCCCTGAAGCTTCAAGGCATGTTATTTCCATGCTTTCCTTCATCTTTGGGTATTTCACTAATGAACACACTGATGAGTCTATCTTGGGATTTTTTTCCACCTTTTCTCTAGGTCAACCACCTTCAATAATCTTTGATCATGTTGGTTTCATTGTTGATAGTATTCATTATCAATTGACCAATTTGCAACTTGAGGGAGTGTTCAGATATACCTCCTACCTTTTCCATTTGTTCCTATACTTCCAATCAGATAATTTTCCAATTTCACTCCAAAAATTGGACATAGAGGGAAATCCTCTATCTGTCATCTTTTGGACATCCATGCTCAGAAAATAATGTATAGATTTCAGTTATTCAGATTTTTCAGAGTTATTTTGACATCTAGTGATCACCATGTTGACCAAGACAGAGCAGCCTAAAATAAGTGAAGAAATGAAAAAGATATTGCAATTATCAGAGCAGAGTAAACTTCATGACTGGTATTTATATGAGAAATATATTGAAATCATAGTCTTTGGGACAAACTTGTTACCTTACAAATTACCCAAACATCCTCCAATGAGGATCTTTGCCTTGGAGTATATCAGACAGTTCCTAAACTCTGATTCAATCAATTTCATGGAAGCTAAGGAGAAAACCCAATTCAAACTTAAAAATCGAATTGGGCCATTCATATGAAATCACATGGATGTAGAAAAGGAAGCAACAAATCAGTTATTGGAATATAAATTTGAAGAGAGTTTCCCTTGGAACTACGATCCACAAGGGATCTTGAGCAAGCTAAGGGTTAAATGAAAATTAACAGCCTTTATTCATGAAGCTAAACCAGAAATAGAAAATTTTTCCAATCAGCTTGAATGGATTGAAAACACATTAATAGATGCAGTGAACAAAGGTAATACTATTCATACCTTAGATACTGCAAATCAGCTAGAGAAGTCCACCAAAAGAATAAGGGAAGAAGAAGCCTATATGGTGGAGACTACATCAGAAACAAAGTTCAAGATCATTTATAACAAAAGGCCTAAATTAGATACAACAGGTAAAGGAAAAGTGACAATAGATGTTGAAGAAACAGAGCCTTTAAATACAAAATTTTTTTTTCCAGAGACAAATGTAGCTACTATAATTATCAATGAGCCAAATCAGAAAGAAGAAATATATAATGAAGATATACAGCTGATGGAAAGACAACAAAGCATGGAAGCTTCTTCCTCACAGTCAGCTGAGGAAAAGGATTTGGATATTAAGGATAAATATAAGAAGATTAAACTTAAGAATGAGGAAATCAAAATTGAAATTTACTCTCAGTTCTTGAAACAAAAGCCAGGTAATCAAAACAGATTCCTATCAGCATTTGATTACTCAAGTAAAAAATTGATTATGTCAGTATTACAGCCCACAATATCAGTTCCAAAGACAATTGCTGACTGTAAGAAGGTTGATCTAGAAGTAGCTACATACAGTATCCATGAATTAGATCAAATAGAGTTTCATAGGCAAAGCTCAAAAACGTTTTATTCCACAGTTACAACAAAAGCTATGAGTTCTCAAAATCTACAAAATACCATCTCCAATATCCAAGATCAAATGAAGATGGACAAAGCTTCATTATATGCCAAGGATCTAGGGATAATAGCCTTAGAATAATTAGTATTACAGGTAGGATATGATCCTACAAATATCAAAGCAGCAGAAGCATTGGGGAAAAAGAAAAATGAGGATATAGCAACCTTGAGGAAATAGCTCAAACTTTCTCAAAGTAAGCATCCTCAGACAAAAGAATCCATACAGGAACAAAGTAAAAAAGATGAAATGATGAATTTAATTCTTCAATTGACAGTCCAGGTTAAGGAAATGGAAATACAAATGGAAAAAATTGTCCAAGAAAAGGAGACAATGAAAGAGCTAGTGATTGCTATAGTCATTCCAGTTATCACTACAGCAGTGCCTTCAAATTTAGGTGAAAAGTTGGTACCCAAAGAACCACTGGCTACTGCAGTGCCAGTGACTTCTTCCACAACATCAGCCACTGAATATTCTACAATAGCAGTACAGCCTACTGATGAGGCCAACAAGATAGTGAAAGCAATGGAAGAGATGTATTTAAAGACAAATGAGATTAACAGATTGACAAAAATGATTGAAAATCTTGAAAAGTCAAATAAATTAGCTCAGGTAAATGCTAAGACACATGAACAAAACGATAGCAGATTGAGTGAAGAATTAAAAAAGTTGCAAAAAGAGTTAACTTTGAAGGATCAGATATCATACATCAAAAATTACCTTTGGAATAATGTTATTGAAGCCATCCATGATGTATGGCCTTCAATTCAGGTAATTTTTGAGCAAATAGGTTTGTTTAATATTTCCTTTTGGGGTTTCCTATTTAGACCATGAACAACCTAATAAATGTGGTTTATTAAGTTATTTTACATAGTGAAAGCAATTTTACTTAGGGTAAAATTTGTCTTACATGGTGTACTTGGGTCCATCTAATGATAATAGGTTAGATGACCAAAAAATGGTGTAACACAAGGCATCCCCATAGGAAAAGTGTTACTGAAAAGTTTTGAAGATTTATTTTACTTACAGTATGAGATCAAACACATGCTTATCATCAAGCCAACCTTTGCTATATATACAGAAGCTGATGAGAATTTTAGGAAATTAAAGAATATTCAAATTCCTAAAAATTAAGATTGGAAAACTCTCACAGATTTACTATGAAGGATAAAAACAAGCAGATGAAAAGAAGACAAAAAAATCATTTTCAGAATGACAGTCAAAATAGATTTTATTTACAACAGTAAACACCTTTTGACTAAAGGTTAAAGAGTATCAATGAATAAAGAGTATTCGAGAAAGAGTATCAGACAAGGCAAGTCAGATTTCAAAAAATATCTAAAAGCCAGCAAGGAAGACAGCAAGGCAGCCAGCTGCTTTATCCTCAAATTTTTTTCTATTTCTTTTGGATAAAATAGGACAGCTTGCTGATTTGTTAAGCAGATGTCTCTATTATTATTGTAAAGATATTTTATTTTCCTGAGATAATTCCTAGAAGTCTTCTAGGATATTTTGTAAAACATTATGTATAAATACTTCATCTTTGGAAGTATTTTGTGTGGAATAAAATTGCTAGGATTGTTATAGTCATTTCTTCTTGGACTTTAAAGCTTTTGTGTGTCAAAACATCGAGTAGCAGGCTGGATCAAAGCAAATTGGCATCATACTTCAAGATTCATGTGATGAGCTATTAGGAGTGAAGTATTCTCTAAACTTGTCATTGTTTTCCTTCTTTGTTACATGCATCCATTTATGTTTATGCTAAATCTGAATGTATAACTAGGAATATTACTACAGGATTTGTTAAGAGCACCCTATTTTTAACTAGTTATCATTTATATGTTTTCCTCTGATTTCCAGTGTAGGGAACCCTTAATTGCTCCCTCTCTCGTTTGACCTCTCCTACTACTTCCCTTTTCCAGATTTAAGGATTCTTAAGTGCCCTTTATCCCGATCATACCACCTCATAAAACCAATTTTCCAAGATCTCCAAGGGTTATCTATCTTTCCATAAAGAAATTTGACCTTTTTTCCCTTGATCCGAGTCCTGTTTTCTTGAATTTGACCCCTTAGCCCAATGGAGAAATAGATTTCCCACTATCCATCCTTTCAAGTGATTTTTCCCACCAAATCTACCAAAACAAAACCAAAGCTACACTTTCATAACTAGCCTAATATTCATAAATTAAAACAAAGTTAAACTTTAAAGAGAGAGCCCTCTCTGAACCCTAGGAAGGCTAGATCCTAGAGTTTGAATTAGGTTTGTGGTTACCTCTATAATTATTTGACTAAAAAGAAAAATCATACAACTTAAGAATTACTAGAGTGATAACATATTCAACACGCTTACAACTGGGCAAAGCACTCTTCAACACAAACCTCACCTTTTGAATTATGCTTTGGGTATTTTCCAAAATCGCCATTAGACTTCATTTTGGGAAGGATGTTGATATTGATGGTCATAGTGATATTGATAAGTCTCGAAATTTCATTGAGCAAATTCAGATGATACATCAACAAGTTCAAGAAAAACTTGAGAAAATTAAAAGAAAATACAAAGAGAGGCATGAAAAACACAGGGTTGATCACAAGTTTCAAGAGGGAGATGAGGTATGGTTGCAAATTAGCAAATCAAGGATGCAAGGGGAAGGTAAAAATCTCAAACCCATTCACTATGGTCCTTTCAAGATCATAAAAAAAGTTGGTAATAATGCATTCCAACTTGACTTGCCTTCTTACATGCAAATGTATTCAGTTGTTAATGTTCAAAGCTTACGCTTGTATGAGCCTCCTTTGATTGATGATCAAGGAAGTGATGTTCAAATACCTTCTATTGAATATTTTTTGCCAAAATTTCTGGATGAGCTCAAAGAAGATATAATTCTTAATAGGAGGACAAGAGCATCAAAGAGGGGAAGTGTTAACTACCTTTGAGTTGGGCTCAAAGGCACTAAACCAAGAAAGGAAAAATGGATGGAGATTGGAAAGGTGAGGGAGTTGTACCCTCATCTACTAAACAGGTAATCAATTCTTTTGGCGTCCAAAAGCTTCCCAATGGGGAGGAATGATTAGGAGTTCATAAATTTTGCTCAAAATTGAAAATTACGGGATTGGGTTGAAACCAGGATGGTTGCATAGATCTCATCTTTCTGATTCCAATGTCATGAAAAGTTTGAAAAATTGATGTCTTATGAGGAAGATATTGCGTTCTGATCGAAATGATAAACACGTAAAATTACGACAGTTTGACCAGGTTTGACTGGGATGCATAGTAAAAAAAGTGGATGTATAATCAGCAAAAAAGAGAATATTCCTTGGAATATTCCTTTCTTAGGACCAATTGTTGCATGACAAGTGTTAGGTTTCTATTTGTGGTACAGTTTGGAGCATCTAATGAGAAGTTGCCACATGGCTAGCCTTGAGGCCACCACGTGGCCTTGCAACTGCATATTAAAATTTTGTGAGGGTCCACAGGGCTCAACCCCCAGACTGCTCATCGGGCACATATAATTGTTTACCATCTTCGCTACACAAGTTACTTAACCATAAGAGGATATGGGTTTAATTTATGTTATAGTGCATTTATATATCGGGGTTGGGAACCGACGGAGGTCCCAACCCGCTAGCGGTCCTCCATTACATATCACATGGCAACCATCATATAAATCTAAACACGCGGTCAACACTAACCCGCCAGTGGTTCCCATTCCATGTCACATGGCGATAACAAATGTTAACACTGTGTGGTCTATGCGAACCCGACAGCACAACCCACAGTTCAACTTTAAACTAAAGTTTCAACAGGAGTTCCGCTTCGACAGTTATGTAGTGGTTTGGTGGTGTGCATGTGGTCACCACCCAACCAAAAACATTAAATGTGTGGTTTAAACAATGGAAAATTTAGAGGGCACACCTAAATTGGCGGGTAGCACAGTTTTAACTCCAGTTAACTGGAGTTCTCCACTTTTAGTGGAGTTTTCTTAGGAGATACTAGGCAAAAGAGTAGGAGACTCAATTTTTGACCATTCTGAGTGAATGAAGAGTCATTTTTGACTAATTGGAGCATTATGGAGCCATTGGTGCAAAGAAAAAAACCATTATAGAACTGTAGGTACATGTAATAGAAAAATTTTCAGCATAATGAAAGATGGACAAGACATTGGGTGTTGGACCAGTAGATGTAGCCCAGGAGGGGTGAACTGCTTCATCAAGCTTGCTATGTAAAAATAATGTGGTGACTTATTTCTCTGTTTTACACTATTTTTCAGTGTCATTTATGCTTGTTTTATGCTTCTAATTCACTAAAAAACATATATAAATCATGGAAAACCTCCTTAATCCTTATGTAAACTAATGAGCCAATTATGCACATGTTTTTAAACCTAAAAGACACTTAGCACAACAAAACTAATACAATCATTTCAGATCAATCAACTTCCCAGGGACGTAACCTTGGCATATGATCTTCGTTTGATGCGCTCAATACTTCGTTAGAAAGATATATCTGCGGAATACAACTTTTGATGTGATAAACCTTGAAGGAACTGCCATGTTGCTCCCTGTTTTCCAAAAAATGTCATTTAGTGTCTCAAAATGGTTCCAGAAGTTCAGGACCCAAAAAACTGCTAAAAATAGTAAATTGTGCTAAAACTGAAAAACTGAAAGAAACGATGGTGGGGGTCCAAGTGGAATAGGTGGGTGTTCAACAATATCCACCTGGATGATAAACTCTATATTCTTGACATTAATTCATTTTAGCAAAATGATGCATAACGAGAGGGTGAGGGAGTGATATAAAATTGAACTTTTAGTTCCAACTCAGATTGAATTTTAAAACATGTATATGGAAAAATGAAAAAAAATCATTTAATTGAATTCTTTTAATAAAATATGTTCAATAACATAAGCAAACATTCACAAGAAAGAGAACAACACAATTGATAATAGAGTTCACCCCTTCCACTAGGCTACCTCTCTGGATTTGCCTCCAACATGACAAATCGATCTATTGTCTTTCTAAATAGAGATTAATGTACATTGACTTTTACATCAAGGTGGCCAGCTGAGAACTCTCAACTATACTCCATACGCTGAAAGTCTTATGAGCTAGCTAAGCTCTGCTTGAAAATGCCTTTTTCAAGAACTCCAAATCTCTCCTTACTCTCTTTCTTCTTACCTTTCATGTACATATAATGGTATTATAGAGCTCTTAAGAGCCCAAAACTAAGGAGGAAATATATCCTTATCTCTGATTTGAAGGAGGAAATAATTCTCATATCCCTTAAAATTTTCTCATGATATTTCTATGGAGGAAATATCTCAATATCTACTTTCAAGGGCCTTATCCCCAAAATCTTAGGGATGATAATAATCTATCAAATTCAATATGAAATTAGAAATTGATTTTTTGAATTGTTGAGGAAAAATCTTCTCAACATTTTAAATTTCTATTTTACAAATATATGAGCACATTTAATTAAAAATAAAGACATCCTCAACCTAGGCTTAAGATGAGTATAGCTTCGTCATAGTGCTCCTTGGGTTGTCTAGATCCTCCTGGATCAAACCTCCCCATTAAAAAAAAAAAAATTAGTCCTCTAAAAGTATTTTAAAATTCGAAGTTGATTTTGAATGAAGTTCATTCTTCCTCTGAATTTTGGGAACAATTTTGTTTTTATTTGATGTAATCTTGCATGCTACCTTGTTGGAATCGATGTTGAACTTCCACATTGATTATCCCTTCTCCATAACATGCTTTGAATGTTTCATCTTGACTAAGCTTGCAAATGTTGGTTACAAGAATAAGACCTCCAATGAAAGGTATAAGGCCAAAAAGAAGTTAAACCAGGAAGCCTGATGTGTTCTTCCAACTTTGTCTCTGTTCAAAAGTATTAAGGACTACGCTAAGTGTCTCCATAAATGCTACAGCCAATGTAGTAGTTATGGAAACTTGAGATGGAGATGCTTCCTTAAAACTATCAGGCACAACTTCTGCAATCACCATCCATACCATACAACCAGCTGCAAAACCCATGTAGAAAAGCAAGAATTTGTGGAAGGCTTCAACACATATGAATGCTAGAACAACCACCAGAGGCTGTGGCAAGGACATAATGACACTCCATATTCGTGCATCAGTTGAAGAAACCTCATGTGATGCCATAACCATACTCACAGCTAAGCCTTTTGGAATGTTGTGCACATCGATGGCTATAGTTATCAAAACACCTTCTGATAGTCCTTTCGAGCTAGCAAAGGAGACTCCAACACCTGAACCTTCACCAAATGAATGAAGAGTAATTATTCCAACCATCAGGACCGTCTTTCTGGCATATTCCCCTTTTATATCTGTTGTGGAGGTAAATCCCCTCTGCGGATAGAGGTGATCCCTACTAGCCCAGACCGGGTCTAGCAAAAATCATCACACGCTATAGTGCAGGTTCCTAATTGCAATTAAACCAACTAGTGATGAAGGCTTACCTAGAATCCAACACTGTCGCTTGTAGAGAAAGTAGTGCTCCTGTTCCTTAGCTCTGGCAGATCACAATCCTCAGGATCTCCATGATCGGACACCTAGACACGCCAGAAACAAAACAAACACAAGTGTAAAACCCAGTATATGCAACTATATGTCAGTCAGAGAAGACATAAATCATTATCATAATAAACAACAAGAGTGGAACCATAACCAATAGTCGCTTATCATTAATCAATCAAAGGAGGATACAACCTGGCTCTGACGCTGAATTCTCCTTCGGAGGGTCGCTAGCGGAACACGTCTCGAAAAAGCCTGTCAGGGATGGGACAAGCCTCTCTCTTCGGATGTCTCGACAATAATCTCCTTGCTTGGATTTGGCCTTAAGGGAATGAATCAAGGCTCTTGCAGCATTAGACTCTTGGGAACTTGGAGATTAGCTTGCAAAGGAGATGAGCAAGCTTTTATAGATGGAGGAAGGGGAGTTGGGATCCCTATAATCATGGGATTGGCCCTATCATCAAGGAAGCTTCCATGAGAGGTGGAAAACCACTTCCTCTCTATGGAAATCCGTAGCCAAACTTCCCAACTCAAGATAGATATCAGTTCCTGGATCAGTTAGGACGAAACTTCCGCCATTTATTTTTAAAAAACACCTCTTAAATTGGCTGGTGCGAGTGCGACTCTGGGACAAAGCACCAATTGGTGTGGCCTCTTTGAAGTATTTTCCCCATTGGCGCGGGTAATGAACTTCCTGGTTGCGCCAATGCTAAAAGGGCCATTTTTAGGGTTTTTCACAAGGAGATGTCTTCAGGGCAATGAAAGCTCTTGTTCAGAGGGATGTCATGAAAGTGGTTTCAAGCCATGTCACTGCTCACAGGTCACAAAATGAGCCCTCCAATGTGCGGGACGGGGATTGCATGGATGGTGACAAATTACTGTGTAACAGATGCCCCCTAAAGCATGAGGCTCGAGAGAGAGAGAGGGGTGAAATGCTTTACGAGAACGTGTCCAACTAAAAACTCCGCCGTCAGAAAACCTGCGTGGAGAAATACAACTGATATCTCAAGTACATGATATATATGCAGCATGGGCACATCCATCCATAACAGAGTATACAATAATCCAGATCCAAGGCATGGGCACATCCATCCAGTGAGGATCGGTAAATAGACTCAGGTATGGTCGCAGCCATCCAATCAGTGAGTCATGTAACTAATCATGATAATCCACAAAATCCCAGCCTGGATCGTAACAAACAGGAATCCAGGGTCTTGCGCTCCATCTCGACCCAACCAAAGTACAAGTTCAAGCATGTGAATATGTGAGCTGAAGTCGAACATGCAAGAACATCGCCTGATTACCAGTCAATGATGAAATTTGTTAATAGACGCGAGAGGTACCACCAATAATGATAATGGTCCTCAAGGTACTATAGGTACAATCTACGACGTGTGAATCAATGAGCTGGCGTCGAACACCTATAGAATCACTCGATCGGAGGCCAATGATAAAAACCTCACGTCGAATGCGAAGAACCTGCCATTGAGGCATGCAGGCTCCAAGGCACCAAAAGGGAGTCTCTAGATCAGCTTCCCGGATAATGAGCTGAAGTCGATAGGAAGTGACCTTGATCGAAGGTGGGCCATAGTGTTTCCCACATCCTCGACATGAGACAGAGGAACATAATGTCTTTGTGAATCACAATCAGGCGAGAATCAGAGCAAGGTTGGTACTTGCAGAGGTCAACTTCTCTTGAACATATAAACGGCACGACAGTGAGTTTGGCAGTATTTGACATCAAAAGATCAGAGGTCATAGTGACGAGGCAAAGAGCAGATGAGAGGTCAAAAGGGATTATCCAAACCCACGGAGGCAAGTGAAAAACAAGATGAGATGTCCCTAACCCAACACGAATGCAGACAAGTGCCATGTTCAAGAGCGACATACTGCCGACACGACAATGATGCTGGTTCCATTTTCCCCACCATCATGGTGAGTACCTCTTTATTTTTACACAAGCTTGAAGAGGATACCATATGCTTGTCATATAAGTTCGTCCTTCGGACGAATCCATCCTAGTACATTTAATGAGCCCTAGGAAGGAGAAACTCAAATATCATCATTGCGACTGAATCCGATGTCATCAAGTTTAATGAGTCTGACAAAGGAAGAACTCGACATCTTTTCATGTTTAGAGAGTTTGAAAAGACAACGAAAAAGTAAACTCCAACAGTCCCTTTTCGTAAATATTTCCTCAGATCCGAAAAGGTAGAAAACTATGTCTGAGAAAACATCCTAGTCGCAATAGGCTAGGCTATTCCTTTTCATAAATAATCTATCCCAGCCCGAAAAAGGGGTAAACGTATACTGGGTAGATGTCGTTTCGCAGCCACTTTAACGAGATCAAAACGACAAGCGACTCAGAAATATTTTCATTTTTAGAGAGTCAGAAAAGAGCTGAAAGTTGACTCCTCCTGGAGGAACGAGTGGCATCAAGGGTAGCTACTGGTTTCAGTGACGGTGGAACTGCTCAAAACAAGTAAAGGTTAAGAGGCTGGCTAACAAGACCACTCATTCCAGCGATTCCTCAGGAACGGGTAAAATGTTGAAAATGGCAACAAGAAATAGTAAAGGAGGCCTCCTGAAACATCTTTCCTGATCCTAGTTGGAAAGTGATCACCTAAACTAGGTGGAGACCACACATGTGATTTTTGTTGAAAAGTCTATTTTTAGACATATGGAGCATGGTCTAGGAGTTGCGGGATGCTATTCTTGGATGATTGGTAAAGTTGGTAAAAATAGATGGACATCTATTTTTAGACATACAGGTCGAAGTCTATTTTTAGACTGCCTGTCTAAAAATAGAACAGTCGAATATTATTTACCCTTAATAATATTTGGACTCTAAACTTCAGTTTACTCTCTTGGAGCACTTCAGTTTGACCCCCGAAGGTGGGGCATGCAGCTGACATGAGGATTTACGCTATTCCCATGGGTTTGGTGAGCTAATGCATGGTTGACTTCAGTTAGAGCTCAAGTGGCGGAGTTCGGTGGAGTTGATTGAGGAGTTGATGGAGTTGAGACTAGTTGAACTAGTTGTGATCAGTTTAACTGGCGATTACACTAGAGATGAGTTGGGTGAATTAAATATTATTTAATTCACTAATTATTAACTTATTATTCAACTCAAGAACACATCATTTAACTCAGTGCATGGACAATTCAGTGAAAGACCAGTGGAAGAGGTAGATGAAAGGGTGAGATCTACAGCAGTTGTACATTAGTTGTGCATGAGATTTTCACAATCAGTGGGATGAGTATGCCAATAATGACTGCGCTGTTCAAGAAAGAGGAATTCAAATTGGTTCAGCCTATTCTCTCCTTTTGGATTGCGCAGTAGAGGCAGGCAGCTAGTGGAGGAGTTTTGAACCCGCGACTTGTTCAAAACTGAGCTAGTTTTGTGTGTAGCTTTTGGAGACAGTACTGAGTACTTGTGAGGAGTATTGTATTGTGTAAATTTACATGTTCTCATCCATTTATATGATACATATAGCTGGGGGTTTTCAGCTATAAGCTTTCCCCATACATGCTGCGTTCTATGTGTGTGAATTGATGTTCTACCGCTTGTTTTATTTTCCGCATGTGATGATTAATTTGTAGAAGAGATTATGTGTTATGCAGCAAATAAAATTTGTGTATGATCAGGTTAATATCAGTGAATAAATATTCATTATTCAAAAAATTTCTACATGGTATCAGAGCCTAAATTAATCGTCAAAGATCTATTACGGTGATTGCAGTTATTTCCTCGGACAGAGTCTGCACTTGGGCCAGGTAGCCTCCGGATTCATCTTTCTTCGGAAAGTGAAAGGTCTGGTAAATACCCATGTAGTCAAGCTCTGAGTTGGAAATAATTTGTTCTCAAGTGTAGATCGGAAGAGGTTGAGTTATCAGCTCTTGGAATTCGAATTTACATATTTGTGTTCTTGGTGCCGCGACGAAAATGTCTTTCAACGGATTGCGACTAGAATATGCCTTGGAAGGCAGTTCGAATTATGTTGCATGGAAAGACCGCATGGAGGCTGTATTAGATGATAATGGGCTGTTGGAATTCGTGGAGAAAGAGATTCCAAAGCCTACTTCTACTGATGCTGCTGTTGTGGAAGCCTGGCGAAAGAAACAAGAAAAATGTCGAAGGATTCTGTTGGAGGGCATAAAGGATCACATAGTGTCCAGCCTGCATGGAAAGGCTTCTCCATATTTGATGTGGAAAGCCTTGACAGATCTGTACCAAAGCAAGAGTGACCAGAGGAAGTTGGCGCTCAAGGATAGACTCAGAAACATCAAGATGGAGAAAGGAGAGAGCATCCCCAAGTACCTCACGAGGTTCACCCAATGCAGGGATGAGCTGGGAAGCGTGGGAGTGACGGTGGAGGATGAGGACTTGGTGAGCTTGGCTCTCCTGGGTCTTTCGAAAAGTTGGCATGCATATCAAGATAGTGTCAATGTCGGGAGAAATTGCCCGGATGGGAAAGACTGTGGTCTGATCTGGTGCAAGAGGAGATTTGGCGGAATACCAGGGATGGATCTTCATCAAAGGAATCTGATGAAGAAGACTGCGCTTTGGCTACCAAAGCAAGGAAGAGGAAGGGCAAGGAGAAGGCTTCTCAATCCGGTGCAGATGGCAAAGAGCGTGACATGTCCAAAGTGAAGTGTTTTCACTGTCACGATCATGGACATTACGCCACGAATTGCCCAAAGAAGAAGAAGAACAAGCAGGCTGCTGGAGCTGCAGCTGGTGAGGCTCTTGCCTCGCAATTTGAGCTGGACTTCTCATTGATCGCATGCATGGTGTCTAGTGCATTGGGATCGGGGTGATATTTTGATAGTGGCGCTTCCTTTCACATGACGAGAGATGTGAATCTTTTCAGTGACTTGGTGGAGAAAAATCTCTAGATGCATGTTGAGTTGGGCGACAATGGACAATACAATGCGACCGACATTGGTACCATAACCTTTCAGAGGGAGTCAGGTAAACTCATTCTTTTACAAGATGTATTGCATGTACCAGGTTTAACAAAGAATTTGATCTCAGTCGCAATGTTAGAGGATAAAGGGTATGAAGTTGTCTTTAGAGAAGGGAAATTTTTCCTTCGGCACAAGGCAATGGGACAAGTCAAGAAGGTTGGGATTCGGGCAAAGAATCTCTACAGACTTGAAGTAGATGGGATGTCTACGAAGCTTCCTACTGTTGGGAAGCAGGAGAAAGACATGCAAATGATGCTTGAGAGGGAGCAAGTTTTGCATGCAGGTGATAGTGAACCTCGGGATGTGGAGCAGCCACAAGAGGATCATGGAGTGGAAGAAACCACTCATGCAGAGAAATTTCGTGCTAGATGGGCAGAGGGAGTGCATGCAGCTATACCACCAGGTGAGAGGTGGGGTGACATGCATGATTAATCCCATGAGGAGATTTCTGGGCAGATTCATGAGATGGTGTGGATCTCATGGATTGAACCTGGCTACGAGGTGCCCACAGCGCAGCAGTAGCAAGATCAGTTGGAGTGATGCAGGCAGATCAAAGTGACAGTGTCGGATACTGGAGCGCGGATCAGAGTTGACAACAAGTGCAAGAGTGCATGGGTGCAAGATTTCAACAGCGCAGTGGTTCCTGATGACATGTGCAGTTGGCCAAGCAGAAGTCGAAGACTTTGATGATAGATGCTAGATGCATCAAGACTGATTGAGTTGTTTGGAGCCTATTCAGTTTCAGAGGAGTTGCATGCAAAGGGCATGGTGCATGCATGGCTGCATGGTATGCATGAGCCATGGCGCATGCAAAGGGTGCGCTGGTGAATGCATGGAATTGCATGTCGCATGCATGGAGTTGCATGGCGCTTGTGAAGGTTGCAGGGCAAATTCATGGAGTTGCATGTCGCATGCAAAGACATTCCTTTCTTGTTGAGAGGGAGTGTTGAAAATGGAAACAAGAAACAGTGAAGGAGGCCTCCCGAAACATCTTTCCTGATCCTAGTTGGAGAGTGATCACCTAAACTAGGTGGGGACCACACATGTGATTTTTGTTGAAAAATCTATTTTTAGAGTATGTCTATTTTTAGACATATGGAGCATGGTCCAGGGGTTGCAGTATGTTATTCTTGGAGTATTGGTCATGTTGGTAAAAATAGATGGACCTCTATTTTAGACATACAAATAAAGTCTATTTTTGCATCGCCTGTTTGTAAAATAGAATAAATAAATATTATTAGCCCTTAATAATATTTGGACTCTAAACTTCAGTCTACTCTCTTGGAGCACTTCAGTTTGACCCCCGGAGGTGGGGCATGCAGCTGAAATGAGGATTTACACTATTCCCATGGGTTTGGTGAGCTAATGCATGTTTGAATTCAGTTAGAGATCAAGTGGCGGAGTTCGGTGGAGTTGATTGAGGAGTTGATGAGGTTAAGACTAGTTGAACTAGTTGTGATCAGTTTAACTGGCGATTACACTAGAGATGAGTTGGGTGAATTAAATATTATTTAATTCACTAATTATTAACTCATTATTCAACTAAAAGAACACATCAGTTAACTCAGTGCATGGACAGTTCAGTGGAGATCAGTGAAAGAGGTAGATGAAAGGGTGAGATCTACAGCAGTTGTACATTAGTTGTGCATGAGATTTGCACAATCAGTGGGATGAGTATGCCAATGATGATTGCGATGTTCAAGAAAGAGGAATTCGAATTGGTTCAGCCTATTCTCTCCTTTTGGATTGCGCAGTAGAGGCAGGCAGCTAGTGGAGGAGTTTTGAACCCGTGATCGGTTCAAACTGAGCTAGTTTTGTGTGTAGCTTTTGGAGACAGTAATGAGTACTTGTGAGGAGTATTTTATTGTGTAAAGTTACATGTTTCTCATCCATTATATGATACATATAGCTGGGGTTTTTCAGCTATAAGCTTTCCCCATACATGCTGCGTTCTATGTGTGTGAATTGATGTTCTACCGCTTGTTTTTTTTTCCACATGTGATGATTAATTTGTAGAAGAGATTATGTGTTATGTAGCAAATTGAATTTGTGTATGATCAGGTTAATATCAGTGAATAAATCTTCATTATTCAGCAAATTTCTACGTAAAACAACCAAGTGAAGGCATATGATCGGCCAAGCAGATAATGACGATGGAATGAGAAAACCAAGGCTCATCTGGAAAAAATAGGCTGATAAAATGACAATCACAAGAGGTAAAATGGGAAAGGTTTCATTTTTACACAAGCTTGGAATCAGAAAACTTTGCTTGAAGTTGGTTTCATTTTTACACAAGCTTGAAACAGAGATAAACTATGCTTGAAACCGGTTTCATTTTTACACAAGCTTGAAATGGAAATAAACTATGCTTGAAAAAGTAAGCATGCCCCTAGCATGGTGACTCAATTCGAGGTACATGCCCCCCAAGCTTCAGTCCATATGTAAGGCAGATGGAGTGAAGGTTCAAGTTACGAGATCAAGACAAAGAGTCGACTGGGATTTTACGAGTTCTAAACAAAGACTCGAATTGAACAGGAATGTGTTTCATTGTTTTAACGAAGTTGACACATTAAAAGAACTATCCTCAGGACACCTTGTTTCATGGTTTAAGGAGCAAGGAACTATGCTCCAACCAAACCTGGTTTCATTTTTTAAGGAGTTTGACACAGGAAAAGAACCATGCTCCGACGACCTTGTTTCATTTTTTAAGGAGCTTGACACAGGAAAAGAACCATGCTCCGACGACCTTGTTTCATTTTTTAAGGAGCTTGACATAGGAAAAGAACCATGCTCCGACCATCTTGTTTCATTTTTTAAGGAGCTTGACACAAGGAAAAGAACTATGCTTTGACAACCTGGTTTCATTTTTTAAGGAGCTTGACACAAGGAAACGAACTCTGCTCCAAGAACCTGATTTCATTTTTTAAGGAGCTTGACACAGGAAAAGGAACTATGCTCCGACCGACCTCATCATAATGAACAAGAAGTCCTGCCTTCCGGGAGTTCCACTCCTGATGGAAGGAAAACATCCTGGAAGTCACGACCCAATGCCCCCAGCACCTGATGCACAACGGCATCGTCACTGAGTATAGGCACGGGGTAGGTAGCCACATAGTTGACCTACGGTGGGGCAAATACAATGGGTGGATAAAAACTAGGAAGGGATGATGGCGGGCCAGATGCCACATCAGGACCAAAGAACAAAAGCTAATCAATGGTCACGATCCATCCTTCATGATGAAAACAGACCACACGAAAAGGGAGGAGACAAGCGCTCCCATGGCATAGGTGTAATTGCGCCCCAAGAGCAGATTGAAATCCAAGGGGCCTGGAACAACCATCACGTCCATATGGATGGTTTTACCTCCCAAAGTAACAGGTAACCTCGGAAGGATCCCTAAAGGTTGACTCGTTCTTCTGTTAAATGTCAACAGATTCTATGTAACAGGAGCAAGCGGTGGCGAATCGAAAGCTTGCCAAGTAGTTGAGGATAGAACACTAACAGATGCACCTTCATCTATAATGGTGCTGGGTACGACCAAACCAAAACCCTGTACTGTGATCTCGAAAGGCACATAAGAGGGAAGGCGGTATCCTGAAAATCAACTCCAGTCAAAGGAAGCGACCAAACTACTTGGAGGGGCTACCATCGAACCAAGAAGGTCTTCCCCTCGTGTTATGGAAGAAGAAGGAGAATTCTCCACAACCTCCATCTCGAAGGTGGGAGGAGTATCCTCCGGGACCTCCATCACAGGAGGTGGAGGAGCAGCTTCTTGAGGTATAGGGACAGGAGAATCTTTCTCCAAGTCCGAGGAATCTGAAGAAACAAGAATAACATGAGGGGTGTGGGGTCCACTCTCGATGGAAAAGACCTGGTGCACTGCAGATGGGGCCAGCTCAACCGATCCTACGACCAATGGTTGGTCAGGAATGGATTCCTGAATTTGAATTTTCGGGGGAGCGAGATTGACCAAGGATGACTCTTGACCAATCGTAGGATCAGCTGGTGGAGGACTCAAAGAAAGCTGTTTATAACCTTCTGGGAGGCATGGTGTAGAGACAGTTAAGTTGTCCAAAAATCTCTTGGCTTCATCCATATATGGAAAAAGGTGGATGGCATGGTTCCCTTCACATAACTTACAGGGATTGGTAATCTTACCCTGCTTCTTAAGATTTTTACTAGCACTAGCTGAAGACGTGCCCCCAACCTGACTCTCGGAAGCCAAAGGCAATGGCAGACGACCGCTGGACCATTCTTCAAGCACCTTGGGAATGCCAGGGCAGTCTCGAAGAAGATGGTCTCCCGTGCATAACATGCAAGGGAACTTGACTTTCCGTGGAGGGTTGGAAGGTTTATCAATAGAAGAATTCTTAGGCACAATAGTTGTAGAGCTAGCCTCTCCTTTATCAAACTTCTTCTTCTTTGTCTTCTTCTTCTTCTTCTTAGCCACCTCGTTACTCGAATCCAGACTTTCACCAGGCGAAGTAGAAGAGGAGGATGCAGAAACAGGTGAAGAAGGGGAGAGGTCCACCTTAGAATCAACATGATGTTGTTCAGGCAGAGGAATTGATTGAACAGTAGCGGAGACATTCGGGACCACAGAGGTTGAAAACAAACAAACAGGCAACCCAACAGCTAACCTAGGAAGGGACAATGTTGCCATATAAGGAGCGCCAACATTTCCAAAAGGAGGAAAAGGACTAGGATTCCCTTCAGAGGGGATTCCTTGGTTGGTGAACTCTGGAAAAGTTGCCATGAACACCTCAAAATCGCACACAGGCTAAAAACCAAGGCACACAATCAAATTTCCAACAAGCAAATTCTAACAGGGTGTGTGATCGTAGGTGATTTATTTTACCACATTGAAACATAGAAACTTCACCATTTCATGTTTTAAGAGTCGAGAAACATATGAAAGGTGACTCTATCTGTTTCAGTTTTGATGCAAGCGTGAAAGGACAAGCGCTTGATGATCTTTTCAAATTTAAGGAGTCAGAAAAGATCAAATGACTACTCAGGAATACTAGGCAAAGGGTGTACCAAATAACCGTGAACTGCAATATACACCTTGGTTTCAAAATGAAAGAGAAATCACAAGGACTTAACGTACGTAAGGTGCAATCTCCCGAATGTTGTGTCCTGGTGTATCACGGTATAGGGCTACAGACTCCTGGCCTCTATGGATAAAGGATTAAACCTAAAGGCCGTTCCTCCAGCTGAGATAATCAATGGTATGGGGGAGCACAAGTTCGATCTAGCGTCGTTTCAAAGCCAAGTGCTTAACGATACTACTATGTTTTAAGACATCGAAACACATCTCTAGCCTAGACCTCTAAATGTTGCGTTAATGTTTCAATGTTGCCTTAGTGTAAATTGAATAAATTTTAACGTTTATCTTCAATTACGTTTCAGTTTCAGGCCCTAGCGAGTGTCATCTGAAAATCTCCTATATGCAGCTATATGAGAAAAGAAAACTTTTCGATTTGATGAATGCTATCTAGTTAAGGGAAAAGCTTCAAACAATGATGCAACAAACAACAACACTGTAAACGAAATTTCCGAAACTAGATGACTCACTATCCAAAAGTATTCTCAAACATTCAACGATGTGAATAATGCAATGTAATCTATGCAAAATCCTCTTTTTCGAAAACTATGAAATTGTAATCTATGCACAATTTCCTTTTTCCTTTTCAAATAATAAGAATGCACTCAATGCATTTTTCGATGAAATGAGAATCTACTTAATGCATGCTTTCAATGAAAGAGAATGCAATCAAAGCGATTTCTAGCTTTCAATCATTAAACAATGTGATCTAAGTTCAATGATAAATCTCAAAATAATTTTCAATGCAACGTGATCTAATGCATTTTAACAAAATAACACTTTGAGACGAAAACTAAATAAACGCAAATCTTCTTAATGAAGGATGAATGCAAAAGAGATGTAAAAAAATACTAAGAATGCAATCATTGTTTCAAACACTTTGTCACGAAATCCCTCAAAAGGCGACAAGACATATGAGGTCAAACACAAAGAGGACTTCCAAAGCGCGAGATCAAAACAAGGCATTCATTCCCTTTTACATCAAGCAAGCATAGCAAGAAGACATCCCAAACAATGAGCAATGTAATCTATGCTCATACGAGGAAAAGACCCGAAGGGAAAGAGACACTGGTGAAGGATTTAGGGAAAAAATCTCAATTTTCACACACCCTGAAATTGGCTCGACTTTGTCATTGACAAATAGCGCCAACTGGCGCGACTTGCACATTGACAACTAGCGCCAATGGCTGAAAATGAAAAAACAAAGAATTTCTCCCAACCAAGACCAAACCCACCACTTCAAGCAGGATCTAAAACAAACCCAGAAGCAAAGTATTGACCAAAAGAAACTTCCAAACAAGGTTAAACCCTAGTACCTACAGGATATGGTGCGACTGTCTGGTTGTAATCCGTGCCAGACAGGGAATGGCGCGAGCGATGAACTGGAAAACCCCACCAATTGGCGCGACTGTCAGGGTGGAAACCGCGCCAATCAAGCCAACCATTAAAGGATGAAAACTCGGAAAAACAGAGGTCATATTTGATCCTCTGGGGCTGAACCAAAAGCCAAACACTCAGAAAAGAGCCAGCCAAAAGATCTGATCAAGCAAGCAGCATCGAGAAACAACCGAAAAGACAAGACAATACTCCAAGTGTTCAGTTCATAAACTAAACTGGAGATTGACTGAAGCAGCTTTGATCTACTTCGCTAATGCAGAGAAATAGCGTTTCGAAGGCTATCTGGCCAACTTCAGGCTCCGTCTATAACTTATAAAATGAACGACAACAAGCTAACAATCCCCAGCAGAGTCGCCAATTTGTTGTGGAGGTAAATCCCCTCTCCAGACAGAGGTGATCCCTACTAGCCTAGACCGGGTCTAGCAACAATCATCACACGCTATAGTGCAGGTTCTTAATTGCAAATAAACCAACTAGCAATGAAGGCTTACCTGGAATCCAACGCTGTCGCTTGTAGAGAAAGTAGCGCTCCCGTTCCTTAGCTCTGGTAGATCACAATCCTCACGATCTCCATGATCAGACACTTGCACATGCAAGAAAAAAAACAAACACAAGCGTAAAACCCAGTATATGCAACTATATTTCAGTCAGAGAAGACATAACTCATTATCATAATCAACAAAAAGTGTGGAACCATAACCAATAGACGCTTATCATTAATCAATCAAAGCAGGATACAACCTGGCTCTGACGCTGAATTCTCCTTCGGAGGGTCGCCAGCGGAACACGTCTCGAAAAAGCCTGTCGGGGATGGGACAAGCCTCTCTCTTCGGATGTCTCAACAATAATCTCCTTGCTTGGATTTGGAATTAAGGGAATGAATCAAGGCTCTTGCAGCATAAGGCTCTGATGGCTCTTGGGAACTTGGAGATTAGCTTGCAATGGAGATGGGCAAGCTTTTATAGATGGAGGAAGGGGAGTTTAGATCCCTATAATCATGGGATTGGCCCTATCCTCAAGGAAGCTTCCATGAGAGGTGGCAAACCACTTCCTCTCTATGGAAACCCATAGCCAAACCTCCCAACTCAAGATAGATATCAGTTCCTGGATCAGTTAGGACGAAACTTCCGCCATTTATTTTTAAAAAACACTCCTTAAATTGGCTGGCGTGAGTGCGACTCTGGGACAGAGTGCCAACTGGCGCGGCCTCTTTGAAGTATTTTCCCCATTGGCGCGGGTACTGAACTGCATGCTCGCGCTAATGCTAAAAGGGCCATTTTTAGGGTTTTTCACAAGGAGATGTCTTCAGGGAAATGAAAGCTCTTGTTCAGAGGGATGTCATGAAAGTGGTTTCAAGCCATGTCACTGCTCACAGGTCATGAAATGAGCCCTCCAACGTGCGGGACGGGGATTGCAGGGAAGGTGAAAAATTACTATGTAAAAATATCTATCATGCTAACTTCACCATATCGTTCCAACCACTTCTGACAGCATAAAATGAAGAGTCCTCTAGCCAGGATGCCAATTACAGCCAAGCTACCATCGTCGTATTCCTGACCTTCTTGAGCAAGGTCAAAGATTGTTTCCAACATGACTCCTATTGCTAACCCATTTCATATTCCAACCCACTGTGCTTCTATTTCTACAAAGAAGAAAGGAACTGCACCAAAGCCTATTTCCACTTCCATTACAAATGTTAGCCAGGAAACATTAGACACTAGCACTCTTTTATCTCCATCCTTGCATCCCTAAAACTTACTGATGTCATATGTATGATCAATGTTGCTAGAATCTCTCCCTGATGCACCAATGCGTGAGATTTCTCATTTCCGAGCCAGGGCCACATCATCTTGATCATATTTTTCAGCACTCAGTTGCTGCCTTATTCCAATGGCACCAGTGTTGTGACTGCCCAATCCGTCCACCCGTTGGTCTGCCCGATGGCTCCTGCGGAAATTTTCATTAACCTGACTCTGCCCAAAACATAGATAAACACAGAGTAAAGTTCTCCATTCAGATGAATGTATCATACAACATGCCGGTTTCAGCCCTTGGAATCACTAGATCCTTCAGAACAATGCATTGCATTGTTTTTAAAGCAGTAATGATGATGATATCTCTAGGAGCTCCTCGGCTTCACCACACACACATATGAGCTTCGATCACATCTCCTAATCTGCCACACTGAGCGCTCAGACTTCAATGGAGATAAGGATTCTGAGGCCACTGAGTCAACGATAGTGACAACGATGGTGATAACGCTCAGCTCACCAATAAATGCCACAACCTTGTCATCTGCTCCTCTCTCACGCAATTTCAAGGATTCATGAAATCATACTTGGAAATTAGTGCTCACCTTTTGGATATGTTAGTGTCAGTCTAGTCATACTACCATCAGTGATCGAAATTTCTCTTTTCCATATTCATATTAGGAGTTCCATACCAATTAATTTCACAATCCCACTAGGTCATGGATTCATTGATTGTAGTGATTTCTCATCAGTTTTCCCTCATGAGTAAACTTGTTGATTCTCCTTTCTATGGTCTTTAGTCATGAGTCATTTTCACTCTCAAAATCATGTTAGTGGGTCATAGGATGGGTCTCATTAGTTTCTAGGGTCTCACCATGGTGAAATTAATGAGTCAAATGTCAAAAAATATTAGCAAGGTCATGAGGAAGTCAATAAACTCAAATTCATAGCACCTGGAAGATCAAAGATATATTTTATTCATTTTGATGTAATTTTCAACTCAAAACTATGTTTTGAGGCGAAAACATGATATTTTTCCTTTATTATCATTCATTATGTAATTTTATGTCATCATATGTAATAAGTCACATTTCGGAAGCTGCCATCTCCACAAAGTAATCACCCTGCCTTTCAGAGAGGTTTTCCATAGCATGTTCAGCATCAAATCATGTTCTAAGTAGATTCAATAGAAAGAGCTTGGAAAGAGCTTTCCAACAGTATATTTCACTCTCAAAACTGACTTTTGGATTGAAATTTATGCCTAAGTGAAGTAAAAGTCCCCTATACCCTAAACCTTCCCCTTTTCCCCTCCTTTCCCTTTAAACTTTAAAGTTTAATATTTCCTTTATAAAATCCATTCTTCCCTTCCAATTACAAAATTGCAATTCAAAGTTTCGATGTGATTTAACCACTTCCCCGCCATTACCCCTAAACTTTATAATAAAGTTTATGTATATAAACTCCGCCATTCCGAAACACTTACCCTCCATGTCCCTTTGAGACTTTATAATAAAATTTTAAAGTTGGTTATTATAAAACCCCGTTAAAAAACCACTTCCCCGCCATACCTTAAGACTTATAATAAAGTTAAAGTTTTTATTATAATAAACCCCATCGATCCATAATCTCTCCCGATCCGAAAATTGCAATTGCAACATTTAATTTTGTGTTCCTATTGGCCTATTATAAAAGTCCGATGCGATTACCCCCAATTGAATTAAGTCACCGATTGAACAGCCCCGATGTGCTTAACTCATTTCCGATCGCAATATCTAAATATGACTTCCGATTAACCTCCTCCGATCCAATCGCATCGTTTAAATATTACCTCCAATTGACCCCGATCGATTACACCATAACCATTGATCTGATCAATGATCCAACGACTTATACTCCATTGGCATCGGCGATTTCATATATCACTCCTCCCCGAGTTTCTGATCCCCGATGCCGAGTAACTCCCGGGTCTCACCACATAAAAATCCGCCTGTGCATATTATAAAGGCCTTTACTCTTTGCATAATCAAACTTTGATTATTTCATTTTTTAGAAAGGCCTAATCCCAAATCGCATCGGAAACTTTTGGTTATGTTTCACATATGTCTTCCCCTTCCGATCCCGATTGTGATGATACCATCGCATACCGTATTTTAATTGCTCCATTTTATATTATGTCCCCTCCACGATCTTCCGATTGCGATTATATGGATCCTGCCTCCTTTCCTTCACTCCTATTTATTCAAGATCGATTTTCTCCCTTCACTAAAGCATAATTTCATTTTATTTTTCAAAGGCGTTTTATTAAAAAGACAGTTTTATTCAAACAAAAAATGGAAAGCAACAATCAGCTGGTTGAGAGCTTAAATGAGTCAGAAGATTTCTACAGTAGCATAAAAATAGGGATTTTCTCCTCAATTCGCCTATGTTTCATTTAACAGCGTAACTGTAAAATCTGCCAAATGGTCAAAAAATGTATAGTTGTTCCTCATTTCCAGGGGCAGATTGTTGGATGTCCTTTCTATGATTAAATTTTTGTTCTTCAGCTATTAAAAAAACTCCCTTTCTGTGGATCTATGTTCCCACATTTTAGTGTATTTATTGTAATGGTAAATCATTTGTAAAGCATTCTAAACGTCTCTAATTCAACAGTAGGGAAATAGTGTGGAAAAACGCTCTACGCTCCATTGTATAGTTTGACAGGGATTAATAGGAGATATAGCTCTGATTTGTGGGACCCATGTGGTATGAGATTTAGAATTTATTTCTCTCTTTTGTTTCATATGTGAATTGTTATGTTTCACCTCTCATTCATAAACATCTCTTTTTGAATTCTTTCAAGATAGAAAGGTAGAATCCATTTTATATGCTCTGCCTTGGGAAAACATTCATACTATGTGTTTTTCTCTTCTGTTTGAAAAGGATCCATTTCTTATGCCCTTTTCAGCTCCTCACCAGTCTTTCCATTCCATCTTATCTCAACTTGATTGCTAAATATCTTGCCTATCCTACCCCATGAAGTACCCCATGTGTTGATTTAATTCGCAGTTTCAACTATCCCTTTTAATCCCACACATCCCTGAGATTCATTAATTTATTGAAACCTTTTTTCCCATCATTTTACCTAGCCTAATATCAGTCCACTATTGTGTTTATCGAATATCTATCTTTACGGAGAGAGCCCTCTCCCATCATTGTAGGGCTAGCTACAAGGCCGAGCGTGGTTTAGTTGTTACCTTGTTTTTCCCTTTTCAGCCTGGGGTCCATTTCGGGAGCTAATATCTCTGGCGACCATACTGGGGAACTATTTAGCATAAAAGATTATTCATCCTAGTAATATCTTCCCTGGTAAAGAATGACAAAGTATCATATCTGAATGTTGATGGTGAACATCAATCAGATGCATATGAAGGCTGAATTTTTCACTTGGTGACTCCAACTCAATGTAAAGACTCCACTGGAAGACAGACTCTTTCCACAGGAAAATAGAACGATCTTACACAAAGTTCAGGTATTCAAAGTGGAATGGTATTTAGGACCTAATTTTCTTTCTTGTAAATTACTTCTTTTCTTTTCCTGAGTCTGTCCTGAAAGATTTTCAGAATTTACTATATGATAAAGGTGATCAAAATATTCATTCAAACTATCCAAAAAGTGTAAATACTGAGTTTCCCTTTGATCTTGGCATTCACCCTTTTCCTAAATCTCATGATGAAAATATTCAAAATGATGAGCCTAAAGAGACCAAGACTAATCTTGTAGCTCATGTAGATACTCCTACACCTTTCATAGCCCCAGATAGATATAAACCTCTCATCTTACCTCCTATACTCCATGCTTCCCCTCAAAATTATTACCTATATTTTCCGAGGTTTGATGGTGAATGTAGCAACATTAATGCTGAGAAACATGTGCAGAATGTTGAGAATTTCCTATACCTTTTTGAAGTTGATGAAGAAGATGTTAGTATTAAGCTTTTTTCTCTTTCTTTGCAAGGCAAAGTCAAGATTTGGTTCAAAACCCTGCCTGATGCGCGCATCTCAGATTTTCAGCAGTTCGTCAAAGTCTTCCTCAACATATGGGTGGTCAGATAGAATCCTTTCCTAATTTTAGAAGAGTATGCCCAGCTGAAAAGACAGTTAGGGGAGACAGTGCAACAATTTTCTGCAGATTCAATCGAGTCTATTATTCGATACCTGCCGATATAATACCCCCTCCTAGCTCAGCTCTCTTACATTACCCGAGTGCCTTTGATCCAAAAATGGAGTTTCAGTTGAGAGAAAGGAACCTTGCAACACTTGAAGAGATACATAACTGTGCAGTAGATGTAGAAGCAAATCTGTTGATCAAAAGAGCAAAGCTAAAAGAAAAAGAAAAGAGGAATGTTGCAGAGCATCAGATATCTTCAGAGGTAAAGCTTGACCTTTTGGTAAGCACAGTGGAAGAGATGATGAAAAAAATCACTATAAGGAATGAAAATGATGTTCAAGAACAAGTGGCTGATTTGAAACATGTTCCTTCTTATCCCAGTTTTCATCGACCTAACAACCACTGTGTTATAAAATATCTCGGAGAAGAGAGATTCGTTGATATGACTTGTATGCTTGATGATGTATTTTATGTTGATGATTTGCCAAAATCTGATTATTATGAGGATGATGATGATGTTTTCCAAACAAGGCCTAATCTTGCGGAACAACCAACAGTCGCTTTGTGGGAGGAAGTTCTGTTTCAACAGTTCAAAAAAAATAATCATCCGATGCATATCATCCAGGACAGTGATGAAGAAAGTATGGAAAATTTGGAAGTAAGTGAGGGATCTTTGCCTCTTTGTTTCACTTCAATTCAGTTTATCAAAGATAATTTTCATACAATTAGAAATCAACAATCTCTTAGTTTAAATGTTGAGGTTGAGACAGATAGCGAAATTCTTGAGCAAGTTGTTAATGAGAAATCCTCTCCTGAAATAGTTGATGAAATCATTTGCGATATAAAATCCTCCCCAGCTCCAGATTTGCAGCCACCAAATGCAATTGAAGGTCAGATTACATATAAAGGCTGGGAAGCTGAAACATATGATCTAATGATCCAAGATGATTATGTACCCTTATGTTTTGAAGCATTTTAGTTTATGAAGCAGAATTTTCGTAATATCTCTAAAGAAAAAGTTGAGCAATCTGTAGAGTGTCATGCAGTCTCATTAAAATAAATAGATACGTTGCAACAGTCTTTTCAAGTGTTTTATGATCCTATAGCTAATGTATTGGATGAGGTTTGCTGTAAAATTCCTTCTCCATTGGCTAACCATGTGTCAGAAAAGAGTGTTGACAGTAACTTTATTCGAAAGCTAACTTCATTGTCTTGTTCAGCAGGCATTTCAATACCCAGCTCATATTAAGGTTTGCAGTAATATGAGGAGACTAATGAAGAAGACTTGTGTTTTGTTTGGGATCATCAACAGAGATTGGTTATTCACGAATTTCAGGATCCTTTTGTCAACTTGCTGAAATCATCAGAGAAAGACAACACAGATGTCAGGAAAATTTCAATATCAAGGTATGAAGATCACCTGGAGCAGAGCAGTGATGTATTAATGAAAATTAATAGCTATTTTTATGAAGACCCTTTCGCAACATTCTTGAGGTCATCCAGTCAACTCATGCTTTGCAAGTTTATCAAGATTCAACTTGATTCAAAGTTTCCATGGGAGTTGCCTTTCATTTCTTCTCTCTACTTGCTCATTAGAAAGCACTTGGGGAGAATTCAAATAGCAGCCAGAATGCTTACATGGTTGCATTGGTTGTTCCATTTCACTTGATCAAGCGGTGAATAGAACAATTAGAGTAGGTTTTGATGAATAAATTCAATTATGAGAATCTTTCAGTTTGTCAATTGTTTTTTAGTCATGTCTTAATTTAGTTTGGTTTTATTATGGTTGTCAGTCTTAGCCTTGAGTCAGAGTCAGTATGCAGTTTTTTGACTCCATGCCCAATGGATATGGCTACTTGGTCTATGGTGTTCTTGGCACTTCCAAGGAGCTACCATCCCCATTTGAGCCAACGTTAGTGTCAGTCTAGTCATACTGCCATCAGTGATCAAAATTTCTCTTTTACATTTGCATATTAGGAGTCCCATACCAATAAATTTCACCATTCCGCTAGGTCATGGATTCATTGATGGTAGTGATTTCTCATCAGTTTTCCCTCATGAGTAAACGTGCTAATTCTCCTCTCTATGGTATTTATTCATGAGTCATTTTCACTCTCAAAATCATGTTAGTAGGTCATAGGATGGGTCTCATTAGTTTCTAGGGTCTCACCATGGTCAAATTAATGAGTCAAATGTCAATAAATATCAGGAAGGTCATGAGGAAGTCAATAAACTCAAAGTCACAGCACCTGGAAGATCAAAGATATATCTTATTTAGTTTTATGTAATTTTCACCTCAAAACCATGTTTTAAGGTGAAAACATGATATTTTTCCTTTATTATCATTCATTATGTAATTTTATGTCATCATATGTAATAAGTCACATTTCGGAAGATTCCATCTCCACAAAGTCATCACCCTACCTTTCAGAGAGGTTTTTCATAGCATGTTCATCATAAAATCATGTTCTAAGTAGATCCAGAAGAAAGAGCCTGGAAAGAGCTTTCCAACGTTGTATTGCACTCTCAAAACTGACTTCTGCATTGAAATTTATGCCTAAGTGAAGTAAAAGTCCCCTATACCCTAACCCTTCCCCCTTTTCCCTCCTTTCCCTTTAAACTTTAAACTTTAATATTTCCTTTATAAATTCCCTTCTTCCCTTCCAATTACAAAATCACAATTGAAAGTTCTGATGCGATTTAACCACTTCCCCACCATTACCCCTAAACTTTATAATAAAGTTTATGTATATAAACTCCGCCATTTTGAAACACTTCCCCTCGATGTCCCTTTGAGACTTTATAATAACATTTTAAAGTTGGTTATTATAAAAACCCGTTAAAAACCCACTTCCTTGCAATACCTTAAGACTTATAATAAAGTTAAAGTCTTTATTATAATTAACCCCGCCGATCCATAATCTCTCCCGATCCGAAAATCGCAATCACAACATTTAATTGTGTGTTCTGATTGGCCTATTATAAAACTCCGATGCGATTACCCCCGATTGAATTAAGTCACCGATTTAATAGCCCCAACATGATTAACTCATTTCTGATCGCAATATTTAAATATGACTTCTAATTAACCTCCTTCGATCCAATCACACGATTTAAATCTTGACTCCGATTGACCCCACCCGATTACACGATAATCGTTGATCTGATCAACGATCCAATGGCTTATACTCCATCAGAATCAACAATTTCATATATCACTCCTCCTCAAGTTTCCGATCCTCGATGTCGAGTAACTCCCAGGTTCCACCACATAAAACTCTGTCCGTGCATAATATAAAGGCCTTTCCTCTTTGCATAATCAAACTTTGTTTATTTCCTTTTTTACAAAGGCCTAATCCCAAATCGCATCGGAAACTTTTGGTTATGTTTCACATATGTCTTCCCCTTCCGATCCCCATTGCGATGATACCATCACATACCATGTTTTAATTGCTCCATTTTATATTATGTCCCCTCCAAGATCTTTCGATTGAGATTATATGGATCTCGCCTCCTTTCCTTCACTCCTATTTATTCAAAATCGATTTTCTCCCTTCACTAAAGCATAATTTCATTTTATTTTTCAGAGGAATTTTATTAAGAAGACAGTTTTATTGAAACGAAAAATGGAAAGAAATAGTCAGCTGGCCGAGAGCTTAAATGAGTCAGAAGATTTCTACAACAACATAAAAATAGGGATTTGCTCCTCAAATCGCCTATGTTTCATTTAACAGCGTAACTGTAAAATATGCCAAATGGTCAAAAATGTATAGTTGTTCCTCATTTTCAGGGGCAGATTGTTAGATGTCCTTTCTATGATTAAATTTATGTTCTTCAGCTGTTAAAATAGCTCCATTTTCTGTGGATCTATGTTTCCACATTTCAGTGTATTTATTATAATGGTAAATCATTTGTAAAGCAGTTTGAACATCTGTAATTCAGCAGTAGGGGAATAGTGTGGAAAAACACTCTGCGCTCCATTGTACAGTTTGACAGGGATTAATAAGAGATGTAGCTCTGATTTGTTGGACCCAAGTGGTATGAGATTTAGCATTTGTTTCTCTCTTTTGTTTCATATGTGAATTTTTATGTTTCACTTCTCATTCATAAACATATCTTTTTGAATGCTTTCAATATAGAAAGGTAAAATCCATTTTATATGCTCTTCCTTGGGAAAACATTCATAATCTGTGTTTTTCTCTTCTGTTTGAAAAGGATCCATTTCTTATGCCCTTTTTAGCTCCTCACCAGTATTTCCATTCCATCTTATCTCAACTTGATTGCTAAATATCTTGCCTATCCTGCCCCATGAAGTACCCCGTGTCTTGATTTAATTCCCAGTTTCAACTGTCCCCTTTAATCCCATACATCCCTGAAATTCATTCATTTATTAAAACCTTTTTTCCCATCATTTTACCTAGCCTAATATCAGTCCACTATTGTTTTTATCGAATATCTATCTTTACGGAGAGAGCCCTCTCCTGTCCTTGTAGGGCTAGCTACAAGGCTGAGCATGGTTTAGTTGTTACCCTGTTGTTCCCTTTTCAGCCTGGGGTCCATTTCAGGAGCTAACAGGATCAACTTCGAACATTATGGAGTTCTACATCTGGACGTACCGCTGATCATGCCACAAAATCTTTGATCTGTTGATGAAATTGTGAAACCAACTCTACAGTGGATCTGAAGAAATTGTTTTCAAAACTTCGGAAATAACATCTATATATTGCTGGATACACTTCGACGGTCAATTAGTTAGTGTTCATATCCTAAAGTGGAGTATTTTTGCTGTGATTTCCTCCTTATCTCATTTTCATTCATAATTTAAACGCCCTTCTCTCTCGCGGTGACTACAGTAGACGCAGTTTTGAAAAATCCCAACAATTTTTCCAACGATAGCTATGTTTCCTTCTCCATTTCCATGGGATTACCCTCGCTTCCTCACCCATTATGTTGCACAGGTTCGAAGGGGAAGGGCAACGTCCAATATCCTTCTACCACATACTGTGATCTGGGGTCCTAGTAAGGTATGGTCGATTCCCACACATCTTTACACATTGCATCAATAGCAGGATTGATCGTATGACCCCATAACTCCACATGACTATCACACCCTGTGGTTTGCGCAAGACTCATTTAACTTAAGAGTAAAAGTTCTTGAGGTCGAACCAGTGGACTGTCGTGGCCACCGTCACTAGATCCACCGATCCCTCCTTGCCGACAATCGAAAACAGCTCTTCATCTGTCATGATGGGTGAAGTGAAAACATATGTCACTTTGGGATGTTTGTGCGTGAGTTCCAACTGATTTTTGCTTATATCGGCGGCAGTCACATGATCATAATTCTGTACAATCGAAATACAAGCCTAACCATTGTCGGCACCCACATCCCAAGCCATTTGGTGGTTGAGAGTGAGAGAGGCCAACATAGAAAACCAAGGAACAGGGTAAGTCGTCCTGCTCTCCAAATACTCGTTTGCTTGTTTATCATGCAACATCGCCATATTTTCCTTTCTTGCTACTCCCGCACTCACAGATTTAGGTTGTAGCTCCTATGACAGTTCCATAAATTCCATAACCATTGATCTTGGTTGGAATCCACTCATTCATGACAAAAGGTAGGGTCACAAAGATCATTACAATGGATAGGAAAATATCTCATGACCAGCAAAAGTCAATAAGACTGTGATCCATTTCTGCGTTGATAACCCTGACAGCTCCATGAACAAAGATACTATGCTGTGTGATATTTCACAATATGCCGACAGTTGTACTCGTCATTCGCTTGCCATATCCAAAAATTCTTATAAATGGCATCAGATTTAGAGGCTGCATTTGGAGAACCAAATATCCAAAGGTTCCTATCTCCTGTTTCAACATAGAAATTCCATACATCGAGAATGACTATTTTCCTCTACAATTTTTCATTAACACTGTCTGACCAAAATAATTCTGAAGAAATCATCCCATAACATAATATATATGTTATATGTGCTATATAAAAGGCAGAGAAAACATTCGAATGCTAAGTTGATTACTTTGCAGTACAATGATTCCAATGAAGCCTTGGTTTCTTTACAAATTTCTGTTTAGCAGCCGAAGCCATACACTTTCCAGCATTTAATAATAATTCCATCCAGTTTAGAAAATTTTTAAAAGCAAACCAGGTGAATTTAATTCAACATAAACAATATCCATTGCTTACCCAACTAGGCGAATGGATTTTATTTGATTTGATTTGTTTCATCACGAATACTGTTTTCTTGTGCTTTTGTTGCAGGTTCCTTTTGCAACTTCGGAAGATATATTTGCAAGAACTGTTTATTATGCTTGTGTCGAAGCTCTGAATGTAGATCCCAATAATTCTCCTTCTAGTGCCCATTCCTTCTACAATGAACACAAAAATGCACTCATCAATTCCTTGGCAGAAATGATTTCAAACCTTGATCAGGAGAACAAGATTTATCTCTTCTCTTGAAGTTTTCATTTCTTCGTGGTGATTGCTTTCCATCACCACTACCACCATGATTAGACTTTCTTTCCTCTGCAGATTTGGAACTCTCTCTAATTTCTGTATAGCCCAATCCTGCCTTATGAGGTTGTCTCTTCACCTCAATAGGATTAATGATACCTTGACCATTAACCCCAAGGCCTCTTCTGTCGTATCCCATCTTGGTCAAAAATTTCATACCAATCCCCTTGGTATAATTTTCAAAATCTGAAAACGATGCATCATTAACATCTTTATTAGAAGGTATAGAAAATGAAATGCTTCGTACCTCCTCAGACACTTGATTATCTTCTTGATTCTTTGTCGATGATGAAGTAGAATATGATGCTCCATGAGAACTACCTTTCTCACATGGCTAATAGAAAGAATCCTTCAATGGCTCTTTCAAAGCATATTTTTCCTTTGTGGCTTCAAGTAATCTTTTTAGCTTTATATTCTCCTCTCGAAGTGCTGAATTACTCTCTTCCAATTCTTTATTTGATTACACAACTGAAAATCCTTGTACATTTCTTTTACCATTTCTTTCATGGTGAAGAAAATTTTCCAATTTGGTTGAAGAAAGGAATCTAAATATGAAATTTTGAATCAAAATGATTTACTTTCTCCTTCTTGTGCTTGCCTGAGCTGAAATTGGAAGATGTACCCACTAAGTTAGATAATGAACTGATCCGATACCAACTTGATCTGAAATTGAACTTTTAGTTCTAACTCAGATTAAATTTTTGAAACATGTATACAGAAAAATGAAAAAAAATCATTTAAATGAATTCTTTTAATAAATTATGTTTAATAACATAAGAAAACATTCACAAGAATGAGAACAATAAAATAGATAATGGAGTTCACCCCCTCCACTAGGCTACCTCTCCGGATTCGCCTCCAACAGGACAAATCGATATATTGTCATTATAAATAGAGATAAATGTACATTGACTTTTACATCAATGTGTCCAGCCAAGAACTCTCAACTATACATCCATACTCTGAAAGACTTATGAGCTATCCAAGCTCTACTCGAAAATGACTTTTTCAAGCACTCCAAATCTCTCAATCTCTTTCTCCTTACCTTTCATGTACATACAATGGTATTATATAGCTCTTAAGAGCCAAAAAATAAGGAGTAAATATCTCCTCATCTTTGATTTTAAGAAGCAAATAATTCACAGATCCTTTAAAATTTTCTCATGAGATTTCTATGGAGGAAATATCTCAATCTCTTCTTTCAAGGGCCTTATCCCAAAAACCTTAAGGATGAGGATAATCTATTAACTTCAATATGAAATTAGAAATTGAATTTTTGAATTGTTGAGGAAAAATCCCATCAACATTTTCAATTTATATTTTACAAATATATAAGCACATTTAATTAAAAATAAAGACATCCTCAACCTAGGCTTAACATGAGTATATCTTCTTCATAATGCTCCTTGGGTTTTCCAGATCTTGATGGATCAGGGAGCCATACCTGAGGCTACCTAATTATGAGTAGTGGTAGGATATTTTGATGCAAGGAGCTGAAGCATGGTGATGGTAATCAATGATTTACCTTTGCTATGATTTTTATATTCATATTTTTTTGTATTTTCTGAGTGAGAAACTTATTTCTGTGTTAGTTTCTTATTACTTTTGTTTGTTGATTCTTTTTGTAGGTGTTTTATGTAGATCCTAATGTTTTTTTGTTGGTGTGGCTTTTCTTCTGGAGTCCTCTCGTGATTATCTAGAGCCATCTCCATTAGCTACCTCTTGCCTTTTTGACTTGTTGTTGGGTGTACAAAATTGCTACAAGAAGTATCATCTTCATGTAGCAGTCCCTTTTCTGCAATTGTGGAGCTCCAGTTAGACGAGGAATGAAGACAAGTAGTGTAGGGATGCTAGGTATGTATTTAGGACATGAGTGGAGGGGTGAAGTGGAGGATAATATGATAGGATAAGACGTATATGATGATTTAGATAAACTAGCTCATAGTGGCAACATAGATTGTTTAATGATTGAATATTTATGTATGGGGTGGAGTGATAGTTAGGAGCGGTAGGTATAGGAGAAAAAATTGAATTTTCATGTCTTCTTGAGGGTTAGTTGTCCTAGGTGAGATTTTTTCTTCTCATACGACTTTCCTGTAGCATTATAGGGTTTCTTGTAGCAGCTTGGGACATCTTGTAGCACTGCAGAGAGTAAGAGAAACATGGGGTTTTTTCTCACCTGGTGGGGAAAATGGATGGATGGATGCACACTGTGATTGGTCATGGAGTGGAAAAGTACAAGAGAGAGAAGGTGAGAAAGGATGTTGTTTCCTTTTTTCCAAATTTCCCCTGATCATAAACCTCTAAAACAGAAATAGGTTAGTGCATACGTGTTATTTCATCCCTTTTTATTTTTCCAATTTTTTGTTTTTTTTTAAAGACAAGTGGGATTCCTCAGCAAAGGTTTTCAAACCTCAAGCCTAACTTGGGTGCCTCAAAGAGGTTTTCACCCAAGGATATTTTATTTATCTATTTTGGCTTTTCTCATTTTTTTTGCTCGAGGACCACGTCATGGAGGTTTTCACCGAAGCCTATTTTATTTTATTTTTTCAATTTCTCTAGGAAGGTGAGGGGCTGCAAACTATGGAGTTTCTAATAAAATTTACCTCCATTTTTATTAAATTGATAAAATCAGCCTTAGGAAAGGGCTTCTTTTACATTTTTAGCCTATAACCATTGAGAAGCAGAGGGATCCACTCCTCACCTATCATTATGATTTGAACAACCCCATTTTCATGGAATTTTTCCACTTGATAAGGTCATAGTGACCTGGTCATTTGTTTTACCTTTAAGTCCTTTAATCTAGAGTCATAGAGAAGCACCCAATTGTTGAAATTTGAAACAAGAAATAGTGAAATTGGCATCCAGAAATAAAATCCAGAAAATGGCACCCATAAATGGATACAATGTGAGGCTTTTGATTTAATTATCTCTTAATTAAATTGAAATAAAATTTTAATTTCATCTCATAACAACTTGTATAAGTTAACTAAGTGAGATAGACTTAGTTAGCTCAATAATTTCGAGTTGCGTGTCTACAGTAAGGAATGTAGAGTGATTCTATTATTTTTAGGGTCCTGTTGTAGTTAATCCACTAGTGTGGTGTGAGTGTAATCATTTAACTCAAATTAATTGAGTTAAATAAATTTAACTAGTTCTAACTGAGTGATGAGTTAGTGAGAGGTCAAGTGAGTAAAATTAGATTTAATTCACAAGTAGTGATATATCAAGTAACTGATGGTTCGGTATTAATAGTTGCATGCATGTCAATTCTGATGATGACCCAGTTGAGACAAAGGTTAAAGGGAAGTTAACTATCAGTTTTATATTGGCGAATTATCTAGGCGCAATTATAAAGTCGGAGGAAGGCCCCATAGGGATTTCACAGTCAAGGAAGGTTCTTTATCCTATTTAATAGGGATTAATTTCCTAGTGATTGCATAAGAAAGGCTGGGCTAATAAGGGGCTAAGAATTTGCTAAGTGTTGATCAATTTTGCCTAAGAATTTTTGGTAATTTTTGAGCAGGATCAGGGTGAGACAATCAGTAGATTGCAGGATTTTCTTGGTGTGAAAAAGCATTGTATTGTTTCACAATTATTTGACTATGTATAATATATGATAAAGGGGTTTTGAGCAGGTGATTTCCCAAAGAAAATATTGTGTTGTGTGATTGATAATTTCTTTTCTCTTACTTGCATGTGATTCAGCGGTCGTGTTTTATATTCTGGAAATATAGTAGAAGGATTCAGTATCTTGCTTTAGTACATTGCATGATTGTATTGAATCCATTGGTATAAAGTTTCTATATAATTTATACATGGTATCCGAGTTGTGTTAGATATTTTCAACATGGTATCATATTCATGTTAGAGATTTTCTACATGGTATCAGAGCGCTAGGAATCACAATAGTGGAGAATAAATAGAGTTTGTCTTGAACAATGTCAAATTTGCAGGTTTATTCTTCAGGGTATAGATGCAGATCAAGATGTCTTCCAATGGATTGAGAATCGAATATGCACTCGAGGGAAACTATAATTATCTTGCATGGAAGGATAACATGGAGGCAATGTTGGAGGACAACAGGTTGAAGGAATTCATAGATACTGATATTCCCAAGCTCGCAGCAGCATATGCCCAACCTCTTGATGCATGAAGGTAGCAAAGGTGAGAAGGATATTGTTGGAGGGAGTTCAAAATCATATTGTCTTGAGTCTCCATGGAATGAAAACTTCATATGCTATGTGGAAGGCCTTGAAAGATCTGATTCAGAACAACAATGACCAAAGGAAGTTGGCACTGAAGGAAAATCTCAGAAAGATCAAGAAGGAGTGCGAGATGGTACCAACATACTTGGCGAAGTTCACTCAATGTCGAGATGAGCTTGGAATTTTTGGTGTGACCTTAGCTAATCATGACTTGGTGAGCCTCGCACTTTTAGGACTTCCCAAGAGCTGGCATAGTTACCAAAACTTTGTGAATAGGAGGGAGAAGTTACCAGACTAGGAGTGTTTGTGGTCCGACTTGGTAATAGAAGAGATAAGGAGGAGCACTAGAGATGAGACCTCCAACACCAAAAAAGAATAATATTGTGCATTAGTGGGAAAAAAAAAGAAGGCCAAGGGAAATAAATCCCAACACGAAGAGGGAAAGAGAGACTTGTCGAATATTAGGTGTTTTCATTGTCACAAGCATGGGCGCTATGCCTAAAATTGTCTACAGAAGAAGGCAAGCAAGATGGAGCCTACACTTTCAGCGGGTGAAGAACTGGCTTCACAATTCGAGTTCATTTTACTCTCATTAAATGCATGGCCAACACTATAATGGGATGCATGTGGTATCTAGACAACAGTGCCTCATCCCATATGATGGGGAATAGAGATCTCTTCAGTGACTTGGAGGAGAAGGACCTCCAAAAGAACATAGAGTTTGGAGATAATGAGAGCTAGAGTGCGACTGTCATAGGTACAATTACCTTTCAGAGGGAGTCTGGCTCCCCTCTCAGACCAATATATGTTTTGTATGTTACATGCCTAAGGAAGAATATTGTTTCCGTAGCAGTATTGGAAGACTGTGGTTATGAGGTGATGTTTAGAAAAGGAAAAATTTTCCTTCCACACATAGCCACGGGACAGGTGAAGTGGATCGGTTCAAGTGTCAAGAACTATATGCTCTCGAGGTTGAGCATGCATGAAAGGATTTTAGGAGCAAAGAAGTGGTTAATGACTTGGTGGTTGAGAGGGAGAAATTATCTCTCAACATGCAGCCTTAGAAGCAATCTCAGAAGGTTGTGGAGAAGAATAAATTGGAGAAGTAGAGAAGAGACCAAGTGGAATTTTCCACTTAAGAAGAGACCTCCAAGAGGGGGAAATTTCGAGCCAGATGGGCAGAGGGAGTACATGTAGCTATACCTCCAAGTGTGAGGTGGGGCGATGTGAAAAATTAATCCCAAGAAGAAATTTGGGCAGGGTTCATTGAGATGGTTTGTCTCAGGGATCGAACCTAGCTAAGAGTATCCGACATTATAGTAGTAGCAAGAAGGATTGGTTAGATTGATGCAATTAGATGTTAGGAGGAAAAAAATCAAAGTGACAGATGTCGGATACTGGAGCGTAGATCAGAGTTTTCAGTAATGAAAAGGGCATATATGCAGATGTCAGCAACAACATAGAGCCTTACAGTAGACATGTGTAGTAGCTAGCAGTAGTCAAAAGACTATGATGATAGATGCATTATACTAATTCAGTTGTTTCGAGGCTATTTATTTTCAAGATAGTTTCATGTCCAAACAACACTATAGAAGTGTTGCATGCAAGAATATTCCAAAGGTACCAGAGCAGGATAGATTTATTCCTTTCTTGTTGAGAGGGAGTGTTGAAATTTACAACAAGAAACAATGAAATTGGCATCCGGAAATGAAATCTAGAAAATGACACCCAGAAATGGCTACCATATGAGACTTTTGATTTATTAATCGCTTAATTAAATTCAAAGAAAATTGTAATTTCATGTCATAAAAACTTGTATCAGTTAACTAAGTGAGATAGACTTAATTAGCACAATAATTTCGAGTTGAGGGTCTATGGCGAGGTATGTAGAGTGATTCTATTATTTTTCAGGGTCCAGTTGCAGTTAATGCACTAGTGTGGTGTGTGCCATCAGTTAACTGAAATTAATTGAGTTAAAATCAGTTTAATTTTTTCTAACTGAGTGATGAGCTAGCGAGAGGTCAAGTGAATTAAATTATATTTAATTCACAAGTAGTGTTATATCAAGTAAATGATGATTCACGATTAATAGCTACATGCATGCCAATTTTGATGAAGACCCAGTTGAGACAGAGGTTAAAGGGAAGTTAACTAGCAGTTGTATCATTAGCGAATTTCTTGGGCGCAATTATAAATTCAGAGGAAGGATCCATAGGGATTGCACAGTCAAGGAAGGTTGATTACCCTATTTAATAGGGATTAATTTCCCAGTGATTATGTGAGAAAGGCTGAGCTAAGAAGGGGCTGATAATTGGCTAAGTGTTGGTCAATTTTTCCTAAGAATTGCTAGTCAGTTTTGAGCAAGATCAAGGTGAGACGATTGGTAGAGTGTAGGATTTTATGTGTGTGAGAAAGAATTGTATTGTTTCATGATTATTTGACTATATACAATGCTATCACTCAATAATTTCTCAAGGTTAAAGAAATAAATTACCGAGGTAACCACAAACCTACTTTTAAGCCCTAGGATCTAGCCTTCCTAACGCTCAAAGAGGGCTCTCTCTATATGATTTATCTTTGTTGATTGTATTTTATTTTAGGCTAGTTATATACAGTAAATTGGTTTTGGAATTTTGATTTGTTTTGGTGGTGAAATCACTTACTCATATGGGTAGAAGTAGGTCTGTATTTCATTGGGCTATGGAGTCAATGTGTCAAGCAGTCAGATCAGGATCAAGTTCTAAAGGGAAATGTTTATAGGGAAAGATAGCTAAGCTACTTCAGATCTTCAAGGCTGAAGGTGAAATGGTTTTAATCAGGATAAAGAGCAATTAAGGGTTCTTAAATCTTGATTATGAGTGAAAAGGCAAAGGTCAATCAAAACTAGGGAGCAATTAAGGATTCCCTAATCTAGATATCAGTGGAAAACATATAAATGATAATCAGTAAAAGCATAGTGCTTTTAACATATTCTGAAATAAAAATTCCTGATTTATCATTTAGATTTAGAACACATTCAAGTATTGATAAAAAACATAAGAAATAGACAAAGACACAAGTGAAAATACTTCACTGCAGTAGCCCAACACATGAATCTTGTAATATGATGCTTTATTGCTGTGATCCAGTCTTCTAACTTGAAATTGATAAAAAAAACCCTTAGGTTCAGAATATTAAAACTAAAGAAATGTTCAACAATTCATCCACACTCAATACTTCGAATGATGAAGTATTTATACAAATTATAAACTAGAATATCTTGAAAAAATATCAGGATTGGTTTACAAATATCTCAAACTGTATTACATAAATAGAACTTAAATAAAGGAAACTCAAAACTAATGAATCTATTTGGCACTATATTTATGGATTTATGGTGAAAAATAAGAGAAATTCGAATTTGATAGCAACTCTTAGTTGATGATGAGGCTTCCAAGTCACTAACTACCTCCTTCCTTTGTGCATTCGCTCCAAAACTTCTGCAAAATTGGGGTCCAGTGATACTCTTTTATATCTTAATACGAGATAGATATGTAAAAAGTGAAATATTTTATTGTAGATAAATATCTTATTGAGATAAATCTCTATCAGGTTCCCAAAATTCAGTTTCGTTTGTTCACAATATACTCTGCAAAAATATTTCTAAAACAAGATTTTGCACAATCTGAAAATTAGGCTGTGAAGATGTAAATGTATTTCTCATTCTATAATACCTGTGTAAAACATGAGATAGGTTTTTGTAGATTGGAATTTTAGGAAAACAAACCTCCTCTAGGTTTTCAAAAGTCATCTTGGATTGGCCACAATAGTTTCTGCAAAGCTATGATGTAAACATGAAATTTATGGAAAATGTCCCTTCTTGCTTTGTTTTCATCTTTTAACCTTATTGTTCTTTTAATTGTTTTTACTTTTACTTCGGATAAAATTCATTTCTGTTGGTAAAATTGTTTTCATATTTGTTTAACCATTACTGCGTCCGTGTTTAATTTTAATTTTTTACCTTGACTACTCTGTTTTTACTTTTACCTTTTTACAGTAAGATGTATGTAACAATGAGTAAAATATGTCTTGAAGAGTTACTTTGAACAACTTCATTGCTGTTGCTGTAGATATTTTTACTCTCTTAAAACCAATTTACTGAGTAAATTATCCTTTCCCTGCTATATTTCTGGTTTTAGCTTGATTTTCCTTCTGTGTATGAAACTTCTTCTTTAAATCCCGAGAATCTGGATTAAACAGTTGTGAACTAGTATCAACCATTTATCAGATTTGTTAGTATGCTGATATACTTGCAAACGAAAAAAATAGTTAATGAAACAGAGGTTCGTATGAAATAACCAATAGCTTCATTTGAATTTGGATTTCTGTGGACATAGTGCAGAATATGGATGTTTTGATTCTACGTTGGTAATTATCTTTTAGTCTTTTTTGTCACAAGTTCGTAGAGGTAGGTTAGGAATGAGATGATGGGGATTTATTTGGGAGAATCTATGAATTTTTTCATAATGTGAAGCATTCCTGATGCTTTATTGTAATTTTGTAGTATTTAAATGGTGTATTGAAAAAAGTAATTGCTTATCACAGTGCAAAGTGGCCATGTTTTTCACAAATGAATCAGTTGTAGATAGGTAATGTATCGCACATTGGATGAGAAGACAAGTGGTAGTTTTTTTAATGGCTTGTCTCACAGAAGTGGAGCGGTTTTCATAGTTTTCGCATCAGTGGACAGGCGGTAAATGGTTTTGGGAGTGAGGATGCGATACAACGTGGGGCTGCTACATAGCAGGGAAGCGGAGGAACTAAACAACCTATTTTGCAAGCTCTCGATGGTGTTAATGTTCAGGAAATCGGGAATGCTAAATGGTTCGATGGTCGTCGGATCAGTTTTACGGAGATCGGGTGGAAAATATGTCTACGGGGTTAGTATAGGTGGGACCTGGGACTTAATAGGAGGAGGTTAAATAAACTAAAGGGTCGGGAAGTTTATATACAAGAGTTTGATAAATATGATGCGGGATATTAAAATATAGTAAGTGGGGATTATTATAATAGTAGAGTTTAGAAATGGAATTAGGGAGGGGGGTTTAAAATAATATCGGGGAAGAGTGTTTGAAGTGGGGCTCGATATATTATAAGCATAACAAACTTTATATAAGTGGGTTTGTATGTGTCTATTTGAATGTTGCAAACTTAGTAAAGGGGAAGGAGGAATGGGTATTAGTAATAGAAATGGGTTTTTTAAGCTAGAGAAGGCACAGAGTTAGTCAGGAAAAAGGGTTTTTGCAAAGGGGATGATTTCTAAAAGAGAAAAGGGATATTTAGTAAGAGGAAAATGAAATAGGGAAGGGGTAAGGATAAAATGAAGGGGAAGGAGTATTTTTTTTTTCAATGAAAATGAATTAGTAAGTATGAAATGATCAATTTGTGCTATCCATGCCTTGTGAAAACTGCTTTTACCTACCCATCATCTACCCTAACATTTTTTCTTCATTTATTCGAGTGCATTTAAGCTTGTAGACCCTCTTTTTTTAATTTTTTTTTTAATAATAAAACTAACTACTGCTAACCTTATAACATCCAATGGCTTAGATTAAACTGATGAGAACATTTATTCTCTACCTAACTAATGATCTGCCAAGATTAAATAGTGTAGAAATTATATAACTGATATGTTATATGTCTAAGACTCTCCTGATCATACACTATTTGACTTCATGCACAATACAGAATCTATTCCACCATTGATCATCGTATGCGGAAATTAAATCAATTGCATGCACACATTAAAACCATAAAAATTCACAGACATTAACACAGTGATTTATGGGAAAGCTTAAAGATGAAAACCGCCAACTATCTGTATAATATATGTCATATAGATCATGTAACAATCATCATACAAAGCTTCTCACGAGTTCTCAGTATAATAAAATCGCTACACACTAATCAGGTCCTGATCTTGCAAATCCATGCATCGATTCTCTACCACCTGCTAGCCTAACTCTACTGCGCAATCCCTGCTGAATATGGGCTCTGAATGAACTCCAATCCACTTGGCTTGCACTACGCAATCCTCATTGGCATCTCCATCATTGTGTGTTGCAAAATCATGTAACACTATGGTCACAAATGATAGTCTACTTGCTCTTTCACCTACCTCTCCACTGAAACTGTCCATGCACTGTAGTTAACTGATGTATTCTTTAGTTGATTAATGAGTTAATATTTAGTTAATTAATTATTAATTAATTCACACCACTCTCACTAGTGTATCAATCAGTTAGACTAGATAAAACTAGCTCAACTGTGTCTAACTGAGTTAAATTGAACACAACTCGACCAACTACTTCTACAACTCCACCAAACTCTGTCACATGAGTTCTAACTGAAGTCTCCATGCAATAGCTCCACTTAACTCTCAGGAATAGCGTAATTCCTTCTGTCAGCTCCTGTGCCACATCTGTGCACTTAACTGAAGTGCTCCAAGAGAATAAGATAATGTTTATAGTCCAAATATTATTAAGAGCTAATAATATTCGACATATCTATTTTAGAGTGGCAATCTAAAAATAGATTCCGCCCAGTATGTCTAAAAATAGAAGTCCCTCTATTTTTCCAACTTGACCAACCATCCACAAATAGCATCCTCCAACTAATAGAATATGATCGACATGTCTAAAAATACACATAGTCTAAAAATAGACTGTGCGCCAAAAATAGCCTGCAGGCCCACTTAGTGAAGGCGACTTCTTTCCACTAAGCTCATCATCTTGTTGCAATATCAACACTCCCTCTCAACAAGATAGGGATTATCTGCCACCCCGATCCTGCCTCTGTGGTATTCGAATTTGCTCCTGGTGAGCTCCTTCATCAAGATATCAGCATCCTGATCCTTTGTAGGAATGTAAGAAAGTAACATGATCTTCTGTTGCACACAGTCTCTGATATGATGATACCGGATGTCAATGTGTTTAGATCTATCATGAAATAATGGATTAACCGAGAGTTTAATGGAACTCTGATTATCACAATATATCACAGTAGGATCTAAGTGTGAACAGAACAACTCGACTAGGATCTTCCTCATCCATATAGCATCGCATGCAGCCAAACTTGCTGCCATATACTCAGCCTCTACTGAACTGAGTGCCACAGATCTCTGTTTCCTTTTGTACCAAGAAATTACTGTCGAACTGATACTGAAAATCCCTCCAGATGTGCTCTTTCTTTCCATTGGGCTCCCTACCCAATCTGCATCCGTGAAGCCATGTAGCTTCACCTCATCCGACTGTCTGTACCAAAGTCCATATCCCGATGTGCCTCTGAGATATCTCAATACATGCTTGCCTGCCTTCCAAAATAGCTTGGTAGGCATAACCATAACTTGTGAAAGCTGGTTAATAGCATAGCATATGTCAGGTCGTGTATTTACTAGATACATAAGCAACCCCACCAACTATTGGTAAACAGTGGCATCCTCTTTCCTCCAACCACCAGGAAGAGCAGTGTCGATAGGCTTGCAGCCTTGCATGTTGAACTTCTCCAGTATCTCCTGGGCATACTTGCCTTGAGACATAAGCAATCCATCACTGCGGTGCCAAATTTCCAATCTGAGGAAATGATGAAGGAGGCCCAAGTCCTTCATCTCAAACTCCTTTGCAAGATCAACCTTGCATGAGAGTATCAACTGTTCATCACTGGTCAGTATCAAATCATCTACATAAAGTACAATGATCAGCAACTTACCCTCAACCACTATCTGGTACAGGTTGGGATCTGCCTCGCTCTTGGTAAAACCAAGTCTGGTGAAATAACTATCTATCCGTGTGTACCAAGCATGAGGTACTTATTTCAACCCATAGAACGCTCTTTTGAGCCTGCACACATGCGACTCCCTACTGAAGATATCAAAACCTTCAGGTTGTTCTATGTACACCTCCTCCTCAATGACTCCATTGAGGAATGCAGTCTTCACATTCATCTAATGAATGTGCCACCCCATCTGCACTGAGAGAGCTAGGATGCTCCGTATGGAAGAGTACCTTGCGACAAGTGCAAAGGTTTCCTCATAGTCGATCCCCTCAATCTGTGAGAAGCCCTGGGAAACAAATCTTGCATTGTACTTCTCGACGCTCCCATCAGCTGCTTGCTCCACTTTTTAGATCCATATCGAACCCACCACTGATTTCCCTTCCGGCCTTGGGAAAATCTCCCATGCACTATTTCTGACAATCGAATCATACTCTTCCACCATGGCATCTACCCATGCAGGGTCCTCCACAGCTTCCTCGAAAGAGGATGGCTCTGTCACGATACACTTGCTCATCAGAGCCATGTATCCAGTATATCAGTCAAGTGATTTTCTATGTCTGGGCTATGATGTAGGTGCTCCTACAATCTTCTCTACATCCTGATTCAGTCACTCAGCTTCTATAGTGCGCTTCCGCCCTCTAATCGTTGGCGCTGCATGAGTGGTTTCTTCCACTCCATGAACCTCCTCTTGTGGCTGATCCACATCCTGAGGCTCATCCTTAGGAACTAATAGTTCCTCATATGCATGAAAGTGTGGCTCCCTCTCAAGCAAACACTTCATGGCTTTCTCCTCATGAAATTTGATATCCCATCGCACAAAAATCTTCCGACTGTCTGGCAAATAAACACGATAATTGTGGGGTGTATCAGTGTACCACACAAATATCCCAACCTCTGCGGTCAGCTCCAACTTCTTCCTGGCATCCTTTGTCACATGAATGTAAACAGGTGAGCCAAAAATCTTCAAATGAGAAATATCAGGCCTCTTACCAGAAAACACCTCCTCGGGTATACTCATGCCGAGTATCCTATGAGGACAATGGTTTTGCACATAAACTGTAGTATTGCATGCCTCAGCCCACAAGTGTATGGGAAGGCCCTGATCATGCAACATTGCTCGTGCAACACCCACGATCATTTTGTTATTTCTCTCTGTGACCCCATTATGCTGTGGGTTATGAGGCGCTGTGAGCTCTCTTTGAATTCCTTCTGCACTGCAAAATTACTTGAATTCACCAGAGATGAATTCACCACCATTGTCGCTCCTAAGAGCCTTTACCCACTTCCCTGACTCTTTCTCCACCAGTGCCTTGAACTCACAGAACTTTGAGAATGTATCTCTCTTCTTCTGCATGAAGAAGATCCAACACTTCCGAGAAAAGTCATCAACAAAGATCACATAGTACCTGTGTTTTGTTGTCGAAGCTACTGAGAAAGGTCCACACATGTCTGTGTGAATTCTCTCAAGAATCTTTGTGGCATGACTATCCCTCTTGTGAAAGGTGGCTTTCACAAATTTTCCCAAAGTACATCCCTTGCACTGATCTGACTACGCAAGGGTACCCTTGGGAAGCTCGGTAGAAATCTGCTGCAAAATTTTCAAAGCACCATGGTGAAGATGGTCCAATCTCCTGTGCCATAGCTCGCCCTCATCCTAGCACACCACTCGTTCTGCCTTGCCTGCGATTGCTGCATAGCCATCTACTTGCAACTGATAAAGTTTCTTAACTCAAACCCCTATCCTCCAGGTTTCACCAGCTTCCTTACTGCACAGGAAATCCTTTCCCTCGCTAAAAACAACATCATATCCCTTGTCTTCCAACATGGCCACCAAGATCAAATTCTTCTTCAATCCTGGAACATGCATGACATCCTTCAATATGAAAGGTTTATCAGACTCCCTCTCAAAGGAAATGGTCCTGATACCAGTTGCATTGTATCTACCATCATCGCCCATCTCGATGTGCACTCCAAGATCCTTCTCATCCAGATCACTAAACAAATCTTTGTCTCTGGTCATATGAAAAGATGCACCACTGTCAAGAAACCACACTGAACCCATCACAATTGATACCAAGCATGTGATCAGTGAAAAATCCAGCTCAAACTGTGAGGCTAAGGCCTCTCTAGCTGTAGATCCAACAACCTGCTTATTTTTCTTCTTCTGTGGGCAATTAGTGGCATAATGTCCGTGTTGGTGACAGTGAAAGTACTTCACCTTGGACATGTCCTGCTTCTTTCCTTTCGCACCTGATTGAGAAGTATTTTTCTTTCTCTTCCCCTTCCTTGCTTTGGTAGCCAAATCACAATTTTCTTCATCTTCATTCTTCGATGAAGATCCATCCCCAGTACTCCGCCTTATCTCCTCCTGCAAAATATCCGACCAAAGTTGCTCCCATCCTGGCAGTTTCTCCCGACCATTGACAGAGTCCTCATAGGAATGCCAACTCTTCGGAAGCCCAAGGAGAGCCAAGCTCACCAAGTCCTCTTCATCTACAGTAACCCTCACACTTCCCAGCTCATCCCTACATTGGACGAAATTCGTGAGGTACTTAGGTATACTCTCGCCCTTCTCCATTTTTATTTTCCTGAGCTTATCCTTGAGAGCCAACTTCCTCTGGTCGCTCTTGCTTTGGAAAAAGTATGTCAAAGCTTTCCACATCAAGAATGGAGAAATTTACCATGAAGGCTGGACACTCTGTTATCCTTCACACTTTCCAATAGAATCCTTCGACATTTTGCTATCTTCTTTTTCCATGCGTCAAGTGCAGCAACATTGCTAGAAGCAGGTTTTGGAATTTCTGCATCTATGAACTCCTTCAAATCATTATCCTCCAGCATTTCCTCCATCCTGTCCTTCCATGAAATATAATTCGAGATGCCATCAAGGGCATACTCCAATCGCAATCCATTGAAAGAAATCTCAACTTCGACACCAAGAAAACACTGCTGCAAATTCGAATTCCACCAGCACAAAACTCAACCGCTTTAATGCTTTGCAATTGCTCCAATGATCAATATCGCTCCGATACCATGTAGAAATTATATAATTGATATTTTATATGTCTAATATTCTCCTGATCATACACTATTTGACTTCATGCACAATAAAAAATCTATTCCACCATTGATCATCATATGCGGAAATTAAATCAATTGCATGCACACATTAAAACCATAAAAATTCACACACATTAACACAGTGATTTATAGGAAAGCTTAAAGATGAAAACCCCCAACTATCTGTATAATATATGTCATAAAGATCATGTAGCAATCATCATACAAAGCTTCTCACAAGGTCTCAGTACAATACAATCGCTACACACTAATCAGGTTCTGATCTAGCAAATCCATGCACCGATCCTCTGCCACCTGCTAGCCTACCTCTACTGCACAATCCCTTCTGAATATGGGCTATGAATGAAATCGAATCCACTTGGCTTGCACTGCACAATCCTCATTGGCATCTCCATCGATGTGTGGTGCAAAATCATGCAACACTATGGTCACAACTAATAGTCTACTTGCTCTTTCACCTACCTCTCCACTGGTCTCCACTGAAACTATCCATGCACTGTAGTTAACTGATGTATTCTTGAGTTGATTAATGAGTTAATATTTAGTGAATTAATTATTAATTAATTCACACCATTCTCACTATTGTATCAATCAGTCAGACTAGATACAACTAGCTCAACTGTGTCTAACTGAGTTAAACTGAACACAACTCCAACTACTTCTACAACTCCACGAAACTCTATCACATGAGTTCTAACTGAAGTCTCCATGAAATAGCTCCACTTAACCCTCAGGAATAGCGTAATTCCTTCTGTCAGCTCCTGTGCCACATCTCTGCACTTAGCTGAAGTGCTCCAAGAGAATAAGATAATGTTTATAGTCCAAATATTATTAAGAGCTAATAATATGCGACATATCTATTTTTAGACTGGAAATCTAAAAATAGATTCTGGCCAGTATGTCTAAAAATAGAAGTCCATCTATTTTTCCAACTTGACCAACCATCCAAAAATAACATCCTGCAACTCATAGAATATGATCGACATGTATAAAAATAGACATAGTCTAAAAATAGACTGTGCGCCAAAAATAACCTATGGGCCCACTTAGTGAAGGCGACTTCTTTCCACTAAGCTCATCATCTTGTTTCAATGTCAACAAATAGTTTGGCTAGATCTTTTATTTTCTATCTAACAACATGAAATTTAAAGCATGAAAAATTCAAGATTAAGCTATTTGACTTATAATGGATTATGGAATTTTGAACAAGCTGTACATAGTCTTTATTTTGCAGTAAAAGTAAATCGTAGTGGAATTTGGATTTGCATCACTTTCATGTTTTATTTTTATCTCTTTTTTGTTTGGGTCCATTTTTCTATTATTTTTTATCTTTTTTCTTTCAAGTCCTTTGATTTTTCTTTTAGGACTTTTACCCTCTTTACATTTTTTAATTTTCTAAAATGGGAAAACAATTTGCAGAAAGAAAATTATGTACATGTTTACAAGAATAATCAAAGTCAATTCAAAATTATGAATCCTATTGTTATAGGACCCTAACAGTGGCTTCACATGGGGATGGCATCTCCTTGTGAGATGTCAAGAACACCGTCGACTAGTAGCCTGATCCATTGGGCAAATCCCAAACATGGATATGTTGTGACTGAAAACTATTGAACTGAATTTACACCTTTTTCTGTAAATTGAAATCTGATCTGAGACTAAAAGGTGTTGCAACCTTCAAACCAAAGTACTAAATCATCAATGTCTTAGGGCCTTTTCCTTGGCTTCAAATCTTAATGAATTATTTCAAAATTAGCTGAAAAATGAAAACTGAAATAAGTTGAAATACTACCTACTTACTCTAAGTAGTTTTCCAACTATTGGTTAGGTAAAATGGAATAACCAATGCAACCATTCAATAATTATGTACTTTGATAGATTTTGTTGCATTTTCTTATTGATTATCAAAACTGTAATTCTACAACCTATTAGAAACTTGTCAACAAATGAGAGAATAAGGAAATATTTGATTTCCTTTTTTTACTCTAGAAAATTTTCAAAAGGATCTTCCAAGATATATACACTAATTTTTAACTGATCCAAACAACTTTACATCTGTTCTGGATTGCCTCCATGCCATGAAACTGAAATGTTATTTTCATCTTTATCTCCTTGCAAACTTTCAGATAATATTTGTGATGATATTCCTACTGATTGTAATGTTTGACTGTTGAAACCTTTATAATATTGATTCTGAAACTCATAGTTAGTTAATGGAGGCAAGCTTTGAATTCATTCAATATCCAACATATCAGCTATTGGATCATGAAAAACTTGGGAAAATTGCTGCAACCTATGGCATATAGAATTCCATGGGAATTCTTAAATTTCAACAAGCTACTCATCCTTTTCTTTAAATATGTTATACCACATTTCCTTTAAATGATGAAATGATTCAAAACATAGTGGTATGGAGCTTTCTTGTGTCATTTGATAAGATGTTTTAATAAAATTTGATAACTAAACTTGTGAAACTAAAAAATCTTGATCAAGAGTTTCATTATCTTCTTTGTTGTCAATCACAATAACTAAAGACTGCTGATTATTGATGGCTTTAAATTTGCTTCTAATAAAATGAAATGAAGAAAAACAAAGAGGTAAAGAACCTTCACTTATTTCCAAATTTTGTGCTTTTTCTTCCTCACTCTCAAGGCTGATTTTCAATAGCTGATCTCTATATTCCATCTGCTAAAAATGTAGTTTTCATCCTCCAAACTAGCTACTGATTTCTCTGTAAAGTTAGTTTCAGTTTGAAGAACATAATTTTCATCATATTGATCATAGTTGGGAAAATAATTAAATTAAGGAATGTCATCAAACATACACATTAAATCGGTAGATTCCTCTTCCACATATTGATCTGTAAATCCATTTTCTGATCTATGATAATTGGAATTAGTAGGAATTTGTTCATGGCTATCAACCTCTTCTATTCCTTCATGGTGATTTTGAACAAAAAATTCATCTTTCATCATGATATTTTGTATGATTTCATCTAGTTTTCTTACCAAAAGGCTGAGTTTTACCTCTGCAATTTTTTTCTTCTTCTTCATCTTTCAACTTTTCCTTTATGATTTTCAAATTAACTTCTACATCAACTGCAATTTTCTATATCTGTACAAGTGTTTCTGAATCTCTTTCTCTTAACTGAAATTCTATTTTTGGATCAAAGGCACTTGGATAATGCAAGAGAGCTGAATCATGAGGAAGTCTAATATTTTATGGTATTGAATAATTAAATTGATTAAATCTGTCAGAAAATTGTTGTATTATTTCATTTGGATGTCTTTTTAACTGATTATATTCTTTGATGAGCACAAAAAGATTGACTTTAATTATCCATGTGTCAAGAAAATTTTGACAAATTGCTAGAAATTTGAGATGCTTGCATTAGGAAAATTCTTTAACCAACTCTTTATTCTATTTTTCAAAGAAAGAGAAAAAATTATAATTCTAACATCATCTTCATAAATCTCAAATAGGTCCAGCTAATTCTCAAAACCTTGAATATGTTTTTGGGTAGTGATGTTATTATTTTCTCCATCGAACCTGGGAAGAAATTTGTAATAGTTATCAGGGAAATCATGGAGTATAGGAGGTAAAATGAGGGGTGTACATCTATCATGAAATTTAGAAGGTATAGGAATATGCACAAGTATTGTAACATCAGTCTTGATTATTTGAGGCTTCTTAACTGGAAAATTGTCATCATAAGATTCAAAATAAAGTTGCTCAAAGGGATTAGGGGAATTAGTATTAACAATATTTAAAGGAAAATAATTAAAAACTAATCTAAGATCTTCTCTAAAATATAATATATATTGAAAAAATTTCTTAATGAGAAAGAACATGATGTATTGGATTGTAATCCAAGTCAAAGCCTGATCTTTCCATATTGTTCTTTCAGTTTCATTCCTCCAGTGGAGTCTTTATTGTGAAATTGATTTGGAGTCGCCAGGTGGATGATTTTAACCTTTGTGTGTCTAATCATTGTCCACCATCATAGATCAGATATGAACCTATAAAATATTTCCGAAGAAAATGTTAGTCTCCCCAGCATGGTCACCGATATGTTATCACCTAGTAATTTCTCAAGGTTAACGAAAGAATTTACCGAGGTAACCACAAACATACTTTTAAGACTTAGGTTCTAGCCTTCCTGATGCTCAGAGAGGGCTCTCTCTATATGATTTATCTTTGTTGATTGTATTTGATTTTAGGCTAGTTATGTAGGGTAAATTGGTTTTTCAATTTTTATTTGTTTTGGTGGTGAAATCACTTACTCAGATGGGTAGAATTAGGTCTCGATTCCATTGAGCTATGGAGTCAATGTGTCAAGCAGTCAAATTAGGATCAAGTTCTAAAGGGAAATGTTTATAGGGAAAGATATTTGAGTTACTTCAGATCTTCAAGGCTGATGGTGAAATGGTTTTAATCGGGATAAAAGAGAAATTAAGGGTTCTTAAATCTGAATTATGAGTGAAAAGGCAGAGGTCACTCGAAACTAGGGAGCAATTAAAGGTTCCCTGATCTGGATATTAGTGGAAAACATATAAATGATAATTAGTCAAAACAGAGTGCTTTTAACATATTCTAAAAAAATAATTCTTGATTTATCATTTATATTTAGAACAAATTCAAGTATTGATGAAAAACATAAGAAATTGTCAAAGAAACAAGTGAAAATACTTCACTGCAGTAGCCCAACACATGAATCCTGTAATATGATGCTTTATTATTGTGATCCAGTCAGTTGACTTGAAATTGATACAAAAAACCCTTAGGTTCAGAATAGTACAACTACATAAATGTTCAGAAATTCATCCACACTCAATACTTCAAATGATGAAGTATTTATACAAATTATAAACTAGAATATCTTGAAAAAATATCAAGATTGGTTTACAAATATCTCGAATTGTATTACATAAATAGAAATTAAATAAAGGACACTCAAAACTAATGAATATATTTGGCATATATTATGGATTGATGGTGACAAACAAGAGAAATTCAAATTTTATAGAAACTCTTAGTTGATGATGAGGCTTCCAAGTCACTAACTATCTCCTTCCTTTGTGCATTTTGCTCAAGAAATTCAGCAAAATTTGGGTCCAATGATAATTTTTTATGTCTAAATATGAGATTGATGTGTAAAACATGAAAGAGGTTATTGTATATAAATATTTTATTGATATAAACCTCTCCCAGTTTACCAAAATTTAGTTCCCGCTGTTCACAATATACTTTGCAAAAATATGTCTAAAACTGGATTCACACAATCTGAAAATTAGGCTGTGAAGATGTAAATTTATTTCTCATTATGTAATACCTGTGTAAAAAGTGAGATATTTTTTTTGTATATTGGCCTCTCAGGAACACAAACCTCCTCTAGTTTTTCAAAATTCATCTTTGATTGGCCACAATAGTTTCTACAAAACTATGAGTTAAACAGGAAATTTTTGGAAAATGTCCCTTTGTGCTTTGTTTTCATTTTTTAACCTTATTGTTCTTTTAACTGTTTTTACTTTTACTTCGGATAAAATTCATTTTTTTTGGGGAAAGTGTTTTCATCTCTGTTTAACCATTACTACCTCTGTGTTTGCTTTTACTATTTTGCCTTGACTGCTCTGTTTTTACTTTTACCTGTTTATAGTATGATGTATGTAACAATGAGTAAAATATGTCTTGGAGAGTTACCTTGAACAACTTCGTTGTTGCTACTGTAGATGTTTTTACTCTCTTAAAACCAATTTACTAAGTAAATTATCCTTTCTCTGCTGTATTGCTAGTTTTAGCTTGATTTTCCTTATGTGTATGAAACTTCTGCTTTAAATCCTGCGAATATGGATTAAATAGTTGTGAACTAGTATCAACCGTTTATCAGATTTCTTAGTATGATGATATACATGCAAACAAAACAATAGTTAATGAAACAGAGGTCTGTGTGAAATGAGCAATGGCTTCATTTGAATTGGGATTTCTGTGGACATAGTCTAGACTAAGGATGTTTTTATTCTACGTTGGTAATGATATTTTAGTTTTTTTTGTCGCAAATTCACAGAGGTAGGTTATGAATGAGATGATGGGTATTTCTTTGGGAGACTCTGCAGATTTTTTAATAATGTGAAACAATCCTGATGCTTTATTTTAATTTCGCAGTGTTTAAATGGTGTATTGAAAAAATTAATGGCTTATCACAATACAGATTGGGCATGTTTTTCGCAAATGACACAATTGTAGATAGGTAATGTATCGCACATTGGATGAGTAGAAAAGTGGCAGTTTTGTGAATGGATTTTTGCATAGAAGCGGAGCAGTTTTGGTATTTTTCGCATCAATGGACATGTGGTAAATGGTTTTGGGAGTGAGGATGTGATACAACGTGGGGCTGCCACGTAGCAGGGGAGAGGAGGAACTAAAGAGCCTCTTTCACAAGCTATCGGTGGTGTTAATGTTCAAGAAACCAGGGATGCTAAATGGTTCGATGGATGTTGGATCAGTTTTATAGAGATTAGGTGGAAAATAGCTCTGTGGAGTTCGGAAAGGTGGGACCTGAGACTTAATAGGTGGAGGTGAAATAAACTAAAGGGTTGGGAAATATATATACAGAAGTTTGATAAATATGATGCAGGATATTAAAATATAATAAGTGGGGATTATTATAATAGCAAAGTTTAGAAATGGAGTTAGGGAGGGGGCATAAAATAATATCGGGGAAGAGTGTATGAAGTGGGGCCCGATATATTATAAGCGCAACAAACTTTATTTAAGTGGGTTTGTATGTGTTTATTTGAATGTTGGAAAATTAGTAAAGGGGAAGGAGGAATGGGTATTAGTAATAAAAATGGGTTTTTTAAGCTAGAGAAGGGGCAGAGTTAGTCAGGAAAAAGGGTTTCTGCAAAGGGGATGATTTCTAAAAGAGAAAAGGGATACTTAGCAAGGGTAAAATGAAATAGGTAAGGGGTAAAGATAAAATGAAGGGGAAGGATTATTTTGTTTCAAGGAAAATGAATTAGTAAGTATGAAATGATCAATTTGTGCTATCCATGCCTTGTGAAAACTTCTTTTACCTACCCATCATCTACCCTAACATTTTTTTTTCATTTATTCGGGTGCATTTAAGCTTGTAGACCCTCTTATTTATTTATTTATTTTTTAATAAGAAAACTAACTACTTCTAACCTTATAACATCCAGTGGCTCAGATGAAACTGATGAGCACATTTATTCTATACCTAACTAATGATCTGCCAAGATTAAACAGTTTGGCTAGATCTTTTATTTTCTATCTAACAACATGAAATTTAAAGCATGGAAATGTAAAGATTAATCTATTTGACTTATCATGGATTATGGAATTTTGAACAAGCTGCACATAATATTTATTTTGCAGTAAAATTAAATAGTAGTGGCATTTGGATTTGCATCACTTTCATGTTTTATTTTTATCTCTTTTTTGTTTGGGGTCCATTTTTCTATTCTTTTTGATATTTTTTCTTTCAAGTCCTTTGATTTTTCTTTTAGGAATTTTAACCTCTTTACATTTTTTAATTTTCTGATATGGGAAAACAATTTGCATAAATCAAATTATGTACATATTTACAAGACTAATCAAATTCAATTCAAAATTATGAATCCTATTGTTATAGGGCCTTAACATGCAATATATGATAGAGGAGTTTTGATCAGGTGCTTTCCAATAGAATATGTTTTGTTGTGTGATTGATAATTTCCTTTCTCTTACTTGCATGTGATTGAGCGATCGTGTTTTATATTCCACAAATATAGTAGAAGGATTCAATATGTTTCTTTAGTACATTGCATGATCGGATTGAATCCATTGGTATAGAGTTTCTATATAATTTCTACATGGTATCAGAGCTGTGTTAGATATTTTCTACATGGTATTAGAGTTGTGTTAGAGATTTTCTACACCAATCTCCGTCCTGAAATGTCTTTTCTTTGATGTTCTTGTCATGCCAAACCATTTAGCTACAATAACCTTTCTTGTTATGCCTTTGTGATGTCCAATTCTAACTGAGATTCCATTCTCAGGGTGTTATACTCATACTCAATCCAATGGAAATATTTCTTCCCATAAACTAGATCATATGGAGTAAACCCTGTGGTTTTCTTCCAAGTAGTATTTTAAGCCCAAGTGGCTTCCACCAGTCTGTCGGTTGCTTCTCACAACATTGGTGAGGATGTTCTCCAAGGCTCTATTTTTCACTTCCACCCAGCCATTTTCTTGAGAATGATAGGCAGTAGAAGTCTTGTGCCTGATCTTGTGCTACCTCAGGAGGTTTTAAATGAGATCATACATAAATTGAGCCCCCTAATCAGTGAATACCTCTATGGGGTATCCAAACTTGTAGAACACATTATATCTCATAAAATCAACTACCTTCTCTTTTTTTGCTAACTTCACAACCCTTTTTTCAGCCCACTTGGTCAATTAATTAGTGCATACTATGATATAGATTTTATGCTTGGATTGTGGATCAATGTATCCAATGAAGTCAATGCCCCACTTTTCAAATGGCTCTAAGGCTAGATGAGGGTGCAAGGGAATTTCATCCCTTGGTGTAGGTCTATTCAACAGTTGGCATTGATCGCATCTACTGGTGTATCTCTTGGAATCTTGGTGGAGGGTAGGCCAATAGTATCTTGATTTCAAAGCTTTGAAGGTTGTCCTCTTAGCAGAAAAGTGCCCCCCAAAGGGACCATCATGACATGCTGAGGGGATTTTGTAGACCTCCTCTTCCATCATACACCTCCTAAGAATTTTATCGGGACCTAATTTAAAGATATTTCCACCAATCCAAGTGAAATGGGCACTTTTCATGATAATATTGATCTTTTCTTTGGAGGAAACCTCTCAACAACCAAGTAGTTAACTATGCCACCAAACTAAGGGCAGAGCGTTGAGATAGTAAATGGATGTTCATATGGAAGTTGATCATCCACCATTCTTTCCTCATTTGCAGGTAAAGTCACTCTAGATAAGAAATCCGCAACAACATTTTCCTTTCCTGGTTTATCAACAATTGTTAAATCAAACTATTGTAATAACAACAAAAATCTAATGATTCTCGAATTAACATTTGGTTTATTCATTAGGTACTAGATGTTTTCATGGTTAATATGGAAAAAGGTATAATAACTAGTAATATAATTTCTAAATGTGTTTAAGGAATGGATAATGGCTAAGAGCTCATTTTCTATGACTGTATAGTTAAGTTCAACTTTGGAGATATTCTTGCTAATGAAATAAATGGAATAGGGTAATTTGTCTTCTAAATTCCCCAAGGCTTCCCCCACAACTTTATCCGATGCATCTGTGTGGATGTGGAGGGGAAGAGCCCAATTTGGACCTTCAAGAATGGGGGCAGTGGTTAGATATTCCTTGATGAGATCAAAAGCCTCCTGGCTTCACCATTATTCAGAATATTTGGTAAAAAATCTGAATAATGGTGAAGCCACTTTTCTGAAGTCCTTAATGAACCTCCTATAGTAGCCATATAACCCTAGGAAAATTCTTACATATCTCTTCTTTTGAGGAATAGGAACCCTTTTTATGATGGCAATTTTGTTTAGGTCTACCTGTATTCCTCCTTGTGATATTGAGTGACCTAGGACTATCCTTGCCCTTTTTAGGAATTCACACTTTTCCAGACTTAGGGAGAGATGCATTTAAATTCACTTTCTCAATAATTTTTCCAGATTGGAAAGAGCTTCCTAGAAATCATACCCATAAGGTGTGAAATTGTCCATGTAAATTTCTACATTGTCATGGACTAGTTCAAAAAAAAAGCTCAAGACTTCTCTCTAGAAAGTAGCAAGGGAATTGCACAACCCAAAGGGAAGGACTATGTAAGTGAAAATGCCCTAGGGACATGTTAAATTCATCTTTTCCTAGTCGTCAGGGCTAATTTAGATCTGGTTATACCCACAGAACCCATCTAGGAAAGAGAAAAACTTATTCCTTGCAAGACCATATAGGACTTGATCTATGAGGGACAAAGGGAAATTGCCCTTCTTAGTGGCTTTCTTTAATTCTTGGTAGTCAAAAAAATTCTCCAATTTAAATTTTTCTTTGGGACCAGAATAGAAGGAGATACCCATTCATTGTCTCATATGGGATAGATGAAACCTGCATCCAAAAACTTTTGTAGTTCATCCTTCACTATGTCTTTTAAAGCTGGGTTCATCCTTCTATGGAGATGGTGCACGGGCTTTCATATGTCTTTAATATAAATATGATGTATGCACACTAAGTGATGCACCCATTTCATGTCTTTTTAGTCCAAATAAAATGCGTCAAGGTTTTCCTTCAAGAGCTGGCATAATTTCTCTTCTTATTTGGCTGAGAGGGATGAGTTAATATTCAGAGATTTTGCTGGGCCAAATTTCACAGCCTTGGTGGCTTCACATGTTGAATCAACTGAGTGCAACACAATCCGAGGGTGGATTTCATATTATTTGACTAGATCATTGAGTGGAATGGAAGTGAGGGGCTGGTTTTGAATGATGTGGTTGATGAGATCATCCTCATTGGGTTTCCCCCCTCTAAGAACAATATCTATAGTACAAATGGTGTAGGGTGTGGTACTGCACATTTCATCTTCTTGTTCTTGATCCGCCAACCACAAAGGTAGGTCATGGTCAATGGAGTGTTGGGTAGGAGGATATAATTCCAACTATTTAGATAAAGGGTCCATTCTTTATAGTCATGTTTCCAACCATGCATTTGATATAAGCATCGGCAGTGGACAACCAAGGTCTTCCTAAAATGAGAGGATATCCATTAAACTTTTTTTTTGGCTGGAGGATAGGGAAATATGTAGGGTACTCCCAATATTCGATTGAGACAGTAAAATCCTCAACAATTATTTCAGGAGCCATTGTGGACCAGGCTGAAAGTTGAAGAACAATGGTGGTATTTCTGAAAGCTCCTTGGAGGTTACGTTTAAGCACGGTTTCCTTGGTCATCATATTGATGGAAGAACCAAGATAAAACAGAGTATGAGGGACTATGAAACCATCAATGTGTACATCTAATACTGGACTTCCAGGGTCCAGGTACTTCATGAAGATCACCCTTCCCAACATTAAGTCAGACAATTGTCCTGCAACATTAATGGTGGGGGTTTCTTTCTTATTTCACCCTGGTTTCTTAAAGAAATTTTCTTTGATGAGCCTATTATAGATAGGAAAATCCTTAATGGCTTATATAATGGGTATTATTACACACAATGTTTTCAATTCTCCCAAAATTTCATTCTCCTCTGGGGTGTGCTGACTAGAGTGGATCAGGCACTCAGGGAACAGAGGTTGATTTATTTGAGTATTTCTCTCTTCCTTTTCCTCCTCAACCTCTATAGGTGGAGATGGAGGATTATTTTCTAGGAGCACTCTTCCATACCTGAGGTTGATCTCATGTATCTCCACAAAATAAGATGGATAAGATGTTTCCCCTTTATAAACTTGTTGTGATTGCTTGTTGTTCGGGTTCAGATTAAGATGGGAAATCATCTTAGGAAACTGAGGTGGAGCAGTGTGGGTGAGCTAAGGTTGAGGTTGGGGTGGAGGTAGTAAAATATGTGGTTGAATGTGATGGGGCCTCCAACCTTGTGATGAATTGATCCACTGAGGTGGTTGAGGAACATATTGCTGGAATGGTTGGTTCACAGGTCGAGGGTGATATGGAGGGATGTAAGGCCAAGTAGGAGGTGTAGGCTATGATTGAGGAGTGGATGTGTACCAAGATAGCATAGGTGCATTTTTGTTTGTATGATAGTAGGAGTAAGGTGCACCTTGCATACCTTGTTGGTATGACCTAGGCCCTTGAGGCCTCATCTGATTTATAAAACAAAGTTTCTCAGGTCCTGCTTCCCCACCTTGATATACATCTTTGAGGCCAGGTAAGGAGGGACACTTATCTGTGGCATGATTTTCTTCATAAACTAAGCAAACCTCTACGAAATTTAGTGGACATTCATTTTGAGGGTGTTTTCCAATACATATAGGGAAGAATATAGCCAAGGACCTCTTTTCTTCCTCTTGCTTCCTCTTGATATGCATTGTGTCCATTTTCAAATCAAAGGTGTGCATCATCTCAATTTTGAAGTCCTCCATCATATTTCCAATCTCATGCTTGATGGAGTTGGAAGAGGAAAGGGTGTTAGTCATGCTTTGGCTAGCTCTACCTTTCTTCCTAGCTGTCCTAGAGTGGTTTATAAAGAAAATTTTGATGTACTCATAAGTAAATTGGTAGATATCTCCTTGAGACAACATATTAATGGTTTCTATAACCTCTTCCCTGATCCCTTAGAGAAGTACCAGTTTAAGTGATCCGGGATCAAGGGTGCAGTTGGATTTTTTATAGTTATGCTAGAATATTTCTTCGATGGATTCATCAGGTCCCAGATTCATCCTAAATATCTTATCTTTGGTTTCTTTGGATCTGCAATAGTCTCTATATTTGTTTTTAAAAGACTCTTGAATCTATGCCCAGGTAGTGATGTTGTTCTCAGGAAAACCCATAAACCAGTGCAAGGTTGCATCCTTGAGGGTGGATGGGAATAGTTAAAGCTTCTGGTCATCTAACTCATAGTCATATGTCCCAGAGACAACAAAAAACTTGAACATGAAGGTGCCAGGATCCTCAAAAGTAAGGCCATGGAAATTTGGAAGGGTTGAGGGACTGATATTATTCATTCTAGTTTCTCCATTTGTTTCACTAATGGAAAAGACTCATTGGGTCCTAGTTTTAGCCATGGCTTGAATTAGTGAAGGAGGTTCCTCAGGTGATGAAAGTTCCTCTTCTTCTCCAATAGTTTCTTCAAAATTTTCAAGTGACTCACCTATGGTGTGTTTAACCTCACAGTCACCGAAGAAGAGTGAAGGGTGACTGTGTGGGGATGTAGGGGTTTTTGGTAAAAAAATTCCTTGGTTATCCCTACCCCTATGATGCATGAAAGTCAATTTTTTTTTGTAATTTTCAATATTTTGGAACTGAATGTAAAAGAAAAGTATAAAAAAATGCTAAATCAGAATCAAAACATCTACTTAAACACGTCCCCAACAATGACGCCAAAAAGTGGCGAGTCGTTGTATTGCACCAAGAATGCTACAACTCCCAGAGGCTACTCAACTTTTCTTTATCAACCCAGGGTTCATACAAACTTGGAGGTGACAGTGCTATATACACATCATATGAATTCTGCTTATGCCATCCTATTCTCAGTTCTATGATGAGGCACTACTGTGAGGGTTACTTCTAGGAAAGGAAGTATGTCACACTTATCAATGAAATCTAAGACTAAAAATAACTAATGACCATTACGCTATAAAAAAGAAAAGAAAATATTATATATCATAATGATTCATCTACCTATCTTGTAATATTACAAAATTATCATGTAGCTAATTGAAATATTAATTTTTGTTTTTCTTCTTAGATAGGAGAATAAGAGGGTAGGGAGACCCATAAATCTCCTTAGTAGGAATAAAATCACTCCTAATGTGAATGGGGGTCATCAAAATAGTTGGATAAAGCACCCTTATGTGTGAATGGGGATCAAGCATGTGGAATGAGTAAAATTTGACCAATTCAACAATTCTGGTATGGAGGGAGTGGACATTCAATGAGAGACATCGTAGTTTTGGAGGGATATTCCTTGCATGGAATTAGTGGCTTTAATGAGTGAGGCACAAGGTGAGAAGGCTCACAAAGAATATAAGGAAGGGGATGGCAGCCATGGGAAGAATTTTTTTATTATTATTTTGATTATGGTCTGTTATGACTTTTTGCTCTCTTCAGTTGTTTAGCAGAGACCGCAGTGCTGTTTAGCACAAGGGTGTTCCCGAGTGGGAATCCCACCTTCATCCTCGAGGGACTTCAAGTGCCCACTCAGGAGAATTTTTTGGGATATATTTCCACATTTCAGCATCAGGACAAGCTACAAATTTCTTCTACAACGTAGTTTCTGTTTAGAGTTGTGTTGTGTCCCAGGGTGCGACAGTGGAGGGTTTGATTGGGCCATTTCTGAGCTTTTTTTTAGTGGAGGAAGCATTCCTTCCACTGGGAGGCTAGAAAGGAAGGCCCTTGAACATAATTTCATATTTTTGCACCAGGAAAACTCACCACCATCTCCTACAACACATTTTCACTCCTAAACTGCATTATTTTATTGAGCAGATTCAAAGGAGGGTTTAGTGCATCATTTGGGGGGTTAGATCTTTAGTGAAGGGATCAACCTTTCATTGGGAGAGTCTATTGGAGGACTTCCATTCAGTTTATGTTAGTTTCAGCCACCTCCTTCTATGTGCTTCAATTGTAGAGATTCTTCAGCCCTAGGGCTTTAGATCACCATTCTACATTTTGAATATTTCCATAAACCCTTTCTAGGTTGTCTATGAAACATGTTGGGGAGCTTAGATATCCATTTTTAGCCTTTAGACATTTTTTGTAGCAACTGCATCTCATGTTATGGTGCCTTTTGTTGTTGGAGGCTTCTCTTTCCTAGCTTGAGGGGTTTGTTCTCCAAGATATTGTATACATTTGTTGATGATAGAATTAATATAGTGGATCTATCCTTGGATCATGATTGATGTATTGTTATTTGCTGCTATTTCCCATTATTGTGTGCTATATTGATGCTCTCCCAATTTTGGGATATTACAGTGGTATTAGAGCATAATATTGGCTCAACCTGTGAGACATTACATCTATGTTATCAAAAGAAAAAGAAGCTTCTCATATAAAGGAGAAGGTTTACAAAATATACAGAGGCAAAGCTCCAATATTTGGAGAAATAAAGGGAAAGGAGTTTTCAAAACTTATTCTCCAAACTATGCATGATATTAATAGAGAAATCAAGGAAATGAGGAGGAAAAGACATAAAGATTCCTTTAAAAGGTTTTCACGGGAATAAATATCTAGTTATTCATATTATGGGTGTGAGAATTCATCCACACAATCAGATCCTCAATTCTCTAACATGCCTGCATTCATAGCAAGAGATATGGAGGAAGGAGATGCACCAAATGAGGAAACTCTTGGTGACTATTTTCAAGAATATGAATCTCAAACTTAGAGTTTCAAGGAGCATATAAAATTCCAAGGGCTTTTCCAAATCAAGGAGAATATAAGGCTTAGCAATCACAATAGAAGCAAGAGGTGCAAGCAACATGCTTTGGGTAGATTCTTTCTGCCTACTTTTTATGGTTCACCAAAGTGCACAACTAAGTATTGGGTGAAGGAGATAGACACCTATTTTTAGCAGCACCAAGTTTTAGAAGAGGAAGCCATTAAAGTAGTAGTGCTTGATCTTGAATGTAAGGCTCATGATTGGTGGTTTTATAGTCCTTATTCATTGAGTCATCCAAATGTAGCTACTTATGTAGGGTTCACTAGGATGTTAGTGAAAAGGTTTGATCTAAAACATTCTGAAACATCCTTGTTTAAGCTATACAAGCCCAAATAGTCAAAACCTTTACATGTTTGGGGGGATCCATAAACCCAAATCCATTCCAAAATGCTATTGAGGGGGTTAGAAACTTGCAGAATACCTTGCCAAAGGAAATATCCCCACTTCAGAAAGATCTGTCTTCTCACAAGGAGGACATGGAGATTCCTTTTTCAAAAGAGGATCAAGACAAATGGACTCTTAATGATGATGAGGTATCCTCCAATAATGATGAAGGGGAAGAGCAGGCAAGAGGTAACAACACTGTCACATGACGAGGAGATCTATTACCTCATGGAGATGGAAATGGATCAATTGCTCCAATCAGAGGAGCCCTTGTATCTTTGTAAGGAGTTCCAAAGGATCCAATATGTGGAGATCAGGGCACAATCTAGGAGCAGCATGTGCCAGCATTGATGGGCAGTGACACTTTGCAGATGGAAGGGGAAGATAGAAAGGATGGCCAAAATCAGGTGATTAGGAGCACACAAAGGGAGGAGGCTGATTTTCATAGTGAAAGTAGGGAAAAATTAGTACACTCACACATACAGTCTACTCTACACATCGATGTCTCATTACATGGAGGCATTCCACCAGGGATGCCACTAGATCAAGAGTTGATGAGAGATGTCTCACAACAAGTTGCACCACTCTTAGATCCATGAGGGGTGAGAACTTTGGGAGGAATTGGCACAGCATAGAGATTCTTCGATAGGCTCAAGGAGGAGGGAGACATCCTCCCAATATCAGTATTACTCACTCTCACCAAACATCTTGTGTTGAGAAAAAAGGTTTCAGGGATGGATGATGGCACCATCATGGTGCAAGGAAACTACTCCATGGATTTGGAGAATCAGAAGATACTTCCACATAGGGGGAAATATTCCACATATGGTAGAGGTTAGTGGCCACTCATGCATAGATGGACCAAACTCAGAAAGTTTTGGATGGGTGATAGCTTCCCATGGAAGGCTAGCCTCCAAAAACTTCAACCTTCACTAGAGCATGAGAAGCTGTAGGAGGAGCAGCAGAGGTAGGATAGTAGTATCCCAGTGTATGACTTGGGCATGAGAGATGTCAAAGAAGAGGGCAGAAAAATGACAGGTGCTCTACATGGTAAATCAGAAGCGCTGTCATTATGGGGTATAGATCCTTATTGGACATCCCATCTGTTGGTGGAATACTCCAAGGATCTCATTTCATGAAGAGTACTTGATGGATAGTTATCAGATGGGAGATATGCAGTGAGAGATGGGGTCATATATTTTTAGAGTAGGATCTTCTTGACTAGAGCCTCTAAGCTCAGGGAGAATATACTACATGCATCGCATAAGGATTTTCTCTCTAGCCACACTGATTTCATGGAGGCATATCATACTAATATGGAGGTATTCACTTGGGAAGGCATCAAAGAGGAGATTCACCATCATATGAGGAGATGCATGGACTGTTTGGAGGTTGAGGAGAGGCATAAATATTTGGTAGAGTTATCACAACCACTTCCTTTCTCATTGGGAATGAGAAGAGGCCCATTTATGAGCCACTTCGCCAGCTTGTTCAAGGTACATGGTAAGGGTTGTGTTTGTGTGAATCATGATTCACTTACTATGTATTTGTATTTCCTTGACATCCATGTATAGGTTATTTCTCCAAGAGGGGGCGCTCTTTCTTATAGACTTTATGGCCTATCGGGGGCCATAATCAGTGATGATGATGGCCACTCCCTAGGAGATTTTGGGGAGATGATATCTTATTCAGGGTGTGCTCAATTTGCACCACACATCATACACCTTCTCCAAGCATGTGAGAAGATTGGAGCAGCAAGAAAGTGGTTGGGAAACGACTCATCATATCATATTTTGAGGTAGTTAGTAGTAAAACAAAGTTGGTTGCACTTGAGGGACCATTTTCCTTCTCCGATATTACACATCGTAGCTAGTATGACTTTGATTGTGATCCCATATGTTGATTATGTTCTTATCATTGTTGTGGGCATGATTAGAGGTATGACACATGGGTTCGATGTTCTTATGCTTCATACTTCAGGGAGACAATTGGGCAACAAAATATTGCTACAATAGACCTCTTGTCTCCTTATGGAATGAGCCATTTGAGTGACTTGAGCATTTGGGAGATGCTTTTCCATGAGTTACCACTTTGGAGGGTAACTAATTTTGTATGGATCATAGCTTGGGGATTGGAGCTTCACATGGGAATGATGGTTCCCAAATTTTTTCAAATTCCATGCCTCAAGAAGGTCTCTAGACAGTATATGGTTGCCTCCATAGATATCCCACTACTTTATGATGAGAGCCAATTGGGTTTGTCACCAAAGGCTAATGTGTACACTTGGGAGGAACAACTTGGGGACATATTGATGAGAGAGAATCTTGTTCATTGGAGGAGCTTATAATATGAGGATGCTACAGGAGGAGGAGAGGAGGCCCTTGAGTTCTATCCTTGCAGTTGCTTGAGGACGGGCAACATTTGGGAGGGGAGGACTGTAATATTCCAAAATTAGCATGTAGCTAATTGGAATATTAATTTTTGTTTTGCTTCTTAGATAGGAGAATAAGAGGGTAGGGAGACCCATAAATCTCCTTAGTAGGAATAAAATCACTCCTAATGTAAATGGGGGTCACAAAGATAGCTGGATAAGGCACCCTTATGTGTGAATAGGGGATCGAGCATGTGGAATGAGTCAACTTTGACCAAATTAACAGCACTGGTATGGAGAGAGTGGAAATTCAATGAGAGACAACGCAGTTTTGGAGGGAGATTCCTTGCATGGAAGTAGTGGCTTTAATGAGTGGGGCCCAAGGTGAGAAGGGTCAAAAAGCATATAAGGAAGGGGATGGAAGCCATGGAAAACATTTTTTTGATTATTATTTTGATTATGGGCTATTATGAATTGTTCCTCTCTTCAGTTGTTTAGCAGAGACTGCAACGTTGTTTAGCACAAGGGTGTTCCCGAGTGGGAATCCCACCTTCATCCTCAGGGGAATTCGAGTGCCCACTTAGGACAAGTTATTGGGCTATATTTCCACATTCCGGCATCAGGCCAATATACAAATTTCTTCTACAGCATAGTTTCTATTTAGAGTTGTGTTGTGTTGCAGGGTGTAATAGTGGAGGGTCTGATTGGGCCATTTATAAGCTTATTTTTAGTGCAGGAAGCATTCCTTCCATTGGGAGGCCAACAAGGAAGGTCCTTGGGCATAATTTCATATTTTTGCACCAGGACAGGTCACCACCATATCCTACATCATATTTTCACTCTCAAACTACGTTATTTTATTGAGCAGATTCAAAGGAGGGTTTAGTGCATCACTTGGGGGGTTAGATATTTAGTTAAGGGATCAACCTTTCATTGGGAGAGTCTATTGAAGGAGTTCCATTAAGTTTAAATCAATTTCAGCCACCTCCTTCTAAATGATTTAGTTGTAGTGATTCTTCAGCCCTAGGGCTTTAGATCACCATTCTACAATTTGTATATTTCCAAAAACCCTTTCTGGGTTGTCTAGGAAAAGTATTGGGGATCTTAGATCTCCATTTTCAGCCTTCTTTGAGCATTGTATTATCAGATCCATTTATATATATTTTCAAGCTGCATTATTAGTCACTAAAACTGCGTTGTATAGACTTTAGACATTTTGTGTAGCAACTACATCTCATGTTATGGTGCCTTTTGTTTTTGGAGGCTTCTCTTGCCTAGCTTGAGGGGTTTGTTCTCCAAGATATTGTATACATTTGTTGATGATACACTTAATATTATTTATCTATCCTTGGCTCATGATTGATGTATTGTAATTTTCTATTATTTCCCATTATTTTGTGTTATATTGTTGCTCTCCCAATTTTGGGAGATTACATATCTGCAAGAAAGAGAAATTCACACTTAAGATAATGCAAGAAAGGAAGTTAAACTAAGTGTAATTCATGATTTAAATTATCGAATTGAACTTTCAGAAAGGGAAAATAACCTAGGCATAGATGCTGAACCAAGTGATTGATTGAAATCTATCTATTTAATGCTTGAATTTGATGCTTAACAATGCATATATCAATGAGCTAACTACAATTTTTAATAACTTTGTTTTGCAGCAAAAGAAGGAGGCACTAAGCTGACTTAAGAGGGTCCCTGACTCATGGTTTCAAATTTGAAGGTGTCTTGGAGGATGTTCCAGGCTTAGATGAGGTAAAAGAGAGGTTTTGGGCTGAAGGAGTGAGTGTTTTGCACTGCTACATGATCTACTACAGGATTTACAGTAGTGCTACAGGATGTCCTAAAACGCTACAGGAAAAAAACCGAGCCTTATTTTGAGGCCAAAAATAGTGCGAAAATGGGTAGGAATGGTGGAATGAAGGTGGATCTAGGTGGATTAAGGGTATCCAACTCCTTGGTCAAGCTCAAAATTTCTCTCAAAACTTGTCTTGTACCTCCAAGGTGGTTCTTGGTGTTGTGGTGGAGATTTAAAAAAACGGGGTTGAAGGTGACTTGGTTGGAAGTTGGTTGATGAGGGGTGGAGAATGAAGCTAATGGTGTTGGGGAATTCCTCCTTTGATCCTCTACTCAAAAATGCAAGAAAACCACAAATTCATGCGTTCATCACTGACAAATGTATCATGAAAATGGTGGAAACGATGAGTTCCATTTAAATAAACCTACCTATGTACTTGAAACGGAAATATTCCTTTGCATCTATAAAATTTACATGATAAGAAAAATAACCTATCTAAATTTTCCAAGAAATCATAAACTGAAAGCAATTTTGGGTCTGTGGTGAAGGTCTACCCTCCTCAAGCTCCAATGGAAGAGGTGATAAAGGGAGGCTTTAAAACACAGTTTTGATATCTTATATGCTACTACAACATGAAATGTAAAGATACTAACTAAAACAACATGAAATGTAAATAAAACAAATAAAGCAACATGAAATGTAAACACAAGTACATAAGAAAGACCCAGGCCAATAGATTGGGCCCTAACCCACAAGCTTAGCTCCCTCAAAGTAGCTCAGTGGAGAAGAAACATAATACTCATTTTGTTTCATAACTAGCCTTGTACGTAACATATGAAAGTCAGAAATGCATTAGGGGAAATTTGAGGTATAAAATGGGCCTCCTAAGGAAATTATAAAGTAATAGTGGAAATAATAAAATAAGATTTGATTACATCATCAAATTTTAGAGGGAAAAAAGAAAAAACTACTTTTTCAACTCGTATTTTCAACTTATCTCCCAGAGATTTAATCAAATTTGCAGTGGGGGTACTCGTTGGATTCAAAAGTTAATTCCTCATCCAAGGAGTACCCATGTTCCATAATTTCGATGGACCTTGATACACAAAAAATGAGAAATACATTAAAAACGTGATTGCATTCATGTTTTTTAATGTATTTCTCATTTTTTGTGTAGTAGGGTCCATCGTGTTAGCACCTGAATTGGACCCCAGGCTGCAAAGGAAAAACAGGGTAACAAACTAAACCACGCTCAGCCTTGTAGCTAGCCCTACAAGGACAAGAGAGGGCTCTCTCCGTAAAATAATATTCAATGGAACACAATAAAAGGACTAATATTAGGCTAGATAAAATGATGAGGATAAAGGTTTAATAAAATAAATGAATGAATGAATTTAAGGGATGTGTGGGATATGAAGGGACAGTTTGAAACCGGGAATTAAATCAGGACACAGGGTATTTCATGGGGCAAGATAGGCAAGACACTTAGAAAATTAAAATTTAATAAGGATGGGATGGAAAGACTGGTGAGGAGCTGAAAAGGGCACAATAAATGGATCCCTTTCAAACAGAAGAAAACACATAGAGCATGAATGATTTCCCAAGGCAGAGCATATAAAATTTATTCTACCTTTCTATCTTGAAAACATTTAAAATAAATGTTTACGGATGAATGGAACACATAACAATTCACATATGAAACAAAGGAGAGAACAAATGCTAAATTTCATGACACATGGATCCCACAAATCAAAGTTGCATCTCTTATTAATTCCTGTCAAACTGTACAATGTAGCGCAAAGATGTTTTTCCACACTATTTCCCTACTTTCTCCTACTCCAAAAAAAAACTTCTTTACAAATGATTTATAATACAATAAATAAACTGAAATGTGGGAACACAGATCCATAGATGTGGGGGCTGTTCTAACATCTGAAATACAATCATAGAAAGTAATACAACAACTTGCCCCTGATAGTGAGGGACAACATTACATTGACTGCTTTGGAGATTTTTTGTTTAGGCTGTATAAATGAAAATAGGTAATCTGGTGAAAAAATCTCCTATTTTTTGCTTTTGTATATATCTTCATTTTATTTTAAGCTCTCGGCCCTTGGACTGTTCCTTTGCTTTCCTTTAATTTCTGAACTTTTTAATAAAATGCCGTAGAAATAGAACCAAATGAAATTATATTCTTTGTGAAGGGAAAAATGTATTTTAAATGGGAAAAAGGAAGGGACATGGCGGCGGGACCCACATGGAAATCGCAATTGGAGTCGGAGCAAGGAATGATCACAATCGCAAAATTTGCGATGTGATCGGAGGAGGGGGTAGGACTTGCGATCAGAGGCTTTGCGATGCGATCAGAGTTTTGTGCGATTGATCACATCACAAATATTTGCGATGGGCTCATCGGGGCATACAAATGAACTTTGTGATTTGCGATGGTGCGATGAAAAGAGGATTTGCGATGGTGCGATCAAAGGAGGATTTGCGATAGTAAGCAGGGTTTAAAACTTAAACTTTATTATAAAGTTTACGGGGTCATGGAAAATGGGAAGTGGTTATTACGGTGGGGAATATATATGTAATAAACTTTATATTAAAGTTTGGGCGTAATGGTGGGGAAGTGGTTTGGGAAGATCACATTTGTATTTATAAGGCGATTTTAATTGTGTGACTATGTATTTTGGAAAAAGGGTGGGGGGAAAGGGATTTTTAGAGGGAAATGAACATAAAGTTTAAAGGGAAAAATGGGGAAATAGGGGAGACTTAGGGAATAGAGGGCTTTTACTTCACTTAAGCATAAAATTCACTTCAGAAGTCAGTTTTGAGAGTGTAGCATACCGTTGGAAAGCTCTTTCTGGGCTCTTTTTGATGTATCTATTTTGAAGATTATCTGGCACTAAATATACTATGGAAAACTTCTTTGAAGGTAGGAACATTATTTTTTTTGAGATGACAGCTTCCGAATTGTGACTTATGATGATATAAAATTACATAATGAATGATAATAAAGGTAAACTATCATGTTTTCATCTCAAAACATGGTTTTGAGGAGAAAATTACATCAAGATGAATAAAATGTCTCTTTGAATCTTTCTGGTGCTGTGACTTTGAGCTTATTGACATCCTCATGACCTTGCTGGTATTGTTAATACTTGACTCATTAATTTGACCATGGTGAGACCCTAGAAACTCATGAGACCCATCCTATGACCTACTGATATGATTTAAAGAATAAAAGTGACTAAAAGACACAAAAAGGAAGATCAACAAGTACCTCATGAGGGAAAACTGATAAAACAATACTACCATCAAATGAATCCATGACCTAGCGGAATGGTGAAATTTATTCGGTATGAGACACCTAATATGCAAATGCAAAAGAGCAGTTTTGATCACTGATGGCAATATGACTAGACTGACACTAACATTGGCTCCAATGGGGATGGTAGCTCCTTGGAGGTGCCAAGAACACCGTAGACCAAGTAGCCTTATCCGTTGGGCATGGAGTCAAAAATGTTTTGAAAACTGACACAAATGCAAACTGACTCTGACTCTAAAATAAAATTGAAAACTGAGATAAAACCAAACTTATACACATATCATCCAAGTTTTATAGCCTTCACCTCGGGCCCCAAACTTGAATGACTGTGCATTTTGAACTTTGCTTTTAGAAAAATAAAATGGTATATACAATGATGATGAGATAGATTCTAATTCATGTCTTCAAAAATGGTAGTGCTTCAATAGCCTACCATTTACTGCTCCTCCAGGACAATCCTGGCCATCCGTTTCTGAAAGCAAGAAGGCATTTTGTCCCCTATATGCTGTAATTCTGTATGGTCCCTTCCAAAGGTTGTCAAATTTACCGTGCTTCCCTTTTTCTTCATTTCTTGCATCCCATTTCAACACTACATCATCCAACTGAAACCTTTATGCTTTGGTCTTCCTGTCATAGATCTTTTTAATCTTCTCCTGCAACTGACTTGTTTTCTGTGACACTTCTTCTCTTGTTTGTTGAAGGTGAATCATCTGGTTGATTCTTCACCGGTTGTCATCATCTTCACTGCCAACTTCTTGTAATAATCTCATAACTGGAACTGTAAGAGAAGTAGGAAAGAAAGCATCAGTACCATAAACCAGCTCAATAGGTAACATACCTATTGATTTTTTACTGCTGACTCTGTCTGCCCACAGTGCGTTGATAAGCTTCCGGTGCCAATTTCTTTTGTTTGCCTCCAACATTTTCTTAATTATATTCATCAACGACTTGTTCGATGACTCCACCAGGCTGTTACCTTGTGGATAATACGCTATTGAATGGCCCAGCACGGTGTTGTATTTATCACAAAAATCGATCATTTTCTTTTATCTGAATGCAACTGCATTATCTGTCACAATTTTACATGGGCAACCAAAACGAGACAAAATATTTGATTCGAGAAATTGAATTATAACCTTGTTAGTTTCTTTCCTAGTAGGGATGGCCTCGATCCATTTCGTAAAGTAGTCTGTCCCAGTCAATATCCATCGATGCTGTGCTAAGGATGCGGGATGTATCTCTCCTATAAAATCAAGCCCCCACTTCTGAAAGGGCGCATTCACTGAAACAAGTTTCAAAGGAAGTGGAAGCAATTTCTTCTTCCCTTGGAAAATTTGACATTCATGACATTTCATCACAATTTGATATAAATCAGAAAAAAAAGTGGGCCAATAATACCCGGCTCTCAATATCTTGTTTTCTATGGTTTTCCAAAACAGGTGACCACCACAGTCACCTTTATGGAAATCGCGCATTACCTTCTGAGCTTCTTCTTCAACCAGGAAATTTAGCAAAATGCCTCCTGGGTCCTTCCAAAATAGAGCACTGTTCAAAATACAATACTTTGCAGATTTGAATTTCAAAGATCTACCTTTACTCTTAGACGTGCCTGGAGGAGGTGACAAATTCTGAAGAACATACGCAATATCTGAATACCAAGGGGACTACAGAAAAATGTCTGAAATGGGAACCTGCAAACCTTCATCTTCCTCTTCCAACATTGCTGAAATGAGGTTTATATCTAAAGCACACAGATTTTATTGGGCCATCAATTTTGCCAAACCTTGGCCTTTGATCAACTTCGTAGGCTTAATCTCCAGATCTTACTCCAACATAGCTGCTATCCATTTGCCTCTTCGACCTTCTGGATCAGTTTGCATGAGCACATCCTTGACTGCTGCGTTAGGGACATACGCTATAGTGTGTGAATGTAGAATATAGAACCTGAAATCTTTCAATGCCTTGACAAGAGCCAATGCCTGCTTTTCAATAATATTATATCTTAAAGCAGCGTCTCTAATAGTCCTACTGAAAAAGGTGATTGGCTTTTCTACTTCATTTCTCTTTTGCATTAAAACAACAACTATTGTATGCTCAGATGCAAACGAAAATATAATAAAATCTTGAGTATAGTCGGGACTGATCAGAACTGGGGCATTAGACAAAGCTAACTTTACCAGATTGAATGATTTGATAGCTTCCTCATTCCACTTAACAGTGTTGTCTTTCTTCAACATATTGGTCATTTCTCTCAAATGCTCAGTTAGATTAGGTATGAATCTGCGTAAAAAATTCATCTTACCATTAAAGGCCTGAATCTCTTTCTTGTTTCGTGGGAGATATATGAGCTGGATCGCCTCCACTCTGGCTGGATCTATGTGGATATCATCTTTAGAGATGATGTGCCTGAGAAATTTTCCCTCATTCATGGCAAAAAGGCTCTTTTTGGGATTGAGAGAAATCCCAAACTTTCTACAACGCTGAAAAACCACTCTTAGATGGTGCAAATGCTCATCATCTGATCCCGAAAACACTGTCAGATCATCCAAATAAACAACAAGAAAAACATCTTTTTCATTTTCAAAAGCAATTTCCATTGCACGCTAGAGGTGGCTCCAGCGTTCTTCAGTCCAAAGGGCATCTTTGCATTCCGGAAGGTTCCCCAGGGTGTTGTAAAGGTAGTTTTATCTTGGTCCTTCTCATGCACCAAGATTTGGTTATACCCTGAGTAGCCATCAAGTAGTGACATCCTAGATGCTCCAACTACTCTTTGCAGAATATGGTCCATTTTCAGAAGTGGGTAATTATCCTTTAAGGATGCCTTATTCAAGTTCTGAAAGTCAATACACAGTCTTATTTCTCCAGTATTTTTACGCACTAAAACCAAAATGAAAATCCAATCAGAAAATCTAATAGGAACTATGATTCCTACTTTGTACAACCTGTTTACCTCCTTTTCAATCGATGGCAGTAACTTTGGATTGATTCTTCTCAGCTTCTGTCTGAAAGGCTTTTGATCCGGCTTGATAGGAATTGTATGCTAAATTATGTTCTTATCATACACTTTCAAATCTAAATAATCCCATGCAAATACATCAGAAAATTCAGAAATCAATTTTACATACTTCTCCTTTACCTCAGGGGATAATGCTTTTGATAATTTGACAAACTTGGGCTGATCAGCTGTTCCAATATTCACATCTTCAACACCTTTCTCTGTGGGCACCAAACTTGGTTTCTTTGTGACATCATCCTGATCAAAAAGCTCCTCTAGGGGTATGAGACCTCTAGGAATTACATTATACGTTAACTGCAATATTTCCATCTGGTTTTCTTCGAACTCTCGATCATCAACCTCATACTCACCCTCTATTGGAGTATCTTTGAATTTTCCATCACCCTGCAAAAATGCATTGATCTCATTATCATCCCAAAATACTTGCCAATACCTTAAATTGTCCAGAAAAACAGGCCTATGTTTGACATAGATCTCAAACTTATTGTTGGAGTTCATTGGAATCTTCAAGTTACTTGTAGTAGTGGCAAGAGAGTCAGCAATAATGTTCTGCATCCTAGGCACTACTGTCAAAGTATATTCTGGGAATGTTTTCAAAATGTCCAAGACTTCATTTCTGTATGCCCTCAATCTTGGATGTTTTGCTTGATATTCTCCCTTCACCTGTTTAATTATCAATTCGGAGTCGCCATATACAGAAATCCTTTTAGCATTCAACTTCTTCAAAATTTTGAGGCCTACAATCAAAGCCTCATATTCTGCTTCATTGTTAGAGCAATCAAAAGCTAACTTATAGGCACAAACTCTAACATTACTGGGAAACTTCTCAGGTTGAAAAATAGGACTTATAATCCATATTCCAATGCCAGCTCCATCAAAATCCATACTCCACAGGCCTTCTTCTTCTTCTTGAAGGTGCTGGAAATTTTCTTCTTTCTCCTCTTTACCTTGGCTGGTTTTTGGATGTTTATTGTCCCTTTGTTGTTGGTAGGCAGGAGGCTCAAAAGTGTCTGCTGCTTTATCCTTTTCCTTTTTGAGGACCTCTTTGAAATTCTCTGAAATCTCAGGTATTTCATCCACTTGGACCAATTGAACATTCTCATCATTCAAACCACCATCAGAATACAAGACAAAAGACTCTAAGTCTGTATGGACAACATTAATGGGATGATTTACAGGCTTGTCTTTGCTGGTAATCATATACTTCATTTTCTTTTCCCTATACAACTTCCTCAACTGGACAAATACAGGGATAGTGGCATAGGAGAAGTCAAGCTGTATGGTTCCCTTAAGTTTTTCACCCCAAGATCTAGATAGAAGCATTCCAAATCTTGTTGGGAAATTAGCAACAACTACATCCATCAAGACATTATTTGCTGGAATATGGTCTAAAGACACTACCAAATATTTAATTAAACCAATACAGTGGACCCTACTTGAGTCAAAGGAATACAAGTCATGATATTCACGAGTGATGTCAAGACCTAGCTTCTCCATAACAACTTTGGGCATCAAATTATGTGAGGCCCCAGAGTCCAACATAGCATTATGCAGGATAAACTCATGTACTCTAAGACTCAAGTAAAAAGGAGCGACTTCATTTTCTCCGGATTATTCTGTGGCTGGACCAAAAATAAGTTCAGGGTAGTCGTCTTCTACGTTGACCGTATCAGAGATAGAATCAATTTGCAAGACTTTGGACACCTGAGTTTTATACACACTATTATTTACCAACTCTGTGAGGGGCATAGACACCTTTAACTTAGAGATTTCATTTTCTAGATCAAAGGAGGGAGCTTTCTCTACCTCTTTAATGGGCGGATCTTTCTTCTCTGTTGGCTCCTTTATTGTGTTCTTCTAGTTCTTCTCATTGGCCGTGTTAGCAACTGCAGGTTCTTTGCTAGAGGAAGGATCAGTCGGCTCCTTAGCTTTCTTCTGTGCATCATTTTTCATTTGGAGTTCCTTCCTCTTTAGAATGGGGCTAACTGTAACCTCTTTGTTCCTTAGAGAGTATTGCCTTTGCTGAGCCGATAGAGCATTCATATACCCTCTCTGATAGTCATCAGACTCTTCTTCCAGAACTGTATCATTGGCCAGAATGAAATTTTGGTCTTTTCAAATATCTAGAGTCACCACCGTGTATTCTACATCTTTTGTAAGGAAAATGGGCACACCATCAGCCGTGAAAATGTGATTACCCTCAATCACAGGATCATCATCATCTGAATCTGTCCCTTGCATGTAGTTCTGTTGCAAAGGAGTTTTGATTTGCTGTTGTGGTGGCGCAGTTTGGTCTTGCGTTCTCTGCTCTCTTTGTTTAATTCTGAATTGCGCCTGCTGCCCTCTGAAGTTTGGATTTATTATTTGAGGTTCAGGTCTATTTTCGATGTTTAACCTATCAACCATTTTTTCCACCGTTCTGATCAGAGTGTCCATTTTACTGTCCGAAGTAGAGGCCTCCTCTTTTATTGTGACTCTTTTCTCAGCTCTGGCTCATGCTCTTTTAGCCAGCAGATTTGCTTCAACATTTACCGCTATCTTCTGCATGTCTTCAAGTGAAGACGAATCTCTTTCACGCAGCTTATATGCCATGTCGGCATCAAATCCATCGAGAAATTTTAACAATGCCAGTCCCTTAGGAGGCTTCAAATTAACTGGAATAGCATTATATGTAGCATTGAATCTCAAACAATAATCTTGCACGGTTTCACCCACATTCCTTTTAATGTTCTCATATTCAGACAGAATTTGGAGTGGGTTCTTTTTTACCTCCCAACGGTCCAGGAACTGAGTGTGCAACTCCTGCAACGTGCGAATTGTGCCTGGCGGTAGGGCTCTAAACCACTTTCTGACTTCGCCTCTGAAACTTTGAACAAACAGCCTCATCATCACATTCTCTGCTTCTACCTCATGCAAATCAAAAAATTCATTCATTTTATCAACATGCTGTTGAGCTGTGATGCTTTGAGTGGCATCAAAAATAGGAATTTTTCTTTGATAGTCAACAGCCATATCATCGAGAACCTGGGGTAAGACCAGAGGTGCATACTTGGCAGCCATAACTCTGGGTGGATTTACAATAGGATTTGTAGGATTTGAGGGAGGTGTTAATGGAGGAGATGAGAACTGGGACTTGAATGATGGGAAAACTGATGAATTCGGAGGGGGAAAGGTTGTTCTTGATGATTCAGAAGGCTCAGGAGGATTAGTTACAGTGATGGACTGAGAAGAATTCAAAATGTAATCTTTAATGGAGGTATTTTCTCTTTGGATTTCAATATCCACAAGGAAGTCATGATCTAAAACTGTATCATCAATGCCATTTTCAGACTTATTCCTAAATAAAGAAAGCTCAAAATTTTTGTCAAAGGAAAGATCTTCTACAAAAAACCACTCACTGGGCCAAGTGTAGGATCTGAAGACAGGTCTGGGGCTTAATGATCCTTCTTGTCTTCTAACAATTCTTGGGATAAGATTTGGATTTTTAAACACAGGGGGAGGATTTGGATCTAGATTAGCCCTGGTGTATCTTCTTGAAGCCAGTGTGGTGAAACGTCTATTTTACAAAAATCTTATTCTACAGCCTAGCAGAAATCTGAACATCATCTTTCAAAAATCTGGAATTATTTTATGTACTGGGGAAAATCTTTGCAAGTCAAATGTTATTGTCTATAAAACTAGACCGGAGATTGACTGAAGCAGCATTTATCTACTTATGCACTTGCAAAGCAATGTGCATTTCGAAGGCTACCTGGCATTACTTTAGGCTCTGTCTGTAGCTTAATAAACAAATAACACTAACAAAAAAACAATCTTGAACAAATATTCCCTAGTGGAGTTGATAGAGAATGTTAGCACTTGAATTGGACCCCAGGCTACAAAGGAAAAACAGGGTAACAAACTAAAGCACACTCATCCTTGTAGCTAGCCCTACAAGGATAGGAGAGGGCTCTCTCCGTAAAAGAATATTCAATGGAACACAATAAAAGTACTGATATTAGGCTAGATAAAATGATGAGGATAAAGGTTTAATAAAATAAATGAATGAATGAATTTCAGGGATGTGTGGGATATGAAGGGACAGTTTGAAACCGGGAATTAAATCAGGAGACAGGGTATTTCATGGGGCAAGATAGGAAAGACACTTAGAAAATTAAAATTTAATAAGGATGGGATGGAAGGACTGGTGAGGAGTTGAAAAGGGCACAATAAATGGATCCCTTTCAAACAGAAGAAAATACACAGAGCATGAATGATTTCTCAAGGCAGAGCATATAAAATGGATTCTACCTTTCTACCTTGAAAAAATTCAAAAGAAATGTTTATGGATGAATGGAACACATACCAATTCACATATGAAACAAAGGAGAGAAAAAATGCTAAATTTCATACCACATGGATCCCACAAATTAGAGCTGCATCTCTAATTATTTCCTGTCAATATGTACAGTGTACCGCAAAGATGTTTTTCCACACTATTCCCCTACTTTATCCTACTCCAAAAAAAAATTCTTTACAAATGACTTATAATACAATAAATAAACTGAAATGTGGGAACATAGATACACAGAAGTGGGGACTGTTCTAACAGCTGAAATACAATCATAGAAAGTAATACAACAACTTGCCCCTGATAGTGAGGGACAGCTTTACATTGACTTCTTTGGAGATTTGTTTTTTAGGCTCTATAAACGAAAATAGGTAATCTGGTGAACAGATCTCCTATTTTTTTCTTTTGTAGATATCTTCATTTTATTTTAAGCTCTCGGCCCTTGGACTGTTCCTTTGCTTTCCTTTAATTTCTGACCTTTTTAATAAAATGTCATAGAAATAGATCTGAACGAAATTATATGCTTTGTGAAGGGAAAAATGTATTTTAAATGGGAAAAAGGAAGGGAGATGGCGGCGGGACCCACATGGAAATCGCAATTGGAGTCGGAGCAAGGAATGATCGCAATCGAAAAATTTGCAATCTGATCGGAGGAGGGGGAAGGACTTGCGATCGGAGGCTTTGTGATGCAATCAGAGTTTTGTGTGATTGATCGCATCGCAAATATTTGCGATGGGCTCATCGGGGCATACAAATGAACTTTGTGATTTGCGATGGTGCGATCAAAAGAGGATTTGTGATGGTGCGTTCAAAGGAGGATTTGCGATAGTAAGCGGGGTTTAAAACTTAAACTTTATTATAAAGTTTACGGGGTCATGGAAAAGGGGAAGTGGTTATTACAGTGGGGAATATATATTTAATAAACTTTATATTAAAGTTTGGGGTAATGGTGGGGAAGTGGTTTGGGAAGATCGCATTTGTATTTATAAGGCGATTTTAATCGTGCGACTATGTATTTTGGAAAAACAGTGGGGGGAAAGGGATTTTTAGAGGGAAATGAACATAAAGTTTAAAGGGAAAAATGGGGAAATAGGGGAGACTTAGGGAATAGAGGGCTTTTACTTCACTTAAGCATAAAATTCACTTCAGAAGTCAGTTTTGAGAGTGTAGCATACCGTTGGAAATCTCTTTCTGGGCTCTTTCTAATGGATCTGCTTTGAAGATTATCTGGTGCTAAATATGCTGTGGAAAAATTCTTTGAAGGCAGGAACATTATTTTTGTGGAGATGACAACTTCCGAATTGTGACTTATGATGATATAAAATTACATAATGAATGATAATAAAGGTAAACTATCATGTTTTCATCTCAAAACATGGTTTTGAGGTGAGAATTACATCAAGATGAATAAAATGTCTCTTTGATTCTTTCTAGTACTGTGACTTTGAGCTTATTGACGTCCTCATGACCTTGCTGATATTATTAATACTTGACTCATTAATTTTACCATGGTGAGACCCTAGAAACTAATGAGACCCATCCTATGACCCACTGATATGATTTAAAGAATAAAAGTGACTAAAAGACCACAGAAAGGAAGATCAATAAGTACCTCATGAGGGAAAACTGATAAAACAATACTACCATCAAATGAATCCATGACCTAGCGGAATGGTGAAATTTATTCGGTATGAGACACCTAATATGAAAATGCAAAAGAGCAGTTTTGATCACTGATGGCAGTATGACTAGACTGAAACTGACACATCGAAAGTATGCAACATGGGTACTCCTTAGATGAGGAATTAAATTTTACATCCAATGAATGCTCCCGCTTGAAATTTGAGTAAACAATTTGGGAGATAAGTTGAAAATACAAGTTGAAAAGGTAGGTTTATTATTTTATTATTTTTTAATCTTTTTACCCTTTTACTTAAAAAATAGTGAATCATCCCCCATGGTTGAAATCATCATCTTGAATCCTATTGGTTCTTATAAAGTTTATTTTGGTTGTACATTTTTCTTAGGAGGCCCATTTTAGACCTCAAAATTCCCCTAATGGTCTATTACAAGAGATAAGAGTGCTCTAGCTACATCCAAAAATCAAATCCTAGTGAGATATTTCTCTGCCCTATTTCTTCTAAAGGGTAGCTACAAACAACTCCCTAAAAATTAGGTGGTTTGTCCCCTTGGAACTGGAGATAAGTGTAGCTTGGCTCCCCTTGATCTTCCACTTTCTTGGTTGCCTCCGCGTTCGAGTTGTTGGAGGAAAATCGCGAGGATATATTGGCTACCTCTAGGAGTTAAGGATGTGGTCAAGCCTCCTACAATCACTCCTTGATCTCTACTCCAAGCCATAATTGTGTAATCTTCCTAAAAAATGGCATATTCTCTTGATTTTCCTGCATTTAAACCACATTAGGCCTTCGAAGCATGAAAAACCTTAATACACCATCTACACTAAGAAACATATGAAAATAATGAAATTAAATGTGAGAGAGAATAATTAGGCTAAAAAGGTGAAAATTAACCCCTTACAATGTACTTAATCATGGTGCTCCTCACCCACAAGGAAATAATTTCATCTCTGTTGTTAGTCCCTCTTCCACCTTCCCACCAGAAATGATATAATTTTTCAACCTCTAAATAGAGCACAATTCCACATCCACAAATTCTCCTTGTAGATGCACCATCAAAGAACCCCATGGGAAACTATTTCCAAATATCCATAGATTTAGAATATCTATAGCCTTTACTTCCCTGTGCCAATCTATTTCGTTGAAGAAAGCCACCATCTTAATGATATCTTCATGCACCTCTAATCTTTTCTACTCAAAAGTAAGAGCATCATGCCTCCTCCATACAGTCCATAAAATATATAACGAAAGTGCCCTGTAATTCCTATATTTAATCCATGTTCTAATACATAATGTCAACTTGCGAAAGGGACCCTTACATGCAATTTTAAAATGTCCCATCACCCATTCCCAAATATCCTTTGCATAAGGACATTCCATGAAAAGGTGATTAATCTCTTCCTCCCCCTTCCTACATAAAATGTAAATTCCCAGACCATATAATCCTCTCCTTTAGATATTATTCCATGTCAGGATACAATCATGTATAGATATCCAACTGAAACATTTGATTTAATTCATTAATTTCCATTTCTAGATGACCTAAAAGAGTTGAGAAAAATTTAGACCCCTATCCATAATTGGTAAATCCACGTAAATATATTTTTCCACCGATATTCCCTTCCTAAGGGTGCCGGCCAAAATCATATGGTCCTCATTATAATTTAGTGATATCCTTACTTTCCTAAGGGATGTGATATAATCCTCCTATTCATAGCCAAGTTCAACTGATAATCCCAATTATTTTTCAATAAACCACGTCTCGTAATCCAAATTTTTATTCATGTGACATATAACCTTCTTAATATGAAAGATCTATTTGTTATGTAAGAAGTTGAGAATATGAACAAATAATAAATGTATCCCACTCATTACAACAATGGAATCTAACCTTATATAGATTTGAGATCCGTCAGCCACAGGCCATTGAACAAGTCCCATGAGAAAGTGTAAAACCTAATACATCTCCAAATGTAAGATTTAAGAATCTTCTTCTTGGCCCTAATAAGTATCCATGATGTGAATGATTGACCATAAGTATATCTATCTTGGATAATACATGGCCATATTCCTTCTTCCACTATAGTGCTATACTTATTTTTGATTATGTGTGCTTTATTGAAATTACCTCGATCAATTATTCCCTAACCTCCTTCTTTAACCTATCTTGCAATAATAGTCCATCGAACAAGATGTATATTACCTACTTCCTCTCAAAAGTGTGCTCCTGACCATAAAAAATTCCCACGATCGCTTGGATCCTTTTCATAATTTATTTAGGTAAAATAAAGAGGTGTATCCAATATACTGAATGGTTCCGTAAAACCGATTTTAACATAATAAGTCTCCCTTCCAAAGATATCCATTTATGTATCCAACAATCCAATTTATGGTTGAACTAATCAATTATCCAATCCCAATCTCCAATTCTATAGCCACTCGGTTTCAAAGTGATGCCAAAGTAAGAGAGGCCTTCGAAAAATTTCTTAGATTTCACCCCAAAAATATATTTAACTTCTTATAACACCATGTCCACCCCTCCTTTGTTTAATAGCTTCAACTTAGCTTCATTCATGATCAAACCTGTTACATCTTCGAATGTCATGATACTATTTTGGAAAATTGACAATACCTCTATAGTAGTTTGTCCACCAAATAATAGATCATAAAAAATAACGAGACAAGTTACCCAATTATACTTAGAAACTCTAACCCCTCGTCTACACTACAAGGAAAAGACCCTCTAGTGGAGGTTATAAAGGAGGTTTTTAGTGTTATAAAATTGGCCAAAATTATCAACAGAACATTGGCTACAACATTCATTTATGGTTACGGAGGTTTTGGTGGAGCTTTTAATGGAAATTCAACACAGCTAAAAAACAATGGGCGGCTGAAGGTTATTACAGATGTTTTTTTCATCGGTGTGCTACTCAGGATTTAATGCACTAGTGCGTACATGTAGCAGGTGCCCCGGGGCGATCGAAGGAGAATGCACTGGACCGTTAAGGTATAAAACATCCCCGAGCATAATGTTGGTGATTCAACGCACGAGGCCGTTCTAATTGGTCTTGGGATTCGTGTAGTGCCCATAGGTCATATCAATGCACTGGTGCATAAACTTATAGAAACGCACCGGTGTGCAGTATCACACAAATGCACCAAGATTTATAATTTCTATCAATATTCATGTGGTGCCCATAGGTCGTACAAATGCATTGGTGCGTATAGGCACATAAACACCCTGGTGCGCAGTATCATACAAATCCACCAAGATTTATAATTGGTATCGCTATTCGTGCGGTGCCCATAGGTCGTATAAATGCACCAGTGCATATAGACACATAGATGTCCTGGTGCGTAGTATCACACAAACGAACCTAGATTTATAATTGGCATTGGTATTCGTGTAGTGCCCATAGGTCGTACAACATCACTGGTGCATATAGACACATAAATGCACCGGTGCGCCGTACCGCACAAATGACTCGATATTTTTAATTGGTTTTGGTATTTCTATGGTGCCCATACATCGTAGAAACACACCGGTGCTCTTAAGAATACAAACGCACCGGTGTACAGTAACTGACAAACACTGGTTTTCATTTTTTATCTCTTAGAAACATTGACCTATGACAGTGTAATTATTGTAATTGTTTTAAATTCATTATTCATCAAAAGTCGACACATCTTATAACAATATTCATATCAATTAAATTTTTATTAATGCATTTTAATGTGACGTTTGGATTAATTTGTTATATCATATCATAATTATTGTGGTTTTCTAAAATTCATTATTCATCAAAAGTCAACACATATATATCTTATAACAATATTCATATGAATTAAATTTGTATTAGTGCATTTGAGAACGACAATGGAGAATGCAATAGAACAAATTAAAACATATTTTATTATATATATAAATGAATAAGACATTCTTTGTCATACAAAATGGGACAATTATTGGTATCCCTTTATCTTTCAATTGGGACACTATGTCCATTACATTAAAGAAAATGTCTGACTCCACAGACATATTTCAAAAAATACAATGCCTTGATTTGATATCCAAACATAGTGATTATCATTCTTCACTTGAACTGCTGTCACTGCTAGAGCTACTTCCATGACTTGAGTTATTTTTAGAAATGTTTTGTTCATGGTGTTGATTGTTTTCTTCTTCTTCACCTTCCATCTACAAACATAAAAATAAACTGTAATGAGTGTATATACATTGGTGAGAATAATGAAAATTGAAATATTAAATAATATACATCAATGTATCCCGGATGCGGGTGTTCGCTGCGAATGATTTGGGTAATGGGCTGTGGCGCGGCACGTGGCCAAGCCACATGGCCACCGCCATGCCTGCCCACAGGCCCCTCCGCGCATTTAACTCTATCCTTCGGCACCTTATGGAACATTCAATTCCCAATTCAATACTCTGCTACAGTCGAGGAGATAGCTTGGGATTCAAAAGGCCGCCCGAATTCTCCCCTCGGCTCTCTGCTCGCACTCCAGTTTTCTCTGCAGCACTCCACTCCACCCCTGCAAACTTCATGCCGACCTGTGTCCAGCCTCCACACGGTGGTTGCTCTTTCGCAGCCACTGGTTCACACGCTCATGCGGCCTCTGGAAAAAATGACAAACACTGTGGTTGTCTCACTCACTGGTATAACTCTCACCGCTCTCATAGTCCTTTCACCTTGCATCATTATTCTGCTACTCTCTGTCCTCCTCTGCGCATCAATTCTTGGCTCTCTGCCACCCATTACATCCATCGCCCAAGCCTTGCAAGCATGCCTCGCTTGCGGCAACGAATGCGCTGCAGAAGAGGGACTAACAGAGGTAGAGCGACACGAGTCGTCTCTTCCTCGTCCCCCTGTACCTCATCTTCCTCTTTCGCTCACTCAGGAGGCAGGTATCCAGACACACGCAGTGGGAGAGGTCGTCTTCCCTTTGAGGATCATCATCCTCCCTCTGTGCCCAGTTCCACTCCTGCTGCCACCCACTTTCAATTCCAATGCTCTACCCTCAGTCCACTCGTCATAGCAACTGTCTCCATCTCCTTCCATGAAGTCCCGAGAGCAGAGAAATTCCCCTGCCAACCCCCACTGTCTTCCTGTCATTTTGGACGCCCTGAGTCCTCAAAAGCTGCGATGACCTAGCAAGCTTCGCCCTTGCACTCCTCCAGCACGCACAGTGACAGCAGCTCCACACCCCACCACCAGAAACAGATGCAGGTCGATAGCGGCTCTGAGTTCCATCAACAGAAGCTGATGCAGGTTGAAGACCGGGAGGCGGATGCAGCGGTCCCACAGCCAGGCGCCATCGATCCCCAGCTTGCTGAGAACGACGACTACGGATGTTTGATTGTCAAAGAACCTCCACCTGACACTCCAGATGCATAAACTACCAGGTCTCCCTAGGCCTAGGTTCTATAGTTTTATAGCTTGGTTTTTTTTCTTGTTTGCTCGAAATACTTTGACTCATGGTTCACTTTGCTGGTTTCCTGTTCGAGGCAGCACCACAAACTCCACCCGGGCTAGTTTCCCTTCATGGGCAGCTCCAGTTTTGAATTTTTTGCTATTTTGCTGCTACTGTGGCTAACTCATATGCCCGCTGTGTTGAGGCCATTGTTACACCATTTTTTGGTCATCTAACCTATTATCATTAGATGGACCCAAGTACACCATGTAAGACCAATTTAACCCTAAGTAAAATTGCTTTCACTATGTAAAATAACTTAATAAACCACATTTATTAGGTTGTTTATGGTCTAAACAGGAAACCCCAAAAGGAAATATTAAACAAACCTATTTTGTTTGATTTTCCCCATGGAATAATTAATTAAACCATAATTTAATTATTATTCCTAGTCATGTTTAACCGAAAAACAAAGAAATTAATTAGATAAACCTTTATTTATCTTATTATTTTCTAGGAATAATTATTTAAATCTTATTTAGATAATATTCCTTGTTAAATATGACCAAATCACCCACAAATAATTAAATAAATCATTATTTATTTGATTATCCTTCAACCACTTCCTTAAAAAGATAAATAAATCATTTATTTATTTATTATTAACAAATAAAGGGATTTGACCCAAGTCAAATACTTTTTCCCTCCAAGAAATATAATAAAATATTCCATAAAAGGTGGATCTAGATTTGGTTAACATTATTTTAATCATGCACCAAGATCTAGAATGACCCAATATTTTGTTATAAATAGGAGGGTTTTTCCTACCATTCTTCACCTTTTGTTGCCTATTAGATCACTCTGGATCTATACACTTGGTCACATTTTTCCATTATTTGCTATGTGAGCTCCCTTCCAGCTCTATTCTTTGCATTGGGTTTTCTACACCAACAAGAGAGAGAAATCTTAGATCTGATGTGCTGAGGACTTCCAAGAACCCATCCCACTGAGGAGAATTGGATATGCCTTCTTGTTTTCCTCCCAGGTGCCCAATTAATACAAAAATTCATTCAAAAATAGTTCTTGTCTTGTCTATTGGTATATGGAGCAAACCCTTGTTTTTACTGCTTAATGTCTTTCCATGCATAGATCTGGTTTTTTGCAGCTCTTTTCTTGTTCAACTAACCGCAGATCTGAAGATATTGGCAGCCACTTTTGTTGTTAGGGCTATTAGTTATGCGTAGCTAAAGTGGTCCCTTTTCGTACACTTCGACAAAGGATTCATACTAACAAATGGCGACTCCACACGGGTTTTAAATTACGACCGCTGTCGTTTTTCATATTCCTGCATATCCAGCTACTTCAGACCCTAGGGTTTCTTTTCAGCTGTTTATTTTTCCTATTTTTATGTTGTTTTTCTCACATAAAACCCTAAAACATTAAAATTTTTAACTTCCGTGTGTTTCTAGCCCTATTGCACAGGTAAGCGACATCAGCCGCAACTGAGACGGCAACTTTTCTGAAAATCTGCCGCCGAGACAACCGGAATGGGAGGTCACACTTTTTAGCCGAAAAACTGTGACCTGGACCTCTAGGTCACACTTTTCAGCCTCTTTTCTATGACCTGCACTGAAAACAGGTCAGAACCTGCGACCTGCCAATTTTTCAGTGATTTTTCTGCAATTTTTCTGGGTTTTGTTGAAGCTTTTGTCAGGGTTTTCTAGCCTCTGTCTCAGCCCGCTTTGACCTAGTTCTGATCTGTTTTTACTCATCTAAGTGGGAACCTAGCCCCCTAGGGCTTCAGTACCCTCCACTTTTTGTGGAAGATTTTTAGCTGTTTCAGCGGTCTGTTTTTCAGAGTTTCAGCCTTCCCTTTTTCAGATCTGAAGCCTCCTCCTCAGATCCCTTTAAACCAGCGTTTCTTCCTTTCAAATCACCTCTTGTCGTTTTGTTGGGACCTCTTTTTAGGACCTCCTCCCTGTCCTTTCCGCTTTTTGCTGATTTCTCCCCTTTTTCCAGCCACCTTGCCTCTATCTCTTGGCTGTGATCTGCACCTCTTTTTAGCAGCTTTATCCTTTAGATCCCTGTCCCTCCCGACCTTAGATCTATTGGCCTCTTTTCAGTGTGTTTTGACTAGATTTTTTCCCCTTTTTAGGCTAGTTTTGAGGGACCCGCCTTCTTGGGTTAGATAGATGCAATAGTGGCTGTTAATTTTCTGTTATTTCAGCATTATATACTGTTCTCTGCAGATTTATTTTCAGTTACGCATCACACTTTTTTATTGCTCTCAAAACGAAAAGGGTTTTAAAAAAAATTAAAATTAACGCACACCACACACTGACCCTAAGTGAAGAAGCGCCTGGTTAACACCGCCTGGCAAAGACTCTAAAATCAATTGTCACTGCACATTTTTTGCCCTTGACCTCACTTGATTCTATCCCTTTTTGCCCTTGTCGGTTTCCTTCTTCCCGTCATCATTGCGCCCCCAAGGCGCCTTTCCCGGAGACTTCTTGGCCTTCACCCTCAGTTTCTGGTCGATCGACCTGCTCCGTCCCGCCGTCATCGAGCCAGTCCTCCTCCGAGTCTGCACTCTGACTCCTCTTATGATTCATTGGGTTCTCCTTCTCCTCCTGGTTCTCCCCCTGTCACCTTCACTATGTCTGGTCCAGGGCCTAACGTTAGCGGTGCTTCAGGCCCTAATGCCGGAACCACTACTAGCGGAACCGCCACGGGAACTACCTCGGCCATACCGTTGCTACCGTACATTGCAGGCCTCAGCCTCCCCAATTTCAATCAGTTGATCAATGACCCTATCCGCCACAATGCTGGTTGGCCTGCTATGCCGACCAAGCTCCCCTCCGACATCCCTAAGTTTGAAGGCCTTGCTGGAGAAGATACAACCAATCATGTCCGATCTTTCCACATGTGGTGTTCCTCCAATTCCATTACCGATGACTCCATCCGTCTTCGTTTGTTCCAACGCACGCTTACCGGCAAAGCTTCTAAATGGTATGTCGACCAAGCCACCTCTTCCCATACCACCTTTGTGACCATTGCCCAAGCCTTTTTATCTTACTTCCAGCTCCCTCTCCGATACGATACCTGTACAGAGCTCTTGACTTCCTTTAAGAAAACATCTTCGACCCGCCTTTCCACCCATGTTTAGGAATGGTGACGTAGACGTAGCTTATGTAGAGCTCCCCCCTTCGAAGATCGGATCTATATGGACTGGTTCCTTCGCTCTCTCCTAGCTCCCATTGGCAAAGATGTCGCCTCCCTTTTCCCTCAAACCGAAGAAGCTGCCCTCCAAATAGCCTTGAATTATGACCTGATCTACGCCCAGTCTGGTTATGTTTATACCATCCTTCCTGACCTCCCCAGGCCCGGTGGCGCTAACGCCCCGGGGGAATCTCATTCCGCTGACGGTATCGTTGGAGCCCTTTCCCATCCGTATGCTCAACCTCCTATGGGCTACGGTCTCACTCACGGAGGGGCCAGCACCTCTAGCACTCTTCCCCCTCCCGGTAGCATGTAACCAGGATACGGCATGCCTCCTCCTTTTGCCCAACCTCCTGCTTAACTCAATGTTGCCCAACCTAAACATTACCCTTATCCACAACCTGGTGTGCCAGCTCCTCCAGCATATGCGCTTCCACCTCCCTTGCCTCCTCAACCCCAGCAGCAGCACCTACAACCCTCTTCAGGGCAAGTATTTGCACAACAGGGTGCGAATAATCCCCCTTCTTCTCAAAGAAGGCGGAGAGGCAATCCAAATCAATCTGCCCCTGGTGCTCGTGGACCCAATCCTCAAGGTTTTTACCCTAACACTGCTAACCAGCAACAGGGCACTCAGCCCAAGCCGGACAGGCCTTTTCGTACCAACAAGCCTTGTTCGTGTTGCGGTGTTTATGGTCATTACACCCATGATTGTCCCCTTTTACCATAGATGCGGCAGATGTGGGAGTTTGAAGCCACATTGCGCGGACAACATGCCTCCCCTCACGCTCCCCCTAATGTGGCCACTACTCAACCAGCTGTGTTTACTGATCCTTTCCCTCAGCAAGGATTCGTGGCTACCTAACCACCTGACGGGCGGGTCTCCACTCCACCCTCCATTTTTGGTTCCTCCGATTACCAGATCCTCATGATGACCTCTAATCCATCCCCAACCTTCGACCTTCACCTTCAAACTCGGTCTCGCCAGTACCCCAAGCCTCCTACTCAGTCTGCCCCCGAGCCTCCTTCTTCAGGTTCTACAGAGCCTCTTTCGACATCCAGTGGCCCCTTACATATCCCTCAACCCAAAGTTGAGGTTCATACCAAGATTCCTAAGGGACCCTTACGTCGAAACGCTGCTTCCGGTCGAGCTGCTCATTCGTATAGTATAGTAGATGATTTGGCGCAATCTCCTACTGCCATTTCCACACTGGAACTCCTCCACTCATGCCCTTCCCAAAAGAAGGCTCTACTATCTGCCGTGGGTGCTGTAGATCCTGCTGATGACCAAATGATTGTTTCGATGCCACTTAATCGGACCATCCTCCTCTCCCTCCTTCCGTCACCTTCCAAATCCCATTCAAAATCTGGAACGCCAACGTTTTCCGGTGTATAATTGATGAGGGGGCATCCACCTGCATGATGTCCACTTCGGTTTGGAAGCAACTCGGATCCCCTGAGTTGGCCCCTTCCACGATCACCCTTCGAGCGTGGGATAGCCATGCCTCCCAGCCCATTGGCTTGTTTCGTAATTGTCCTATCACCCTCGCTGGTAAGACTATTTGCATTGACGTCGAAGTTATAGATGCCCCGCTAGACTACAACATTCTATTGGGGCGAAGCTACACCTATGCTATGTCTGCTGTCCCCTCCGCGGTTTTCCGCAAGATGTCTTTCCCCCATAATGGAAAGATAGTCACCATTGACCAGTTAACATATCATGAGCCAAAATCTCAGGCCTCACCTGAGACGACCATCTCTTTTGTAGCCAACAAGCAAACCGTCGACTCCTTGACTAGTGTCCCCCCCGGTGTCTACAAATATTCCTCTTTTCTCGGAACCTGCCCTGGTCTTCCTCCTCCTATCACTGATCCCAGCTTATCGAATGTTTACATGAAGAAATCTTCTCAGGCTGCCCTTAAGCGGCTTGCTTCGGCTTGTCAGCAACCTCCCCCTTGCCCTCTGCAACCCGCTCCTAGCCATTCATCTCAGCTAGCCGGACCTCCTCCTTCTGGCCCTGCCCCCACAGCTGGTATCCCTGAACCCCTTTATCCCCCTGGAACGGTTCCCCTAGGACTTAACAATCTCGGAGCTGTCCCTCCTGGTCATTACCCTGCGGGTCAGATACCTTTCCTAGCTCCCCCTCCCAGAGTCTATTCTGTCCCCGTCATGGCCACCCTCTCTCTCCCTAACCTGACCTTGGGTATCCCCGTCTGGTACCTCGACCCTCCGGCCGCTATTCCTCCTGGACACCCCAAACCCTACATGGCTTTGACCCCGGTTCAACCGATCCCCCTTTCTTCCTCCGTTGCCATTGTGCCCCTAGCACCTCCACAGGACCCTTCTCCTTTCGTGACGGCTCCTGGGAAGAAAGGCAAAGATCGCAAGGGTGCACCCAAAGACAAGACCACCACGACTGACCCGGCCCCCCCTCCACCCGCAAAGCCTTGTGCCTTGTGTGATGTCACTAGTCATGCCACCCATGCTTGTCTCGAGTTGCCTTGTATTCAGCCCATGGTTAAAGTCACGTTCCCTGAATCTACAGTCCCTGAAGCCTCCATTTCTTCTTCGTCTGTAACCAAGAACCCCAAGACTCTCCGCACCAACAAACCCTGCGCTTTGTTCGGAGTCCATGGCCATTACTCCCACCATTGTCCTCACCTGACGCATTACCGCACCTCTTTAGAGGTAGTCCGAGAGTATGAGGTTGAAAAAAATCAATCCGCCTCTCCCATACTCGCGCAATATGCTTCGGGCCAGCCTGAGGATCCCCCCGCTCCCATCGACATTCCCCCCCCTGATGTTCAGATGGCAGAGTCTAATACGACCATTCTTTACCTATCCTCCTCTGCGAGACACTTGGAGCCTAGTCCCCTTGCATCCTCCCCTGTTGTTTCGCCTGACCCCCTCTTTTCTCGAGATCACTCCACCCGTGTCTCTGTTGACCTCCGCAGCTCGAGTCCTCACCACACTCTCGATAGCCCTCATATACCACCCTCTAGTTTGTATATGAGTCATCGTCATCCTGCCCCTTGCACTCCCTCCAGCAGTTGCTGCTCGATGTATTATGTCCACTCACGCTGCCATCATTGTATCTCCTCCCCCCATTTGTTGTCTTGTGACACCATTCTGCAGGACCTCCCATCCCCACCCTTTATCGGTTACGCCGATGGTGCAAGTCGTTACTCCCGGAATCTAGCCTCGATAGGTTGGGCCATTTTCACCCCCTTGCATGCCCTCGTCCTCTCTAATGGGGTCTGCATTGGTTCTGCCACCAACAATCAGGCCGAATATGATGCAGTGCGTGGTCTCTTAGCCGATGCCCTCTTCCATTGCATCCTCCATCTGCACGTTCGTTTGGATTCCCTACTTCTTGTCATACAACTAAATGGTGTTTATCATGTGCATAACCCTATGCTGTTTAGACGCTATTTACGAGTGAAACTCTTGATACGTGCATTTGAAACCATCACTTTCAACCATGTACCCCGAGAACAAAATCACTATGTAGATAGTATTGCAAACCATGTTCTAGATTGGCATTTATCACACGCATTTCATACAAGACAATAACATTCATAATCATTAAAAACGATGCATATCCATAATATGTGTCGCAAAACATGTGTTTAGAGTCCATCTGCTCTGATACATATGACATGCCCATAGCATGTTACAAAAAACTCAAAACTGGGGGCACCACCTGCCCCTACATACACACTAGGGGGCACCACATGCCCCACACCTACTCACTATCTGGTGGATCCCGAGCCAATGGCTCTGCCCCTACAGCCTGTAGATCACGTATGCTTTGACCGGCCATCGCCATGCGCCGCATGACACCTCGCCATTCCGAGGGAAGACCAATGCATGCCTCCACGTACTGGTCGTCTAAGTCTTGCCACCCATGCTCTGAAACTCCAGTCAGCAACGTCTCGCATCTACGACAGATGTCCTCCAGAAGGGCAGCCACATCCTCATTGCGCGTTGCTCTTGACCCACTCGGCCCTGCAGCTCCACAGGCTGCCGGGTGTCCCATATATCTGGCCAGTTTTACCGGAGCTATATCTGCACACCAAAAGTACATGAATCAGTACCATATCTACTATTCAATAACTTTAACATGCCCACACAAGAATAGTTACTTATCAATTACCATCGGGCCCCCATACTCGACCAGGTGGAAGTGGTAGGTCTGGATCCCCACAATAACTCATCCCACTTTAGGGATAGTCATCTATGTATAACGGCATCTAGTCCCAATGGGAAAAGAACTCAGGTCGAAACACTCGCTCGACCTCCCCTCCTCCTCCTCTGCACAGTAGTCGCCCCCACCGGCGCATCTTGGGCTCTCTCGGGCCCCCATCTGGGAGCTGTATACGAGGCCGCAAGGTCAGGATATTCTCAAAGAAGAAGGCGCGCAATAAAGTCCCATACGAGCAATCGTGTTTCACTTGCCGTCACAGAGCGAAACGGCGGTTAGCAACACCAGCATCATTTGGGCCCACCCATAGTAGGTCCCACTCAACACACTCTCCACAATCATCATTTTCCCCCCAGTGATGTGATGGAGCGCCTGGTTGCCCAGGATACGCAGCACCGCTGTAGCCACTGCACGGGTCTCTAATCTCTCTAGATCCCTGATCAGTATCCGAGTCCCCTTGACTTGGAGACCCGGTCGACAATGTCGCCCCACAAACTCCATGATATGCTGCCCCCGCGGTAATACTGGCTGCGTGTTTCCCACCATCCCCAGTGGCGGGAGACCCGTCAGGAAATACACATCCTGGACCGTCAGTTCGATCCTGTGCCCCTGCACTACAAATACCTCATGCTCTGGATCCCAGTAAGTGATAATCCGGGCCAACAAAGGCTCTCCTGCCCTCATCAAAGGGTTCTCCAAAAGCTTTAGAACCCCAAACCCGGCCAACACAGGACGGACACCCTGATCCTCCTGGATCTCCGCTCAGATTGCACTGTTTCTTCTTCCAAGCTAATCATATTCATGCCATACCTGCACAAAAACACCATCTTTGTCAGAATACAGATCGGGAATACCATAACCAAACACAAAAGCCCAACTCTCAGCCATAAAACAGCACTAAAACCCCTTCATCTCCCAGGTCGCAAAGCCTCGCCCACTCCCGGGGACAGGCCTCACTTTTTTCCCCGAAACTCCGCTCTAGGTCGACTTTGGCTCAAAGCACCACCGTAGAGATTCAGGAGGGTCTATTTTCTGAGTTTTCTGAGATTTGGGGCCCTAACCCAATCCTCAATCCATCAAAGTGAAAGAGTAAGGTTAGGCCTCTACTCTGCTGAACCGACGATCTCAATTCCAACTGTTTGGCTTGAGTCCGCTACGCCGCCACAAGATTTAGGGCCTTCTCTCCTCTCTACCTTCACCACAGCAACACTAGAAAATGAGTGAATTTGGAGGGAAAAATGCCTTATTAAAAGAGAACCCTGGTTTTTCTTTCACCTACTGCGACCACACCGTAACTCAGTTTGACAAACCGTCCGCACCGTTGGAAAGCTCTCACCGAGCCCTCTAATGGGTATCTGTTAGTTTTTTGTGATTTGATACTTCACCAAGACACATTTTGTCCAAGAAGGGTCACTTCACCTCCCCCAAAAATCGGATTTCCTCACTTAAAACACTTGTACTTGGGGCACCACTTTGCCTCCATACTTGTCTTTTTTCATGTCGATTTTTGTCATGAGATACCTTCTTATACTCATGTTTCATGGTCCCCCATGGGACCTTTACTGTGTGGAAGCACCATCAAGTCGCCCTTGTTTAGAGCATCCAAGTTGAGTCATCATCGCATTCATGGTGTCTATCCCATGTCCCATTGTACCCCGCTAGAGTCCTCCATCTTTCATTGCTTGGTTTCTCTCTTGTGTTGCACATTATGACCTTCATCCCCTTGACTCCCTATCCCCAGATATTTGGCCTTGTGGGTGTCGGCCCAGGCTCTATGCTCTAACAAGGAAGTCGTCCATTCAAGCAATTGGCCCTTTCCATTTCAATATCATCATTAGTGTCATCATTCCATCGTCTGCCTTTTCTTCGTGTCTTAGTTGTACATCTCTTGGTTGCCTCTACCCATAAGCACCTCCTTCTACGATACCGCCTCATTCATTCCAAGCTGTGTCTAGAGGGCTGTACCTTGCTCCGCTTCCACTGTTCTGTTCTGACGAAAGGGATCTCTCATTTTCCCTTTGAATTGATTGTTTCTCCACTCCAGCTCCTTTCAGCATGACCGAGATCCGTATACTTGATGGTTCAGTGATACAGCAGCAGCTCTTGATGATTCCCGGGTGTGTGTGAGATGTCCCAACCCTCATGAGGGGGTGGCCCTGCAGGTAGCCCCCCACATGCCCGGATGACCTCCTCCTTGCGGCCTTCGATGCAGCTCCAGATATTTGATGATGTTGGCCTTAGCCACTTGCAGCGCCTCTTTGATTTTCATGTATCAGTCAGATTTTGTGAGCCCTTCCCCATTTATAGGGGGCATTTGGGTTGTATTTGTATCTCATGTACTCAGATATTATTGTATCAGTCCTGGCTGTTATCCCAGGCACAGCATGTATGTGGGATTCCTCATTGTATTTTTATCTGGCTCATGATTATGCCGGTTGTACTTTATGGTTCGGTCCCTTGTGTACTGGACACACTATTCTTTTGTACTTTGTCTCGGCGGGCATAGGTATGCCTCCCCCGCCGCCTTCAGCACAGGTACCCTCTCATAAAAAGAGACTTGTTGCACCTATGAGTCTCGTCTCCTCAGGGTCTAGTTCTTCAGCACACTATCTACCTTGCATTTCTCTCTCTGACTTCCCTTTTGTTGTCTGGTGATTGAGTTCTTACAACGTACTTCAGTCATACGATTTGCTCCTGACACTCGCACGCTGGGGGGCAATCTGTTACACCATTTTTTGGTCATCTAACCTATTATCATTAGATGGACCCAAGTACACCATGTAAGACCAATTTTACCTAAGTAAAATTGCCTTCACTATGTTAAATAACTTAATAAACCACATTTATTAGGTTGTTTATGGTCTAAACAGGAAACCCCAAAAGGAAATATTAAACAAACCTATATTTGTTTGATTTTCCTCATGGAATAATTAATTAAACCATAATTTAATTATTATTCCTAGTCATGTCTAACCCAAAACAAAGAAATTAATTAGATAAACCTTTATTTATCTTATTATTTTCTAGAAATAATTATTTAAATCTTATTTAGATAATATTCCTTGTTAAATATGACCAAATCACCCACAAATAATTAAATAAATCATTATTTATTTGATTATCTTTCAACCACTTCCTTAAAAAGATAAATAAATCATTTATTTATTTATTTTTGACTAATCAAGGGATTTGACCCAAGTCAAATACCTTTTTCCTCCAACAAATATAATAAAATATTCCATAAAAGGTGGATCTAGATTTGGTTAACATTATTTTAATCATGCACCAAGATCTAGAATGACCAAATATTTTGTTATAAATAGGAGGGTTTTTCCTACCATTCTTCACCTTTTGTTGCCTATTAGATCACTCTGGATCTATACACTTGGTCACATTTTTCCATCATTTGCTGTGTGAGCTCCCATTGAGCTCTATTCTTTGCATTGGGTCTTCTACACCAACAAGAGAGAGAAATCTTAGATCTAAAGTGTTGAGGACTTCCAAGAACCCATCCCACTGAGGAGAATTGGATACGCCTTCTTGTTTTCCTCCCAGGTGCCCAATTAATACAAAAATTCTTTCAAAAATTGTTCTTGTCTTGTCTATTGGTATATGGAGCAAACCCTTGTTTTTATTGCTTAATGTCTTTCCATGCATAGATCTGGTGTTTTGCAGCTCTTTTCTTGTTTAACTAACCGCAGATCTGAAGATATTGGCAGCCACTTTTGTTGTTAGGGCTATTAGTTATGCGTAGCTAAAGTGGTCCTTTTTCGTACACTTCGACAAAGGATTCATACTAACAGCCATAGCCTCTTTGTACATTATGTCTCACTATCAATAGAATTTAGCCTTATTTACAAAAAAAAAAATATACATCAATGTAACTAAAAAATAAATGACGTACCATTGCACCAATTGACTCATAAAATATACACATTCTTTCAAAACCATTTAACATGCCATCTTTCAAGATTTCATCTGTTGGTGCAGTTCCATACTTTGTTTCCTACAAGTTTTATACCCCATAACAAATCATATATTTAATATAAAATATTTTTTTTTCTATTAATTATAGACGGAGCTAAGTAAAACAAGATAAATAGATGCTTACAAATTCCACAATTAAGTTATGATATGCCAACATATACTCACAACCCATATTTAACCCAATTTCAATCAATTCCTCTGATGGTTCTTCTTTGTATGTTAGCACCTGTTTGAAGACATTCAATGATGATTTTTGTAAAACAACTTAAAAATTACAAAAATGAAATCTAGTTAAATTGTTATAAGGAAGTAACAATTAATCACAAAGTTAGATATCAACCCTTTTCTTCCTTGTCGTCTTGTTTTATGTGCTGAATGGGTTCCATTTTCTTTTCCTTTCTACAATAAAATACTTGAATATTAATATTTAATGATAAATTGTTTATTTATTGTATCTAATGATCGAAAAATTCAATGATTACATATCACATTTGAAGCACGTTGTTGTTGAGATGGCTCCTTTTGCGATGCAATTTTATCCATTTCTTTAACCATCTCCTTGTACACCTTTTTCGATATTCCTACTGGCATATTTCTAATATCAGTGCGTTCATCTTTTCATATTTTTATAATCTTCCTTAAAATGTAACATGACAATAAGCTATTTAATTTTTATATTGATATATGAAAATAAAATATAACAAAAGTGATATTTATAAATAATTCTAGACAAACATTTAAAGGAATATTATTTTTTCATTCCTTATTTTTTTTTGTTGTACATTTTTGCTATTAAAATTCTTACATGTCCCATTGACCAATTCTCTGGAAACTCTTCCTGTAGTTTAGATAAAGTTTGGTTCTTAGAATCATTGGATTGGTTTTTGTATTGTAAGTTGAAAGAACGTCTACACATTCATTCCACTAGATCTCTCAAACTTTTGTAAAATATTTTCCCCCTTTCGTTAACCTCCAACACCACTCTAGACGAGCTAAGGAGAAATTCATTTTCATTTGCATGTTCTATTTTTTTCTTTTCTTAGAACAAAATTCCTTTTCTGAGTTGTTGGTTCCTGTAAAACATTAAATAGATGTGAATTAATAGAATGTTTGACACATGTTATCTAATATTTTTAATTATATTATTAATGAAAATTAAAAAAAGAAACTCATATTAGATTGATAGTATTTTTCATTCACCTCATTCATCATTTTGCAATTTTTCCATTAAGCTTTTACACTCTTCGAGTCCTAGATCAGAAATAATCTTATTGAGTTTCGTCATTTTGTGGCTCTGCATGATACAAAGTAAACAATACATATTAGTTAAACTTACATTTAGTTCAAAAATAATATTTTTTGTAAAGAATTTACAAAGAACTTACCTTTTTTCTTTTCTTGATGTGTTATCAGTATTTTTGTTACTTGATCTCTTGTCAGTCATTTTTTTATCAATCTCAAACCTGTACCATATCATTCATTAATATATTTATAAATAAATTGTCAACTTTTCAAGTAAAAAAAAAAATCTCAAGAAACCGGTGCGCCATTCATGGTGTACGCACCAATGCCTATGCATGGGTGTCTTAGAAACGCACTGCACAAATAGTATAATAGACCGTACAGTGCTCTATGTCAACAAGGAGATCCGGTGTGTTACATGTCAATCAATGCACTAATTAACCATGATAAAATAATAAAAATTGTCCAATGTTATTTTTTGTAGAATAAACTGGTGCCATATTTTGCATATGGCACACCAATAAAAAAATTTTGTTTTTTAAATTTTTTTTATCACATTACTTTCGTGGTGCACTTGTACAATACAGAGCACCAGTGCACTAGGTTACACCAGGCGTACCAATGAAAAAAAAAATCTGTTTTTTTTTAATTCACGCAAGGGCCGACATGGATTGGGATCCGACTATGCAAATCGTCCCGTCAGTTGGATGTCTTAGGTCTATATTTAGCAATACAAACTCTATAAATCTAAATTGAAAAGACCTAATTCTGAAATCATAGAAAGAGGGAGAAGAAAGGGCAGAAACAAAAAGAATGTAGGGTTTGTATTTTTTGAAAGTGTTTTATTTTTTTTTTCAAAACAGAACATTCGCAGTGTGCCATAATGAAGTAGTGCATTGGTTTCATATTTTAAAAATGGCACACTGAGAAAAAATATATATATTTTTTAAATTTTTTATCGTAGTAATTTCGCGGTGCACTGGTGTGCTCAGGTACACAAGGCACACTGATAAAAAAAAAACCTTTTTTTTAAATTTACGCAAGGGCTGACATGGATTGGGATCCGATTATGCAAGTCATCCCATGGGTTTGATGTCTTAGGCTTATATTTAGCAATACAAACCCTATAAATATAACTTGAAAAACTGTAATTTTGAAATCACAGAAAGAGGGAGAAGGAAGGGCAGAAATAAAAAGAATGTAGGGTTTGTTTCTAAAATGGATTTTTTTTGGTGAAACAGCATGTTCGCGGTGCGCCATAATGAAATAATGCACCGGTGCCATATGTTACATATGGCACACTGATAAGAACATATTTTGTTTTTTTTTTATCATTGTACTTTCGTTGTGGGTTGGTATAATAGAGCGCACCGGTGTGCTATGTTACGCAGGGTGCACCGAGGAAAAAAATCTGTTTTTTTATTAAATTCACGCAAGGGCCGACATGGATTGGGATCCGACTATGCAAGTTGTCACGTGGGTTGGATGTCTTATGACTAGAAAAACCCTATAAATCTAAATTGAAAATCCCTAATTCTGAAATTACAGAAAGAGGGAGAAGAAACGGCATAAACAAAAAGAATCTAGGGTTTTTGTTTCTAAAAATGGATTTATTTTTTTATTTTTTCTGAAAACTGTAGAAAAAAGTAAATAAAACAATAAAATTTGATTTTTTTCTTTTACTGCATAAAAAAAACTGCAGAAAAAGTAAAAAAAAACAATAAACTTTGATTTTTTTCTTTTACTGCATAAAACAAATTGCAGAAAAAGATAAATAACAATAAACTTTACTCACATCGTTTGAAATTCTATGCTACAGGGTTTGAATCATGATGCAGGAGCATCAAAGCTAATTTTTTATTATTCAATTATGTAATTAGGGGGGTGATTACTTTTAAATATTTTATTCATTAATTTTCTCATTTTTAAGAAATTAGGAGAGAAAACATAAATGTGAGGATTATTGTAAATATTCATTAAATAATTAAGGATATGAGTGGAGTTGAATTAGCTAGATAATATAGAGATTATGAATTCCATAAAAGGGACTTAGTTGAGTCCAAAAAAAGATAAATCTAAATTATATTTTAAGTTGAGATTTGTGAGGAAATTATGGAGTGGAATAAATTATATTTATGTATAAATATGTAGCTTGTGAGGGTGAGAAAGAACAAGTGAGGAAGTGAGGAAGTGAGGAATACAGAGAGAGTAACAGAAATGGTTTGAAGGGCTGAGAGCCAAGAGGCCACTCATTTTAATATTTGGCCAAAGAGTTTTTATGTTTTTATATCAGTATTTTATTTATGTGGCTCTCTTTCCTTCATATGTATTTTTGAGCTGAACATATTTGTGGTTTTAACGAAGAATTTTACTTTGAAGGTAGTACATAAGTTTTTATATGCTAGGATCTATTTAACCCAATATCCTTTCATCATTTGGTATCAAAGCGGGAAAGATGCCTATTCTACATTTTGTTTTGAATCAGCAAGTATATTGATATGCCATAGATTAGTATGGAAATTGCAGGGAGATGATTTTCGTTGTGGAGGGTGATACACAGTTTTAAAGCACTGTAGTGAAGTGTCGCATTGGGTGGACGCAAACAAATACTCTCTAGAAAAACAAAGAGACACTGAAATCCTTGGATGGTGTAGTGAATCCCGTGGTGGAAAAGGCATGACAAAAAAATGTCAGCGACACTACTGTCATAATGTGACTCTGTGGGATTGTGATGAAACTGAAATATACAATGCTGCAAATTTAATCAGAGGGGGCACAATCAATACATTCATGTTTCCAGGTAACCACATATTAAATTTGACCTTCCTATAAAGAAAATTCGATGGTGGTGTTTGTGTTTTAACCTACGTTAGCATTACTCGATAGTGGTGCAGTCATCTGCGTTGAGGATTTGTGTTAATATTGCTAGCAGAGTGACATAGTCATTGCGTGAAGAATTGTTGGTGTGATGAGAGTGAGGGATGGAGGCCGTGGCATATGGTAATGACCTGGGGTATGATTTAAGTAGTATGTATTTGGATTGGCTTGCAGCAGTATAAATTCAGATTACTTGAATTACAAATAAGGAACGGAATTAAGGATGGATTAAAGAGATAACATATCTGTTAATGAGGCGGCCAAAAATTAACACAGCCACTAGGAAGGAGGATCAAAACCTTAAATGTAGTATTAACACCTGCAAGGATGTGTTTCCAGCATCCAGTGCATGACCACAATGCAAAGCAGCCTTGCGATGAATCTATTCCAGATTTGCAACGACACATTTCAACCACGTTGAATTTGATCCATGTGCAGTCACTTCATTTTGGTTAGCAAGGATTGTGTATTGAACTATGTAAACATTCATGAAGGTAGATTAATGCATTGATTTGTATGAGTTGTGGTTCAATGTGCAAGTTGACGTTGAGGAATGGCGCAGAGATTGGTGTCGGTTCCAATCCAAATACCGACTTATAAAATTAACTCCATCTCTGTTTGCGTAAATTTCCATGGAGGTGTGATGCTGTGGATTCAACCAACATAATGGTATGTTATTTGCTTAATATTATCGTAAAGCTATTGACATCATTGGTTTAGTCAGGGAGTACGTTGGATTCCAAATGGCTTGGTTGGATTCTAAATGCCAACGTTTGATTATCCATTATTAAATAGAATGGTCCTTAAAATAACCCATTTGTTATTGAAAATGGGAGTTTACATAATGCTGCAACATTTCAATGTTATGGGTTAATGGAGTGGAATATGGAATTGCACACTAATTGGAAAATAATGAATCAAATTGCATCATTTTAAGAGTAAACCTAGGTCTTAGTTAAGTTAAAAATTTTGCTACAATAATTTGTAAGTGAAAATTGTGTTTTCTACATCAAGTTTTGGAAGCTAGACGTATCAAGGCACTTAAAAATGGCATGTTTGGGGCTTGTGAAAGAGGTACGGCTCTAGCGGAATATTCGAGGTATGAATCCAGTATTTCCACAGTACCATCTGCCAGCGTAAGAAAAGGTCACTTGGATTGATTAAGGTAAAGTGTTTGCAAAAAGCTTGTTAGCACCTGAATTGGACCCTAGGCTGCAAAAGGAAAATCAGGGTAACAACTAAACCATGCTCAGCCTTGTAGCTAGCCCTACAAGGACAAGAGAGGGCTCTCTCCGTAAAAGAATATTCAATGAAACACAATAAATGGACTGATATTAGGCTAGATAAAATGATGGGAAAAATGTTTAATAAAATGCGTGAATGAATGAATTTCAGGGATGTGTGGGATATAAAGGGACAGTTGAAACCAGGAATTAAATCAGGACACAGGGTATTTCATGGGGCAAGATAGGTAGGAAAATTAGCAATTAAAATTTAATGAGGATGGGATGGAAAGACTGGTGAGGAGCTGAAAAGGGAACAATAAATGGATCCTTTTCAAACAGAAGAAAAACATAGAGCATGAATGATTTCCCAAGGCAGAGCATATAGAGATGGATTCTACCTTTCTATCTTGAAAGCATTCAGAAGGAAATATTTATGGATGAATGGAACACGTAACAATTCACATATTAAACAAAGGAGAAAAAAAATGCTAAATCTCATACCACATGGATCCCACAAATCAGAGCTACATCTCTTATTAATTCCTATCAAACTGTACAATGTAGCGCAGAGATGTTCTTCCACACTATTCCCCTACTTTCTGAGTTATAGACTTTTCAGACTTTCAGACTGCTTTACAAATGATTTACAATTACATTAAATAGGCTGAAATGTGGGAACATAGATCCACAAGAGAAGGGAGTTGTTTTAACAGCTGAAGAGCTGAAATACAATCATAGTAAAGAAATACAACAATCTGCCCCTGAAAATAAGGGACATCATTTCATTTGACCACTTGGAGATTTTTCTGTTAGGCTGTATGAAAGAAAATAGGTAATCTAATGAACATATTTCCTATTTTGCTGCTGCTGTAACAATCTTTGTTTTGAATAAGCTCTCGGCCCTTTGACTGTCGATTTGCTTTCCACTATTTCTTTATTCTATGAATTTTTAATAAAATACCGTTGCAATAAAATAAATTGAACTTATGCCTTTCGTGAAGGGAAAATTTATTTTTAAATGGGAAAAGGGAAGGGAAATGGGGCGGAAATCATATGAAAATCGCAATCAGAATCGGAGCGGGGCAGAGAGATATAATATAATAAACATAGTGTAATCACAATCAGAATGGACGGGCGGAGGGACACAACATATTAAAACATTTTGTAATACAATAAAACATATTAATATGATAAAACATATTATAATATGTTCATCGCAATCGGTGATCGGGGAGTGGGCAGAGTGATATTAATATGAAACGCCGATGTGATTGAGGAGAACCTTTATGTAATGAAATTAACCAAAGTTCGGATTAAAGGGGAAACAATATTTTATATATGAATGGGCAGAAGATTTAAGTGGTGGGACCAAAGGGTAATTGCATCAAACGAAAGGGGTGTGCGATGCGATCGGAGGAGAGAGGTGCAATCAATCGCATCGGAGGGATTAGATCGGGGGTGCGATCAGGTCGCATATATAACATTTGCGATGCGATTGGATCGAGGAAATTTGCGATCAGAGTTTGTGATCGAGAGTTATCTTTAACTAATGCTATGCGATCGGAGGAGGGACTTGCGATTAATCGCATCGCAGTAATCTGAAAGGGACTGCGATCAGAGGATCGGAACTATTTTCGATTGGAGCGATCGGAAGCGCGGAGGAAGGGCCACGATTGGAGGAGGGGTGCGATTAGTCAATCGGCGGTATGGCAATCGGAAGCGCCAATCGCGTCGAAACTTGTGATGGGAATGTTGTGATCAGAAGTTGCGATCGGAACGCGCATTCAAATGTTGCGATTGCGATGGGAATTTGTTATAATAAAACTTTAAACTTTATATTATAAAGTTTTATTATAAGCATGGTGGGGAGTGGTTAATAATTCAATCGCATATGTGTTAAATGATTTATGATGCGATGTTGTAAACGGGAAAGAGGAAAAGGGGTTTTTAAAGGGAAATATAAAACTTTAAACATAAAGTTAAAGGGGAACATGGGAAATAGGGGAGGTTTAGGGAATTTTACTTCACTTAAGCATAAATTTCAATCCAGAAGTCAGTTTTGAGAGTGTAGTATACCATTGGAAAGCTCTTTCTGGGTTATTTCTGATGGATTTGCTTGGAAGATGTTTTGGCACTGAACATGCTACGGAAAAATATCTGAAGGCAGGGACATCACTTTGTGCAGATAACAGCTTCTGAATTGTGACTTATTACACATGATGATATAGAATTACATAATGAATAATAATAAAGGCAAAATATCACGTTTTCACCTCAAAATATAGTTTTGAGGTGAAAATTACATCAAGCTGAATAAAATATCTTTTTGATTTTCCAAGTGCTGTGACTTTGAATTTATTAACTTCCTCGTGACCTTGGTAATATTATTGACATTTGACTCATTAATTTGACCGTGGTGAGACCCTAGAAACTAATGAGACCCATCCTATGACCTATTGATATGATTTTAAGAATGAAAGTAAATAATGACTGAAGACCATAGCGAGGAAAATTAGCAAGTTTCACATGAGGGAAAACTGATGAAGAATTACTACCATCAATGAATCCATGACCTAGCGGAACGGTGAAATTGATTATTATGGGACTCCTAATATGCAAATTCAAAGAGTAAATTTGATCACTGATGGTAGTATGACTAGAATGACACTAACATATCTCATGCACATTTTTTTTTGAGAATGTAATCTTGAAAGGATATTTGGTTACATTAAGATTTCATGTTTTCAAAGAAAGAAATTGAAATTGGAGAGATTGAGATGAAGGAACTTGGCTTAAAATAAGAGGGGAGATTGTGCATACTTTGAAGGTTTGTAAAATTTGTTTGCTGGAAAATATTTATGTTAGAATATTGCTGGGAAGAGATTAATTTGTTGGGGAGAAAATGGACCTTGTGCGTTCAAAGTAAGTCTATAGAGGCTTGAATGTATTCCTAAAAGAATACGTGAGAGAAGGGTTGGATCATTTCAACCACGAGAAGATTCAAGGTAAGTGCTCATTGAATGAATCAATATTCATTGAGTAGAAGTATTTTAAAATATAGATGATTAAATTTCCTTGCCATACTCAAGAAGATGATATTTTGTAAATGTTATGAAAGAGTGGAAATGTTGCAAATGCAGAGATATAAATGAATGGAAAATGAATGAAAATGCACTATCCTGGGTGATATAAAAAGAAGTATGCATTTTTATGTGAGAGGGTTTATTATGCATAATGTGGATTCTTCGCAGTTTTGGTTAAATCATTTTGGACCAAAGCTTGTAGTTGGAAAAGGGAGAATTCATTTGATTTGTGTTTTAAGATTGTAAACATAATTGCTTGATATTGTAAAATATTTGTGGCAGTATCTAAGGATGTGATATTCATGATGGACACAATGTATGATATGTACATCATTCATCGAAGAGGTTGAAATATGAATAGCTTATTCTTTGTACATAGGTGAAGAGATGTGAATTGATTTTGTATGGTGCATAAAAGTGTAGGAAAATCTTTGCACTAAAATGATGAGCTAATTGAATGAAGGGCCTGTGAATGTTCGCAATAACAAAGACGGCACAGAAGAGTGGAGACCAGAGAATTGAGATTACGAAGAGAAGGTTTGTTAATAACATGTTGGAATGGGGTCTCCTAACAGGCTGCGAAACTGGTCCATTTTGAATATTTTTTATTAGATTTAATCTAGCGGAGGGGTTTTGGGGTGGGTCAAAGCCCCGAAAGCATTGTATTGGGTAAAAGGGAAAATTAGGGGTCCGAAAACCATGCGTTGCATATCATAGGAAAGTAGAGGCTAGATTTGTATAAATAGAGATGAATTTTGTATTGTAAAGGATAGGAAATGATGAGCTATTGACGCGAATTGTGATTTAAGCTATCTGTTTGGGTTTTGGCTAGCTGTGTGCGGACCCTGCTGCTATGTGTGCAAGTTGGGAAGGGAATTGGAATTGTATGGAAGAATTGATGAATTAATGAAAGTGGAAGATTGTTAGAGAACTGAATCTGTGAGTACCATTGTGTGAATTACTGATAATTGCTGTACTGTGCATTTTCTGTCTTTAAGCTGCAAAAGATCTGTGTACTAAGTTCTTGGATCTAGATCTGTTATGTTCTGTTTATGTATTTTTGTGTTAATGTTATAACAAACATATAACGATAGATCTAGTACATGTGGATGCAAATAGAGACTTAATTAACCTGATGTAGAACGAGGTAATCTGGGAATCCCAAATCTAGCACAGCTCTGCTTGCCTTACCCATCCATTCTCATGGTACTCGAACTGCTCTGTATGCCCCACTTTGGTCGTTGCCACATCACAGATCGGTTGGTGCGCCAGTTACTCACCCTCATTCACAATGGCTTCTTATGTATTTGCGACAGGGTCCCTATTGATGCTTATTGAGCATTGGAAAAAGTATGCATTTGCTATGTATTTCTTTATATTTTTCCTTTAATCATGACTCCTTTATATTCTAGAATGATAATATATTGAAGAATTACAATAGAATTGAGGAGATTAGTGCTTATTGTGAAATTAACTAAAGATTGTATTTTCTTCTATATAGGAACTAGATGAAATGGGAAGCCACCATTCGGGAGGAAAAGACAAGGCAGGTGTAACTGCTGTCCCTTTAACAAAAGGTCGTATCTAGACAAGAAGATCAAGATCAGAGTGCATAGTCAAAGTAAAGAAAGGAACAGCGCAGAATCAGCGCAAGAAGACAAAATGATAGGTGGAAATGGAAGATAGAGCGAATCCCTCAGGATCTCTTGATTTTGAAGGATCGCTGCTCAAAGTTATCTATACTTCTTGTTTCATCCGCTGGCTATTATAAAAGTACAACGCTTGTAGAAATCACAAGGAATTGGAAATATTCGGATTATTCAGATTTCCTTTTGTAATTTCGTGATTGTTCATCGACTCTCGTTAATTAAAACAGAGTGCGATTGCTTGTAAACTCTACTACATATGATTAATACATAATTCGGTTGCCATTCCATTATTTGATACTGGAGTAGTTCGACAGTGCTTCACTAGCGGGTAAGGGCCTGGCCCTGGTGGATCCACTTGCTATTTGTACCTTTACTTTCCAATTCCAGTCGTGTGATGGTTTGCATTAGTTTTCATTTCCTTTAACCACATTGCTTCACAGTTATCTTGGTTTATAGCTTACTGTTTAATGATTATGAAATTGGTGTGTTGCATTAGTGAATCACATTGTTGTTCCTTTCCACATAACAAGAGTATTTATTCCTTTATAATTTGTATTGTTATGCTTTGCAGATACAAAGCTTCGTTATTCAGAGTTTGCTGTTCATTTCATTAAAGAGTTGCTGTTCATTTCATTAAGTAGTTTGCTGTTCATTTCCAGTAAATAGATTTGTTGTTCATTTCTATTAATTAGCTTTACTATTTATTCCTTTCTTGCAAGAGTTTGGTTTTGATTTGGAGTGTTATTACAGAGAGCTTGCTTAGTCTATTTTCATTAGCAGCGTTAGTGATTTAACACAGTTACCATTTCCATTTAATTTCTTCAGTGTGGAGTGTAAGATCATCAACTGTAAAGGACATTGGTTGTTACTGCCTACGTTCTCATATTGATTACCTTGTTCATATTTGACTTCATTTACATCAGTTGACAGAGGAAAGAGTTATTACTACTGCATCCTTGACTGATGATTGTTGAGTGAGTGATTGAATTTCAGAACATTGAGTTTCATATTGTTGTAATTAGATTTCATTTTCAAGCATCCGTTTAATATTGTATTTAAGACACTGTACTGCACATTGAAGAGCATTACTCTTAGATTGAATTGCAGCCTCAGACTGAGTACACTCTTGAGATAAAAATTCGTACCAGGATTGATAATTAACGTAGGATAAATAGGAGTTAAAAAGACACCTTTCATACCTCAACATTTTGGTGCCGTTTTCGGGGAGAGTGTAGCTTTTTAGAAAAGAGTGATGTATATCTGATTTTCTCTGCTAGGGAAGAACTGGGTATTAAAAACAGAAGGTAAGAGCCTGCGTACCGAGCAAGGAACATGCTCGTTCATCTGCCTGCTTCATAGCAGAATTGAGTGAAAATTTAAGGTAGAAATGAATTCTTGCGTTTTTTTTTGTTTTTTGAATGACTAGAAAATTTAAACAAAACGAAATTCCTCCCAGACCTGAAAAACCTAAGGGATCGGTGACCCTTGGGCGAACAACCTTCATCTATAATATCATTAAGAAAGCTGAATCTCAGTCAACAATAGGCCCTAGAAAAATTGCTTCTAGACAACCTACTAGCTCCCTTCGGGCCACAGAATCATCATCTGTAGCTTTTGCTGAGGTGCATAGCCAAACAGAAGAGACTGAGCAAGATTCTCAAGAAATTGAGAATCCTCACCCAGTTTCCTTACAAGAAGGGAACTCTAGTAATCTCTGCGAAGGAGGAGGAGAAATAGGGGAAGTAGAAGAACCAAGATCCCCTCTTGAAGTAATCCAAACACCAAGCAGCCCAGATAAGGGAAGTGCTGTCAAAATCATCCAAAACAAAACTGAAGAACCTGAAGAACTAAAATCCCCTCAGATAATAGTTCAACAAGGGACACTCATTATCCTAGACCAAGGAAGTGATGTTAAGGTCATCCCTACTCCTTCTAGTCAGCCTAGGAATAATTCCCTAGAAATCCCAGAAGGCTATTGGCACATATTTGATCAAATGGCCCACAACTAGCAAACACCCCAAACTTCCACACTGCAATATCCCATTTTGGACACTGCAGTTAATGCACCTATGAAGGCCATTCCTCTCCAGCATATTCCTACATTCCATGGCTTAACATTGGAAGATCCAAATGCATTTCTATTTGAATTCGATGTATTATGCAGGGGGTATGACTATACCACCGATCCCCAAAAGCTAAAATTATTCCCCTCCACATTAAAAGGAGCAGCTCTACGATGGTTTATGGGGTTAGGTGGAGGTGTTATAAATGACTGGGATCAGATGAAAGCTACTTTTCTAAAGAAATATCAGGATTATTGTAGGTCCAGGGAATTAAAGGATGAAATATTTCGGATGACAGCAAAACCCAATGAAACATTGGAGGAATACGTAGAACGCTTTCAATACAACCTCTAGAGATCACCCTATGCATATTTACCCTTACTTGATAATGTGTTAAAAGGTACATTAGTTAAAGGGATGAAGGAACAATGGGTTGAAACATTAAACATCATGGGCAAAGGTGATATATATCAGGAAAATTTTTCTGACATTATTTATTTATGTATCAGGAGTTCAAGAGGCAGCCCAAGAATAAAACCAGCAGAACATGACATGATCACAAGGAATATCACGACCTCCGGTGGAGGTATACCCGCATAGAAATTGGAAATCTACTAGAAGATTTCAAAACTGATATTCTAGGGACTCTCACAACGTAGCTTGATATTATGCAAGCTAAACAAAATCAAGCAGAAGCAGAACAAAATTTGGCAATATTCTGCCCTAGATGCAGAAAGAAACATAGCCATAAAGAGTGCCCTTTGGATACAATCCAAGTTTGTGCCATCTACACGAAATATCACTCTTCAGAAAGTTTCCCCTCACTCCCAGGATTGAAAGCAGTCTACAAAGAAGCGGAAGAAGAAACAGAAACAGTATACCTACTCAATCAGCGCCGTCAATGGAAGCCACGACAAACAGGTATGCCCATTGATCCATCCTCTTCTTTTCAGTCTCCTCAATATAATTCTCAGCAATATAATGGAATGTGACAAAATCAGCCACCCTTTCCTAGTTGGTCACAACAGCCATTTCCTACACCACCATGGAAAAATCAAACAAATCAAACCAATTGGCCAAAATTTCCTTACTGTCCACCATTTTGGAAAAATAATACATATCCAACATGATGGTCCCCCTCCACCTCGCAGAGTCAGAACTGGCAGTAGAACTGGAAAAGATATATGAATCAACCAGCTGGAACGATTCCTCTCCCTCCACCTACATTTCCAGCACCATATAAATTGCAACAAAATCCCTAGACCAACTTAAGACCGCAACTCCTAGCCCAACCCAACCTGAACCCTAATAATAGACTGGTTCAATCTGTTGAAATAATCGAAGCACCAAAACTAGAAACCGAGTTAAGGGAGTGCAACGACCTTCAACTAAGGTCTGGGTGCATAATAGAATCAGAGGGAGAAAAAAATGTTCAAGTTGAAAATACATTACCTTCAGAACAAACACTGCAAAAGGAGAATGTGGTTACACAAAAAACTCATGAGAAAGCAACCACCTCTTCTCCACCATTCCCAGAACGACTAATCATACCTCGTCCAATAGAACATCATGATTTTGATCTTCTGAGAGAACTAAAAAATTTGTGTATAAAAATCCCACTCGTCCAAGCTATCCAAGATATTCCCATTTATGCAAAGACCATCAAAGAACTATGCATAAGAAATCCAAAGAGGAGAACAAAAACTAACCCAAGTGTCCAAGTAGTCAGCACTCTATCTAACTTACCATCAGGAAGAGAAGCACCTGTAAAGTATGAGGACCCAAGAAATCCTATAGTTACAGTGAAAATAAATGGACAATCATTTCCAAATGCCTTAGTTGATTTGGGATTTGTAATTAATATCCTAAGAACCACCACTTGTAAAAAATTTGGCATTACATTATTAGATCCTGTTAGTGTCGGTATCTTCATCCCTCCGTCAGAGATAAAATTTCTCTTGTTGCATTTCATTTCAGGTGTCTCAATCATTTCAGTCGGCTGCATTCCATTAGGAGCATGGATCATCTGACGGTAGCGCTTATCGCTCATATCCCTCATGTCTTATACCTACTGGCCTATTTTTGTTCATTAAAATCATTTACAGTAATTTTTGGTCTCATATTTGGCAAAGAATCATTTTTAGGGTTTTAGTCTCATTAGGTCTAGGGTTTAGTTAATCCGGTCTTTAGAATGCCTAATAATGGTCAGCAGGCACATGAGGAAGCTTGAAATGAGGTTTTAGTGCAAAAAATTTCATCATCATAATGCTTAATAATGATTTTTCTTCAAAACTTTGTTTTGAAGAAAAATAGTCTATTTCATCTTTATGTAATAAATGTGATATGATTTTAAATTTTTTTTTAGTTGTAATAACACTCCATTGGCAACCTTGGTCGCCTTTGCCAAAATTCCATGCCATCTATTCCCTGCAAGATAGATGGAAAATCTCATCATTCAGTCCAAAAGCAAAGGGAAGCAAAACAGAGTTTTTTGAAAAGTGTCAAAGTTTGCAACATTACAAAGTGGGTTTTCAAATAGAAAATATCAAAATCTTTGGTATATATATGATTTTCATGTTTCAAGAATTCATTTGAATGCCAAAGAGATAGCAGTGAGCCAAGGAAGAGTTGTGAGGAGCGAACAAGTTGTTTGAGGGCTGACTGTGCAAAGTTGCCGAGCGCGACGCATTGGGCAGGTGTCGCGACGCATCATGGGAGTGTGACGCATTGGGTCGCCTCACTGTATGAAAAGTTGTTCCTGCGCGACGCATTGATAGAGCACGACACATTGTGTTGGTTGTGTGACGTACTGAGCCGAAAAGAGAATTTCGTGCCATTTCTTCCAAATCCTCAAATCGACTTGGTCTCCCTTATTCAAGTAAGTCAAAGCCACCTCTTAATTTCCAATGAACATGTATTTGGTATTGATTATGAGAATTTAAATACAAAAGCTCAAAACCTATTCTCTTGTTTGAGGATTTCCTCCTTTAGGGTTTTGAAACTTGTTTTGTGCCAAATACTTCCATTCTTCACCTTGTTAATCCCTCCCCATTGTTTATATCCTCACAACAGTCCATTTCAATATTCACCTTATATCCCTAGTTACTCATTCCTACCCATTTTCATTATCCCCATCCCACTTGTAAATTTTCCCAAACCCAAAGTTTATCCCAAAATGTTAAGTGGCTATCCCTAAACCTTTCAACACACAGATTTCAAGTGGAAAATTTCTGTTTTCACTTGATAAAATTCCATTGTTCCCACTACCCTATTCCTCCATATTCCCTCCCATATTACCACATATTTGGCAATCAAATCAGAAACACCAAAATTTCTCATTTACATCCAAGACAACATAGACTTTGCATAGACCTTGGACATCATGGAAACAGATACTGATACATCTTATGACTGAGACAGTGATTCCACCACTAAACTACATGTACCTAGAAGGCCTCATAAGAGTGGCAGACATGTGAGGGAGGAGCCCACTTCATTGGCTGAATTGCAGGCTTTTCCACTTGCCATGGCATGTTTTCAACAACAGTCTTGTTATCAATTTTGTGAAATGGTTGCTAGGGTCCATCATCATCAGGAGCTGGCCCGTTTGTTTGTGTTGCATTTACATGATGGGCAGGTCACCCTTTCCCGTGTGACATTCACTTTAACACTGGAAAATATCTCTCAGGCAACCGGAATACCAAATGTTGGAGAACAATGGAACAAAAGACAGCAGGTTGTCAGGGTACACTATGAGCCATATATCAGGCCTAGCTTTTTGAAACAACTCAGCAGAGTGTTTCCTTTCCAGTTCCTAAAGGATTCCTATGCTCCTCTGATGAAACTTATTATCAGATATTTCAGATGTGAGGGCCGGTTTTCACGTCTTTATGCCTATCATATCAGGTTATTGATGCATTTTACTAGGGTGAGGATGATGAACCTCCCTTATTTCATGTGCCGGAATATTGAGAGAATGACCACTCTTGTGCAAAATAAGACTCCTGAGCAGTAGTATAACATTATCTATCACTTTGCACTCATCAACATTGTAGTTATGCATCAGCTCATCTTGCAAGGTATTTCATGGGAGGATTTCATTTCTAATGATTTCTTCACAGCTCCTTAGGTTCCTTTGGAGGTTGTTCATGAGGCAGGTGAACCTTCATATCAGCATAAGGGTCAGGAGATAGAGACTACTATTGTGCCGATGTATGTCACTTATCAGAGAGGCACTAGAGGGTTATTTGCAGCAGCCAGGCGAGTATTATCTCCACCCGGGGTGGAAGGGGTCTCGCTTCAGTCATCAACATCACAGGTATAGGTACAGGATAGGGGTAAGAGGCCCGTGTAGGATGAGGGGCCTTCAGGAGGCCAGTATACAGGTTTCATACTCATTGATGAGGATTTGAGCTCTCCAAGCTCAAAGTTGAGAGAGACTATTCATGAGCAGAAGGCGGAGATAGACACTTTGTCCGTCAAGTTGAAAAGAGCCCAATGGATTATCAACTACCTTGAGCAGTGAAAAAAATAGTTGGAGGATCGACAAACTATCATGGAGTTGCAAAATATGCGTGAGAACTGGTAAGCTGCCCAAAGAAGCCAAACCGAGATGACATCCATTGAGCGAGAGATTGAGGTTGATTGAGAGACTTGGCTTGAGAGGGTCAATATTCATTTGGAGAAGCTGTTGCAGAAGGCCAATAAGTAAAAGAGCATGTTGAGGCACATGAAGAATCATTATTGGGCAAGAAATCACATTTGCAAGGCACGAATCAAGATCCTGAAGGAAAAGTTAAAGAGGGCATTAAAGCATCGCAAAAGGCATGATATACTCCAAAATTTGGCCAAATATTCCTTGGCCTAGCATAGCGCATGATGGTGGACATTCAGCCCAAATTTTAAGAAATTTGGGACACATTTTGTCAATTTTGAATTTTTTGGCCTTAACACAATTTTTCCTGCCTGATGCGTCATGCCACTTGGCACGTGCTTATGATTGGGAGCTCCTCTTGGGTAAAAATTTATATTTCTAGATTTTTCATGAAACGTTATGCATGCCTACCCATTACCCAGATATTTTGACAAGTTTTGGGTTGCCGGAAGGGTCAAAAACACCCTAAAAATGACCTTTCTGCCACTTTTTGGACACACAAGAAGCAGTGTTGGGAAAACTATTTTTGGAAGGGAAAATGGCAACCAAATTCAGAAATTCTACTTGCGTTGGAAATTAGATAGGCAGAGATTTCCAAAAAGCTATCCTGTGCTCAATTTGGACACCAGGAAGGCCTTCAAAATCGGCTCCAAAGTGGTGCGACGCATAGAGATTTCAGGCACGACGCATTGGGGATTTTGGCTCAATTTTCACTCAGCAACTCTGTTTTTCACCTAGTTTTGGCCAGTTTGACTTTTTTATCTCCAAACGTAAAGATATTGATGTAATTTGATGTAATTTCATGGCTTTTGATGTAATTTTGACAAATTTTCACTCATGTATGTATATTCATTCATCAAAAGGTGAATTATAACTGAATGAATCAGTTTCCTATCTTATAGAGGCAAGCTTTTCCACTACCTATTTTCCAGTTCTTAGTTTAGATATTTTTGAAAAAGCTCCTAAACTACTGAGCTCGACCCCTAGAGGCATGGGGATGAGTTATGCTTGTCTATATCTTGTATTTTCTCAGTCATTTTCAGGGTTGGACACTTTGGATTGCTTGGAGCTTCATTGTACATTTCATCTCTACATTTTGGCAAAGGAATAGACCAAGGTTTGCAGCACTCCTTGGGATCCATGTGGCTCTTTGTTTTGATGATGTGTTTCTGTCTGTGATTGTAAGTTTATTGTTGTTTCATGTGTATCATCTTCCTTCTCATTTCTTCTTAAGTTAAAGAAACAAGTAGTAAAGGTGGAATTCCTTAGATTTGCAGTGCTCTACCTTGATTTTTGTTTAATTTTCTATGTTTTCAAACTGTCTGAAGAGGATTCTTGAAAGCCTCTTGCCCTCTTCAAGTCCTCACCAGTCTGAGCTATCCATTTCATTCAAAATTGAAGCATCAAAACAGTTGCCTACCTTGCCCCATTCAGATCCCTGCAAAACTGCTCATCTCCCATACCCAAAATCTGCCTTTCCCTTTGATCCAACAAACACCTTCAAAATTGAATCAAACTCTTTTACATATATACCTAGCCTAAAATCAGCCTTTATTCAAGTCATCTCAAGCCTCACTGATCATTTTTGCGAGATTGACAAGGAGAGAGCCCTCTCCCGATCTGGTAGGGCTAGCTACCAGATTAAGTGTGGTTTGATGTTACCCTAGACTCTGCCTTCCTTCAGCCTGAGGTATTTTTAGGAAATAACATAGTGGCGACCATACTAGGGAAAAAAATGGTTTTCTTGTTAGTTTTATTCATTTTATAATATACAGACGGAGCCTGAAGTTATGCTAGGTAGCCTTCGAAACGCTCTTTCTTTGCATTAGCGAAAGTAGATAAACTCTACTTCAGTGAATCTCTGATCTAGTTTGTCAACGTAACATCTGACTTGTAAATTTCCTCGGTATATCAGATCATTCTAGACTTTTGGATGGTGAGTTTAGAATTTGATAGGCTGAACAAGTTGGTTTTTTCCATTTTATTTTTGAGAATAATTCAACACACTGGCTTCCAGACGACATTCCAGAGCAAATCTGAATCCCGATCCACCTCTTGTGTATGAAAATCCCAATCTTATTTTGAGAATCCTTTGTCGAGAAAGTCCTGTGATTCCTATGTTCAAATCTCATTCATGTCCTGCTGTTTTCAAGTATCTTGAAGATCTTGAGTTTGATGAACAATTTGAGTTGTCGTTGTTTGAGACTAAGTCTGAAAGTGCTATTGATTCTACTGTCCTAAATCCAGAATTTGTTAAAGATCTTGAAATTGAAAAGGCTAATAGATCCATTGACAGCTACATTTTGAATATTCAGAATTCCATTGTGGCAACAAACATTCCTGAATTCATAGAGTCTACATTTGCAACTTTTGGGTCATTAGCAATTACATCTGGTTCACAAATTCCTACCGAGCCTCCTTTAATTCCTACCATTCCCGTGCAACCTTATATCTCTGATCAATAATCTATAGTAGTATCACCTCCATCTACACCACATACACCTCATATATCAACTGATCCAACTCCTCCTATATCCCCAAGACCGGTTGTAAATCCACCTAGAGCAATGGCTGCCCGATTTGCACCCCTCGTGCTGCCTCAAAACTTGGATGACATGCCCGCTGATTATCAAAGAAAAATTCCATTATTTGATGGCACTCCTCAAAGTGTTACTTCTTAGCAACATGTGGATAGGATGGCAGATTTCTTTGACCTTCATGAGATTGATGCAGAAAATGTGACAATGAGATTGTTTGGTCAAACCTTTGGAGGAAAAGTGAGAAAGTGGTTTAGAGCTTTGCCGGCTAGAAGTATTGCTACATTGCCTAATCTTCAGAGACAATTCTTGGATCGATGGGAAGTGAAGAAAGATCCTCTTTCAATCCTTTCTGAATATGACAATATCAAGAGGAATGTTGGTGAGTCTGTCCAAGATTATTGTATTAGATTCAATACTATTTACAATGCAATTCCTGCTAATATAAAGCCACCTAGGGGGCCAGCTTTGATTAAGTTTCCGGATGATTTCGATCCTGACATGGCTTATCAATTGAGGGAAAGAGATCCAGGCACTTTAGAGGATATGCAGAAAATTGCAGTCAGCGTTGAAGCTAATTTGAATGCCAGGAGAGCTAGAATGAAAGCTAAAAATAAAGTAGCAATAAAGGAAGAGGTTTCCACGTCAGATAAAATGCTTCGTAAGATGGAAAATATGTTTGAAATATTAACACTTGATAAGCCTGAACCACAGATCAGAAATCCTAACTTCCGTGGCCAACAACAACCGCAATTCAGAATCAAGAAAAGAGAGCAGAGAGCACAAGAACCAGCAATACAACACCAGGTGAAGACACCCTTACAACAAAATTTTGTTGATCTAGAATCGGATGATGAGGAGAATGTGATAGGAGAAGATAATCATTTCTTTACACCTGATGATATGCCAATTTTTATTACTGAAGATGAGGAGTATTCCGAAAGCTCAGCTGCACAAAAAGACGAGGATTTCATCTTGGCAAATGAGACAGCTCTTGAAGAAGAGTCTGATGAGTATCAGAGGGGATATATGAATGCCTTGATAGCCCAGCAACGACAATATTCACTCAGAAACAGAGATGTGCCCATTAATCCCATTCAAAAGAGAAAGGAAGCTTTAGCACCAAAGAATGATTTACCCGTTGTGTAGAAGAAGGGAAAAGAGACAGTTGATCCCACTACTAGAAAATCATCATCAGCAAATGAAAGATCCAATCAGCCAAATGTATCAAAGGAGAAAACTGAAAAGAAGGATGTTCCAGCTAAATAGGTAGAGAAAAATTTAGTTTTTAACTTAGAAAATGAAATTTCTAAGTTAAAAGTATCCATTCCTTTGACTGAATTGATGAAGAATAGCAACTATAAGGGTCAGGTGTCTAAGATTTTGAATTTAGATCCATTGTCTGATATGGTAAATGTGGAAGGTGATCAACCTGAGTTGATTTTTGGTCCAGCATTGGATGGTGAGTCTCCAGATAGTGATATGCCTCCTTTTTATATCAGCCTTAGATTTCATGATTATGTGTTACACAATGCTATGTTTGATTCTGGAGCCTCTCATAATCTCATGCCTAGGGAAATCATGGAGAAATTGGGATTGGACATCACTAGAAAGTATCATGACCTTTATTCTTTCGATTCTAGTAGAGTAAGATGCAATGGGCTTATCAAAGATTTGGTGGTCAGTTTGGATTAGATTCCGACTAAAAATGTTTTTATGGATGTGGTTGTGGCGGATATTCCTCCTAGATTTGGCATGCTTCTTTCTAGATCTTGGGGAGGGAAACTTAAAGAGACATTGCAGCTTGATTTCTCATATCCTACTATTCCCATGTTTGGTCAAATGAGGAAATTATATCGGGAGCAAAAGATGAAGTATATGATCACCAGCAAGGAGAAACCGGTAAATCATCTAATCAATTATGTACATACTGATTTAGAATCATTTGTTTTGTACTTAGATAGTTTCAATGATGTAAATAGCCGATTAGTTGAAGTAGAACACATTTCGGAAATCACTGAGAATTTTAGAGAGGTCTTAAAGAAAGAGAGACAAAAACTTGAAAGTACCGCTGAGTAATCATCCTTCTGACAACAGCAAAATGTTGATGGACAACAAGAAGAAATAACAGAGCAAACATAATTTCAGCATTTGGAAGAGGATGAATATGGTCTGTGGACCATGGATTTTGATGGTGTAGTAGGAAATGACGGTGCTGGAATTGGAATTTGGGTACGCAGCCATTTTTCCACCTCGAAAAAAGTGTCGAGTAATGTAAGGGTCTGTTCTTATAAATTGGATTTTGATTGTTCAAATAATGACGCTGAATACGAAGCTTTAATTGATGGTTTGAAAATTCTTAGAAAGTTGAATGCTAAGAGGATTTCAGTGCATGAAGACTCCGAGTTAGTTATCAAGCAAGTGAAAGGTGAATACCAAGCTAATCATCCTCAAATGTGGGCTTACCGAAATGCGGTACTAGATATCTTGAGATTGTTTTCAGATTATACTTTGACTTGTGTCCCTCGTATTCAGAATGGTATTGTAGATGCACTTGCAAAGGTAGCAAGTAATTTGAAAATTCCGATGAACTCAAGTAACAAATTTGAAATTCATGTGAAGCATCATCCGACTGTCCCTGACAATCAAAGGTATTGGAAAGTGTTTCAAGATGATGAAGAAATTGATGAATTTCTGGAAAATAAAGGTAATTTCAAAGACACTTCTATTGATGTGGAGCATGATGATGGTGAAGCGGATGTGCAAGTAAATCAGATGGAAGTTTTGCAGATGAAGGATAATTTCATTCCTAAAGGTCTAATACCTTTAGAGGAGCTTTTCAACCAAGATGATGTAGCTTGAAAACCAACCTTAAGGCCAACAGAAAAAGGAGTTGAGGATGTGAACATTGGATCAGCAGAAAATCCAAAAACGGTGAAATTGTCCAAAGAATTGCCTCCACAGGTAAAAGCTAAGTATATCAGTTTATTATCTTCTTTTTCTGATGTATTTTCTTGGGACTATTCAAGTTTGAAGACATATGGCACAAACATAATTCAGCATACCATTCCGATCAAGCCAAATCAAAATCCCTTTCGGCAGAATTTGAGAAGAATAAATCCAAAGTTGCTGCCCTCAATAGAGAAGGCAGTGAATCGGTTGTACAAGGCTGGTATCATCATTCCCATAAGATTTTCAGATTGGATTTCTAATTTGGTGCCCGTGCGCAAGAAAACAGGTGAGATTCACTTATGCATTGATTTTAGGAATCTGAATAAGGTTTCTTTGAAAGATAATTATCCATTGCCCAAAATGGATCACATACTTCAGCGAGTAGTTGGAGCATCTCGTATGTCGCTACTCGATGGTTATTCCAGTTATAACCAAATTCTAGTCCATGAGGATGATAGAGATAAAACAACATTCACCACTCCGTGGGGAACTTTCCATTATGCTAAAATGCCTTTCGGTTTGAAGAACGCTGGTGCGACCTTTGAGCGAGCGATGGATATGGCATTTGCAAATAAGAAGGATGTTTTTATAGTTGTGTATCTTGATGATTTGACAGTCTTTTCTAATTCAGATGAAGACCACCTTTACCATTTGAATATTGTTTTTCAGCGGTGTAGAAAATATGGTGTGTCCCTCAATCCAAAGAAGATTTTGTTTTCCATAGATGAGGGCAAGATTCTTGGTAATATTATATCAAAGGATGGCATCTGCATTGATCCAGCTCGAGTAGAAGCTATTCAGCAAATTGATCTTCCCCAAAACAAAAAGGAGATCCAATCATTCAATGTTAAGATGAATTTCTTACGCCACTTTGTGCCCAAACTTGCAGAACATTTAAGGGAAATCACAAACATGCTCAAGAAAGATAGTGTAGTGAAGTGGACTGAGGAGGTAGTAAAGTCTTTCAATTTAGTGAAATTGGCTCATTCTTCAGCTCCGGTTTTGATCAGCCCGGACTATACTCAGAATTTTATTTTGTTTTCATTTGCCTCGGATCATACTATGGCAGCAGTATTGATGCAGAAAAGAGATCAGCATGAAAAACCAATTGCTTTTTTCAGCCGAACCATAAGAGATGTAGCCTTAAAGTATAACATTATTGAAAAGCAAGCTCTTGCCTTAGTGAAAGCATTAAAATATTTTCGATTATATATTCTGCATTCTCACATTCTTGCTTATGTTCCTAATGCTATTGTTAAGGATGTCTTAGTGCAAACAGATCCGGAAGGTAGACGAGGCAAATGGATTGTTGCCTTGTTGGAGTATGATGTGGAGATAAAGCCTACAAAGCTTATCAAAGGACAAGGGATGGCTAAGCTAATGGCTGAGTCAAATTTTCTTGCCTTGGACATTAATCTCATTACTGCTATGTCCAAGGAAAATGAAGAAAGTTCACTAATTCAGGTATCAGAAAACTTTGTTCTTTCTCCTTGGTATTCAGATATTGTATATGTGCTCCAAAATTTGTCACCACCACCAGGAATGGCTAAAAACAAAAGTAGGACTCTGAAATTGAAGGCTACCAAGTTTTGTATCCTGAATAATGCACTCTATTGGAAAGATCCCGGTGGTGTTTTGATAAATTGTTTGGTTGAAAAAGAAGAAAAGCAGGTTATGGAGGATTTTCATAAGGGAGATTACGGAGGTCACCTTTTCTAGAAAACAACGGCCAACAAAATTTTGAGAGCAGGATATTATTGGCCGAATCTCTTTGCCGATGTGTACAAAATTGTTAAAAGCTGTCATCAATGTCAGATTTTTGAAGGGAGGAAAAAATTGTAGCCTTTGCCGCTCAAGCCCATTAAAGTAAGTGCTCCTTTTCAGCAGTGGGGTTTCGATTTCATTGGCAAAATCCATCCTGCTTCTTCATTTCAGCATAAGTGGATCCTTACAGCGATGGAATACTTCACTAAATGGATTGAGGTGATTCCCACCAGGTAGGCCAAAGATTCGGTAATAATTTCATTTCTTGAGAACAATATTTTGTCTCATTTTGGCTGTCCAAATAAGTTGATTACTGATAATGCAACAGCTTTCAAGTCTAAGAGAATGATTGGTTTTTTTAATAAGTATCAAATCACTTTGGGGAACTCAACCGCATATCATCCACAAGGCAACGAATTGGATGAATCCTCAAATAAATCTTTGGTCAACATTATAAAAAAGCTGCTGGAAATAAACAAGAAAGGTTGGCATAAGAAATTGGTTAATGCACTTTGGGTAGACAGAGTGAGTCAAAAGAAATCTATAGGCATGTCCCCTTTTGAGCTCGTGTATGGTGTTGACATGGTATTCCCTACCTCTCTCGCAGTTCTAGTGGTCAAACTTATGTAGGAAGCTGGCAGTGAAGATGATCATATGCAACGGAGAATCAATCAAATGATCCATTTATAGCAGACTAGAGAGGAGGTTTTCAAGAACACTTTGAAGCTGCAAGAGAGAATCAAGAAAATATATGATCGAAAGGCAAAGGTGGACAAGTTTCAATTAGAAGAATTGGTTCTGAAATGGGATGCAAGAAACAAAGATAAAGGTAAGCATGGAAAGTTCGAGAATATTTGGAAAGGACCCTTCATAATTGTTGCATATCGAGGCCAAAATTCTTTCCTTTTGAAAGAAATGAATGGAGAATATTGTCCAGGAGGGCCGGTCAATGGTCGGCTGCTCAAGCGGTATCATTTTTGAAATGTTTTCTGTTGTCACATTGTCACTGTATATACCGGTTTGTTTAAATTTCATTGCAAGTGTGTGCTATCATCATTCTTTCAGTTTGGGGCTTGACGTGAAGGCTATAAAATTGAAGGTTGATTTTATCTTTGGTTTGATTTATTGAGTCAGGTCTTTCAGTCATTTTGGTTTCAAAATTGAGTCAGTTTGAGTCAATTTTCAGTCATGAAAATGAGTCAAGAGTCTTTTTTTGGTTTTTCGAAGTTATTGACTCCATGGGCCAATGGACGAAGGCACTGCCTACTTTCCTAGAGATATGTAGTTCTTGGCACCTCCAAGGAGCTACCATCCCCATTGGAGCCAATGTTAGTGTTGGTATCTTCATCCCTCCGTCAGAGATAAAATTTCTCTTGTTGCATTTCATTTTAGGTGTCTCACTCATTTCAGTCAGCTGCATTCCATTAGGAGCATGGATCATCTGATGATAAGTGCTTGTCACTCATATCCCTCATGTCTTATACCTGCTAGCCTATTTGTGTTCATTAAAATAATTTACAATCATTTTTGGTCTCATAGTTGGCAAAGAATCATTTTTAGGGTTTTAGTCTCATTAGGTCTAGGGTTTAGTTAATCTGGTCTTCAAAATGCCTAATAATGGTCAGCAGGCACATGAGGAAGCTTGAAATGAGGTTTCAGTGCAAAAAAGTTCATCATCATAATGCTTAATAATGATTTTTATTTAAAACTCTGTTTTGAAGAAAAATAGTCTATTCCATCTTTATGTAATAAATGTGATATGATTTTCAAGTTTTTTTTAGTTTTAATAACACTCCATTGGCAACCCTGCTCGCCTTTTCCAAAACTCCATGCCATCTATTCCCTGCAAGACAAACAGAAAAGCTCATCATTCAGTCCAAAAGCAAAGGGAAGCAAAACAGAGTTTTTTGAAAAGTGTCAAAGTTTGCAACATTACAAAGTGGGATTTAAAATAGAAAATATCAAAATCTTTGGTATATATATGACTTTCATGTTTCAAGAATTCATTTTAATGCCAAAGAGACAGCAGTGAGCCAAGGAAGAGTTTTGAGGAGAGAACAAGTTGTTTGAGGGTTGCCTGTGCAAAGTTGTCGAGCACGACGCATTAGGCAGGTGTCGCGACACATCGAGCGAGCGCGACGCATTGGGTCGGCTCACTGTATGCAAAGATGTTCCTGCGCGTCGCATTGGGTTGGTTGCACGACGCACTGAGCCGAAAAGAAAATTTCGTGCCATTTCTTCCAAATCCTCAAATCGACTTGGTCTCCCTTGTTCAACTAAGTCAAAGCCACCTCTTAATTGCCAGTGAACATGTATTTGGTATTGATTATGAGAATTTAAATACAAAAACTCAAACCCTATTCTCTTGTTTGAGGATTGCCTCCTTTAGGGTTTTGAAACTTGTTTTGTGCCAAATACTTCCATTCTTCACTTTGTTAATCCCTCCTCATTGTTTATATCCTCACAACAGCCCATTTCACTGTTCACCTTATATCCCTAGTTACTCATTCCTACCCATTTCCATTATCCCCATCCCACTTGTAAATTTTCCCAAACCCCAAGTTTATCCCAAAAAGTTAAGTGGTTGTCCTTAAACCTTTCAACACACAGATTTCAACTGGAAAATTTCTATTTTCACTTAATAAAAGTCCATTATTTCCACTACCCTAGTCCTCCATATTCCCTCCCATATTACCACATATTTGGCAATCAAATCAAAAACACCAAAATTTTTCATTTACATCCAAGACAACATAGACTTTGCATAGACATTAGACATCATGGAAACAGATACCGATACATCTTATGACTGAGACAATGATTCCAGCACTAAACTACATGTACCTAGAAGGCCTCATAAGAGTGGTAGACATGTGAGGGAGGAGCCCACTTCATTGGCTGAATTGCAAGCTTGTCCACTTGCTATGGCATGTTTTCAACAACAGTCTTGTTATCAATTTTGTGAAATAGTTGCTAGGGTCCATCATCACCAGGAGATGGCCTATTTGTTTGTGTTGCATTTACATGATGTTCATGTCACCCTTGCCTATGTGACATTCACTTTAACACCAGAAACTATCTCTTAGGCAACCGAAATACCAAATGTTGGAGAACAATGGAACAAAAGACAGCAGGTTGACGGGGTAGACTATGAGCCATATATTAGGCCTAGCTTTGTGAAACAACTCAGCAGAGTGTTTCCTTTCCAGTTCCTAAAATATTCCTATGCTCCTCTGATGAAACTTATTATCATATATTTCAGTTGTGAGGGCCGATTTTCAAGTCTTTATGCCTATCATATTAGGTTATTGATGCATTCTACCAGGGTGAGGATGATGAACCTCCCTTATTTCATGTGCAATAATATTGAGAGAATGACCACCCTTGTGCAAAATAAAACTCCTAAGCAGCAGTACAGTAGTATCTATCACTTTGCACTCATCAAGATTGTAGTTATGCATCAGCTCGGCTTGCAGGGTATATCATGGGAGGATTTCATTTCTAATGATTTCTTCACCGCTCCTCAGGTTCCTTCAGAGGTTGTTCATGAGGCAGGTGAACCTTCATATCAGCATGAGGGTCAGGAGATAGAGACTACTAGTGTGTCGATGTATGTCACTTATCAGAGAGGCACTAGAGGGTTATTTGCAGCAGCCAGGCGAGTATTATCTCCACCCGGGGTGGAAGGGGTCTCGCTTCCATCATCAGCAGCACAGGTACAGGTACAGGACAGGGGTAAGAGGCCCATGCAAAATGAGGGGCCTTCAGGAGGCCAGGATACAGGTTTCATACTCATTGATGAGGATTTGAGCTCTCCAAGCTCAAAGTTGAGAGAGACTATTCAGGAGCAGAAAGCGGAGAATAGACACTTTGTCTGTCAAGTTGCAAAGATCCCAATGGATTATCAACTACCTTGAGCAGTGAAACAAATAGTTGGAGGATCGGCAAACTATCATGGATTTGCAAAATATCCGTGAGAACCAGCAAGCTTCCCAAAGAAGCCAAACGGAGATGACATCCATTGAGCGAGAGATTGAGGTTGATCGAGAGACTTGGCTTGAGAGGGTCAATATTCATTTGGAGAAGCTATTGGAGAAGGCCAATAAGGAAAATAACATGTTGAGGCACATGAAGAATCATTATTGGAAAAGAAATCACGTTTGCAAGGCTTGAATCAAGATCCTCAAGGCAAAGTTAAAGAGGGCATTAAAGCGTCGCAAAAGGCATGATAGACTCCAAATTTTGGCCGAAGCTTCCTTGGACCAGCATAGCACATGATGGTGGACATTCAACCCAAATTTCAAGAAATTTGGGACACATTTTGTCAATTTTGAATTTTTTGGCCTTAACACAGATTTTCCTGCCCGACGCGTCGCGCCACTTGGCGCGTGCTTATGATTGGGAGCTCCTCTTGGGTAAAACTTTATATTTATGGCTTTTTCATGAAAATTTGTGCATTCCTACCCATTACCCAGAGATTTTGATAATTTTTGGGTTGCCGGAAGGGTCAAAAACACCCTAAAAATGACCTTTCTGCCACTTTTTGGACACATAGGAAGAAGTGTTGGTAAAACTCATTTTTGGAGGGGCAAATGGAAACCAAATTCAGAAATTATACTTGGGTTGGAAAGTAGATAGACATATATTTCCAACGATATATCTTACACTCAATTTGGACACCGGGAAGGCCTTCAAAATCGGCTCCAAAGTGGCGTGATGCATAGATATTTCAGGCGCGACGCATTGGGGATTTTGGCTCAATTTTCACTCAGTAACTCTGTTTTTCGCCTAGTTTTGGCCAGTTTGACTTTTTTATCTCCAAATGTAAAGATATTGATGTAATTTGATGTAATTTCATGGCCTTTGATGTAATTTTGACAAATTTTCACTCATGTAAGTAGATTCATTCATCAAAAGGTGAATTATAATTGAATGAATCAATTTCCTATCTTATAGAGGCTAGATGTTCCACTGCCTATTTTCCAGTTCTTAGTTTAGATATTGTTGAAAAAACTCCTAAAATAGTGAGCTCTACCCCTAGAGGCATGGGTTATGCTTGTCTATATATTGTATTTTCTTAGTCATTTTTAGGGTTGGACACTTGGGATTGCTTGGAGCTTCATTGTACATTTCATCTTTGCATTTTGTGCAAAGGAATAGACCAGGGTTTGCAGCACTCCTTGGGATCCATGTTGCTCTTTGTTTTGATGATGTGTTTATCTCTGTGATTGTAAGTTTAATGATGTTCCATGTGTATCATCTTCCTTCTCATTTCTTCTTAAGTTAAACAAACAAGTAGTAAAGGTGGAATTCCTTAGATTTGGAGTGCTCTACCTTGAGTTTTGTTTAATTTTATATGTTTTCAAACTGTCTGAAGAGTATTCCTGAAATCCTCTTGCCCTCTTCAACTCCTCACCGGTCTGAGCTATCCATTGCATTCAAAATTGAAGCATCAAAACAGTTGCCTACCTTGCCCCATTTAGATCCCTGCAAAACTGCTTATTTCCCATACCCAAAATCTGCCTTTCCCTTTGATCCAAAAAACACCTTCAAAATTGAATCAAACTCTTTTACATATATACCTAGCCTAAAATTAGCCTTTATTCAAGTCATCTCAAGCCTCACTGATCATTTTTGTGAGATTAACAAGGAGAGAGCCCTCTCCCGATCTCGTAGGGCTAGCTACCAGTTAAGCGTGGTTTGATGTTACCCTAGACTCTACCTTCCTTCAGCCTGAGGTAGATTTAGGAAATAACAGATCCAACAAAAAACTTATTGGAATTATATGACTGATCGGTAGTCAAGCCAGAAGGCACACTACATGATGTAATGGTATCTGTAGACTCCTGGGAATACCCTGCCGACTTCCTGATTATTAACCCCAAAAACTAGCTAGATGGACACCCTTTAATCTTAGGTAGACCTTGGTTGGCAACTGCTGATGCCTACATTGGCTACCGGCAAGGCAGCATGACTATAAATAGAGGGAGTTATGTCAAGAATTTAGCCTTATACCCTCCAGCCCAGCCAAGCCTAACAATAATAAAAACAAAGAAACAACATGTATCATACCTCATACAAAACATTAGATCACCATTAACTATAGAAGATACCCTCAAATTTAAAGACCAAATAGAGGATGACATCATTAACAGTTTTATCAACCAACGAAAAACCAGATCCCATTTTCAATGTCACATGATCAAGGCAACATTTGATAATGAAGAAGAAGAAGATCCCCTGAAAGACATTCAAGATCAATCAATACCTAACACTTCTCTGTACAATAGAAAAAATATAGAAATTGAGCCAGGAAAAATTCTGAATATTAACAAAAATCTGATTGCTGAACAAGAAGAAAAATTGGTCCAACTACTGAAAAAATATAAGGGAGCTTTTGCATGGGATTACCCAGACATGAAAGGAATTGATCCCCAGTTATGTACACACCATATTTATACAGAAAAAGATGCTAGACCCATTCGCCAACCCCAACGAAGATTAAACCCTCATCTTAAGGATATTGTGAAAGATGAATTACAAAAACTTCTGGATGTAAACTTTATTTATCCAATATCTGACAACAAGTGGGTCTCTCCACTAGTAGTGGTTCCAAAGAAGAATGGAAAGTGGAGGATATGTGTAGACTACAGAGAACTAAACAAAGCAACCCAGAAAGACCACTTTCCCCTTCCTTTCATTGATCAGGTATTAGATACATTAGTAGGAAAGAAATTCTTTTCTTTCTTAGATGGCTTCAGTGGATACAATCAGATTCAGATTGCCCCTGAAGACCAAGATAAGACTACTTTTACCTGTCCTCGGGGGACATTTTCTTACAGGGTTTTACCCTTTGTTCTATGCAACGCCCCTACCACATTTCAGAGGGCCATTCTCAGCATCTTTTCAGATTTAATAAATGAAGGGCTCGAAGTATATATGGATGATTTCACACCTTATGGAGATGATTTTGAGCCAACATTAGAAACATTGGAAAAGGTGCTGCAAAGGTGTATTGCCACCAGGCTCTGCTTAAGCCATGAGAAGTGTCACATGATGATGACCGAGGGACTCATCTTAGGTCATTATATCTTAGCAGCTGGAATACAGGTAGATCCAGCTAAAATTCAGATACTTTTGTTAATACCTACTCCCACCACACAAACAGAGGTATGTATCTTTCTAGGATTTTCTGGTTATTATAGAAGATTCATAGAGCATTATTCTCAAATAGCTGCACCTCTATACGCACTAACAAGGAATGTTGATTTTAATTGGACAAATAAATGCAATCATGCTTTTGAGGATCTCAAAAAGCTTCTATCAACATCCCCAGTGCTAAGGGGCCCAAATTGGGATTTTCCATTCCAAATTTCATCTAATGCCTCAGAAACTGCTATTGGAGTAGTCCTTGGGCAAGAAGAAGATAAAAAACCATATGCAATTTATTATATTAGCAAGAATCAATCTCTTGTTGAATTAAACTATACTATGACCGAGAAAGAATTTTTAGCTGTAATACATGCTGTAAATAAATTTAGACATTATATAACTGGGTATCCTGTAGTTTTATATACAGATCACTCTGCCATAAATTTTTTAGAAAATAAACCTGTTACAAATGGTAGAGTAACAAGATGTTTGATTCTATTCCAGGAATTTGACATCACAATAAAGGATCGACCGGGGAAAGAGAATATTGTAGCTGATTTTATCTCACGAATGCCAAAACCAACAGACGCAACAGCAGTCAAAGATCAATTCCCAGATGAACATTTGTTTGTTGTTACTGCCAGAACCCCATGGTATGTTGATGTTGCAAATTATTTAGCAATAGTTAAACTACCTAAGCATCTAACGCCCAATGAATGAAAACAGATAATACAGTACAGTACCCGATTCTCTTGGATTGGGGGCTACCTATTTCATATAGGAGCAGATATGCACATCAGGAGATGCATCCGAGAAGACAAAATATTTTACATCCTAAAAGCATGCCACGACGGGCCATGTGGCGGACACTTCGCAGATCGCAGGACTGGTCATAAGGTTTTACAAACAGGCTATTACTGGCCTACAATTTTTTAAGATGCTAAAAAGTTTGTACAAGCCTGTGATAGTTTCCAAAGGGTGGGACGCTCTGGACAGTCCGATGAAATGCCTTTGAACCCACAGTTAGTAATCGAGCCATTTGAGCGTTGGGCGCTCGATTTTGTTGGTCCTATTAACCCACCATCAAATCAGAAAACATACATAATAGTTGCAACAGAGTATGTTACTAAATGGGTTGAAGCAGAGCCACTTCCAAGAGCTACAGAGGACTCTGTAATACAGTTCCTTTTCCAAATATTTGTGCGATATGGCCTCCCAAGGGACATAATTACAAATGGAGGATTGCAATTTGTTGGTAATAAAATCGCTGCAACATTAAAAAATTACCACATTCAGCATAAAATTACAACCCCATACCACCCACAGGCAAATGTCCAAGTAGGGAGCACGAATAAGGTGATAGAATCTATACTTACAAAAATAGTTGCATCACACAGACGTGATTGGGCTTCAAGATTGTCGGAAGCCTTGTGGGCATAACGAACGACATGGAGAAGTACCACTAGGTATTCACCATATCATTTAGTATTTGGAAAAGAACCCATCTTTCCAATAGAATTTGAAATTCAAACGTTAAGAACAACCCAGGAGGAGGTTTGAATTTAAATGAGGCTAAGATCAGCAAATTACAGCAAATCAACTAGTTAGATGAAATTAGGCTCTCCGCCCTCCATCACACTGCATTAATTCAACAGCAAAGAGAAAAATGGCACGATGCCCTCATTATAAAGAAAATATTCCATGAAGGAGATTGGGCACTCCTATATGAATCTAGGTTTCAGAATTTCCTCGGAAAACTCCAGACACGATGGCTGGGACCTTATGAGATACAGAAAGTGCATGAAAATGGCACCATTACATTAACTACCATTGATGGATCTGGACATTCTTTCAAAGCAAACGGTCATCGAGTACGACTTTACCATAAACTGCTTAATTAGGAATCCTTTTACTAGCAATTACGAGGAGATTCTACAATGTAGATTCTTGCTGAGGAAGACAATTCCTCCTCAGCACTCATTCACTAAATAATTCCTTTATTTCTGAAACTTTTACATAAGTTTTTCTTTTTAATTTTTCTTGTATGAACTGTCTTTTTTTGTATAGATTTTATTTTTCATGTTGTTCCTCTTAAAGGAACAACAATCTTGTGTGCTTTTATTTTTCGTGTTGTTCCTCTTAAGGAACAGTTGTTGTTCCTCTTAAGGAACAGTAGTCGTTCCTCTTAAGGAACAGCGCGTCTGCGTGTTCATCTTTCTGCTGTTACTTTCAAAAGCAACAGCATTTTCGCTGATTTTTTTGCTGTTCCTTTCAAAAGGAACAACATTTTTTCCGATTGTTTTTATGTTCCTTTCAGAAGGAACAACATTTTCGCTGAATGTTTTTGTTGTTCCTTTCAGAAGGAACAGCATTTCCGTTGAATGTTTTTACTGTTCCTTTCAAAAGGAACAACATTTTTTTCCGATTGTTTTTGTTGTTCCTTTCAAAGGGAACATCATTTCTCCCGATTGTTTTGTTGTTCCTTTCAAAAGGAATAGCATTTCCGCAGATTGTTTTTGTTGTTCCTCCTAAGGAACAGCAGCTGTTCCATCTAAGGAACAACACTTTTTGAAAGCATTTTTCTTTCTTAGAACAACATTTTGAGCATTTTTTGTGAATCCTTCATGATCTTTTAAGGAAAACATACAAATTTATGCAAGGACACAAAAATTAGAGGTTACTAGAATCAGCATATCAAAGAGAAATTGTAATCTTTAAAGAAATTGCTTTGTATTGATAATAAAAAAAGGAAAGGACACAACTATCTATATCACTTTGTTGTCTTTATTTTCACTAAAACTAATTTGATTGATTATTTTTATCATATTGGTTCTTCCGTAATCCTCATAATTATCTTTGAATTTTATTATTGAATAAGAATAAGGGCATACTATCCTCTATTGAGATGTTCAGACTTCTTCCACCATCCCTACTCTTAAGGAGTGTTGAGCCATCCTTTATACATAAATAGGCAAGTGCTATATAAAATAAAAAGAAAAGAAAAAATATATCTATATGATTACTAATAATTCTATGATATGTCAGATGGAGGATAGGGGGTCTCATCACGAGCCAGCCTACCATGATCATAAGGAAGCAGTGAAGTGGCATTCCCATTATGGCCACCACACCAGGGACATGATCCAATGGGCAACTCAGAAAAATAAAAATTCCTTGGAACAGGAGGTCTCATCATGAGCCGCCCTGCCTACCTTTCACTCCTTCCTGGTGAATGGCATTGTGATTCATCTGGTTCCCAAACCAGCACAATGGCCTCCATCAAGACATCACAAAGCAATTTCCTAAGCATATATAAAGGATTATGGTTCCAAGGGTGAAAAAGCAACTTTGTCAAGATTATGGACACCTGTGGGCAATAGAGCTCTGCTGATGGTATTGAAGTCATATTTTTCACAACTCAATAGCAATTATAAACCCTTTTCTTATATCTTTATCTTAATTACAAATGAGATTATGATCCTAAACCCCTTTGTTGAACCTTTATACATGAAATATTGTTTATAAATCAATCATAACGGTTTAAGTGAATAATGACCGCATAAGCACTTTTGTTTATGTCAACTGTCTTTTTCCTTATTTTTGAATCATTACATAGCATTTCATATCTATTCACGATTTCATAATATGCCCCGATTTTAGTAATTCGATAATTTTTTGATCATATCATAAGTATGCATGCCTTTTTGTGTTGTACAATTACCTGCAGTACGTTGCTCCTCCATTTGACGGTCGAGGGTGACCTATCATATTTCAGGGGGTGCAAGTGACTTTTAAATATGCCTGCATATGGGTCAATCCCCTATGTTCATCAATTCCCGGAAATAGTAAGTTTAACGGTATTTTTTTGATATGCACGGGGTGTTGTTCCATTGCCATTTCTGTGTATTATTGTGAAGAACTAACAATGTGCGGAATTTAGACAAAGTGGGAGGGCGAGAAATATGTAGTGAACCTCTAGTACTAACATTTTTCGACGCTGCACGAGAAATTTTGAAGAGAGCAGGGTGGATTACATACCTTACATGACTGCAGCAACCCCATGAAATTGTGGCTATAAATTTTTTGCAGAACTTGCAGGAGATTTATTCCATGGTAAGAGGTAGGAAAATAACAATGACAGATGCAGTAATTGTCGAGGTATTTGGTCTACTGGCAGTTGGACCCATATGGACCCATAAAAAAGTGAAACTTCAAGAGGCCATGAACATCTTTCGGGACGAAAGATAGACCCTGATCGTCAAAGGAAAAGGAGTCTAGCTAGCAACTATGGGAGAACCATGGACAGAACTGGCCAGAGTAGTGCAAAGCCACATTACATGCGACGAAATAAAGGATGTGGTAAGACCATGCCACCTCAAATTATTAGCAATACTAAAATAGAAATTTTCTGTGAATTTGCCTGCATTTTTTAATTTTTTACTACATGACACTGCTCGGAACATAAGGAAATCCCGTCATACAGGGATGGTAGTAAGCCACCACTGTATAATTCGATTAATAGTTAGTTATAGTCTTTCCCAGCAACAGACTAGCTGGGAAGAATTGGTATTCTCAATTGACGGAGGAACAGCCTTACCTTCCTCAAAACGAAAAAGAGTCACCAGCACAGCAAACGAACCTCTGAAACGTAGACAGTCCTCCAAATTAAAGAGAAGTAGGGGAATTTTGGGAAGCCTTCAGGGTAGCAGCAGCCAACCCGTAGAATTACCTAGTTTTGAAGAAGAGAAATTCATAAAAATTGAAGGAGGAGGAGATCAGGAAGAAGAGAAACCCTCGCAACTTGAAGGAGGAGAAGATCAGGAAGAAGAAGAAATTAACCATACCAGTGAAGAAGAAATGGAGGAAGCAGAACCTCTCGTAACCTCCAGTGCAAGCCCACCGTAGAATGCATTACAGGAGGACGAATTGGCCCAAATTTTGGCCAATATGAGTGAATATATACAACCCCACAGTCTGCTCAATCTCAATATTGAGATAGAACAATGGCAGGAACATTATGTCATCAGCAAGGACACGTCTGAGGAAATGCATGATGAAGAGGCAGAAGAAGAAACCCCTTAGGAAACGGTAGAACAAACTAGGGTTACTTCCCCTGAGGAACCTAACTTGGAGAATGTGATCACTGAAAGCATAGAAGGAAGCCTGGGTGAGGGCATGGCCACTGGAGAACAAACCCTAGCCGAGTAACCAAGTATAGAAAAAGGAACAGCTGTTCCTTCCAAGAAGAAGAAGAAGACAAATGAACTTGAGAAGCTGCAAAGGGAATGGAAAAAGCTCCAAAAATTAGTAAAACAACTCAGGCAGAGGATTAGGGTGCTAAAAATGGGAAAAACCTCTAAAAGAACCCCGAAAATGGGGGAAGCAGCCATCCCAACGGAACCCCAGAATGCAAAGGCCATGGAGACTCAAGCTGAGCCCATATCCATTCAAGAAGGAAAGGAACAACATGCAGTTGTTCCAGATGCAGCTACCTCTACTGAAAGTGCACAATGTTGCAATAAAAATGTTTTGTAAAATGACCTTGATATAGCAAAACTCCAAGAGGATCTGGCACAAGCTTAGAGGGCTAGAGAAAAGCTCGAAGAAGAGACTCTTCCCAAGAATAAATACCAATATTTACAGCAACAATTAAAGGACATCAATGCATCAGAGGTAGAAGCTTTTGATAAATGTCGAAAGGTAGAAGAGAAAGTTGAAGAGGTAAGGAATAGATTAAAAATGGTCAGGAATCAAATGGATACTCTCTGTTCTTTATACACAGATGTTCTAGCATGTAGGTGCCACGCCAAAAATTATGCTTTGTTTTTATTAGAAAGATATTTGTAGTTAAAAATTAAGGCTGTTAAGGCAAGAAAACCTATAGAATTAAAAACTGTAGATGATTTTATAAGCTGCTGCAAACTCTATGGAGTAAAATTTCAGTGCCTACTTTGTGAATTTATTTTCACAATTTTATATTGGTTGAGGAAATGGAGACAAATCCCAATCCTTTTGTGGGTGATATCCAATATCAAGCATTCATTTCATTTGCTATTAACTAGTTAAAATGGCTCAAGGCCTATAACACTTTTCAGAGCCAAGAAAATGGGTTAGACCTTTGGGTTAAGTCCGGATGGAATATTTCCAGTTGGAATATTCAAGACAGAGAGCATTCAATTACAAAAATTTTGAGTTAGATGCAACCGCCTGGTTATCTATAGTAACCTCATCTTGAGGGAAGGCCTGTATTGGCTAAGTTGTAGATTTCGAAGCCCTATTATCTGGTATCCTGCAACAGACTATAAGGCCAAATATGAATTACTTGAAAGGTAGACGTGGCATGTTTTTGAATTTTTAGCTACAAATGATGGTTTTAGACCAGTTAATGAAAAACCCTCTCCACCCTATTCTCTAACTGCTTTACATGTAAATAATGGTTTTCATGAGGATATGAAAAAGGGTAAGCAGGGGGGTGTGTTGAGCATTGGAAAAGGTATGCATTTTCCATGTATTTCTTTATCTTTTTCCTTTAATCATGACTCCTTTATATTCTAGAATGATAATATATTGAAGAATTACAATAGAATTGAGGAGATTAGTGCTTATTACGAAATTAACTAAAGATTGTCTTTTCTTCTATATAGGAACTAGATGAAGTGGGAAGCCACCATTCGGGAGGAAAAGAAAAGGGAGGTGTAACTATTGTCCCTTTAACAAAAGGTCGTATCTAGACAAGAAGATAAATATCAGAGCACACAGTCAAAGTAAAGAAAGGAACAACGCGACATTAGCGCAAGAAGAAAAAATGATAGCTAGATATGGAAGATAGAGAAAATCCCTCAGGATCTCTCGATCCTAAGGGATCGCTGCTCAAAGTTATCTGTACTTCTTGTTTCATCCACTAGCTGTTATAAAAGAACAACGCTTGTAGAAATCACAGCATTAGAAATATTATCATTATTCAGATTTCCTTTTGTAATTTCATGATTGTTCATTGACTCTCATTAATTAAAATAGAGTGTGATTTCTTATAAACTCTGCTACATATGATTAATACATAATTCGGTTGTCGTTCCATTATTTGATACTGGAGTAGTTCGGCGGTGCTTCACTAGTGGCTAAGGGCCTGGCCCCAATGGATCCACTTGCTATTTGTACCTTTACATTCCAATTCTAGTCGTGTGATGGTTTGCATTAGTTTTCATTTCCTTTAACCACATTGCTTCACAGTTATCTTGGTTTATAGCTTACTGTTTAATGTTTTATGAAATTGGTGTGTTGCATTAGTGAATCGCATTTCTTTTCCTTTCCACACACTAGAAAATTTGGCCCAATTTCCAACAGCCACTTCGTCGCAATTCCGACACATAGTTGTCGCAAGAGCGACAGTTTGAGGACAGAAAAAACGTGGTTCACCATGGCGTTGCAATTCCGACGCCTTGACAAAGTGTCGCAATACCAACACTATTTCCATCGCTTCCAAACAAGCATCGCTCTTTCGACGTTTCCCAAACCGTTGCTCTTCCGACGTTTGTAAACTGTCACAATTCCGACGAAATGTGGTCCGACATTTTGAACGTCACTCTTGAAACGTTTTTATCTTGTACGCTCTTCGACGTTTATGCTTGTCACAATTCCGACGAAATGTGGTCCGAATTTTTGAACGTTGCTCTTCGACGTTTTATCTTTTGTCCGCTCTTCGCGTTTTTAAGCTCTCGCAATATCGACCTTTGTACAAAAGTGTCGTAAGACCGACGCTTTCTAGAAGCGTCGCAATACCGACGCATTCCAAAAGCGTCACAATACCAACGCTAGGAAGAACTATCGCAATATCAACGGATGTCACAAGACCGATGAAAATGGAAATCGTTCAAAACGTCGAAAGACTGATGCTTACAAAGCATCGGTATACCGACAGTGGGTTCAATTTTAAAAAAAAATTAAACTTTAAAACAGGACAATAAATCTCCAATATTTGTTATGAATTGTGGGTGTTCCAATTGTTATGAACATAATTTGACCGTGAAATATTAATATAATAAACCACCCCGCAACGCTTCGACTATAAACAATCATATAAACATGGCTCTGTATTTCAAAAAAACAGGTTTAAAATAGAAACAGGGAAACTTTTTTTTTTTCTAAGTAAGGTTAATCTATTAATAGTGGGAATAAAATTACAGCATGACCAAAGTCAAAAACATTTCCTAGAATTATGGAAAATTTGTCAAAAAATCAAAAAAGAAGACTGCCCTCATACGGGGAAACTATTCTTGAATGTTTTTCAGGTCGTTGCATTGCCCACGCAGGGGAACCATCGTTTGATATCTTTGATGATTACAGTGTTTACATAATTCAAAAATAAACAAAGGTCCAACACAGTAATATAAGTAAAAAAATTCCCAATTAAGTGGGCCGCGAAGCAAGAAAGCCAAACCAAAAAGAAGCAGCTACTCATCCAGTGGTTCTTCGACAATTCGACACCATCCTTCGGCAAACATAAAAATGAAACTTTAAAACGGGACAGTAAATATCCAATATTTGTTATGAATTGTGGGTGTTCCAATTGTTATGAACATAATTCGACCGTTAAATATTAATATAATAAACCACCCCGTAACGATTCGACTATAAATAATCATATAAACATGGCTCTGTATTTCAAAAAACGGGTTTAAAATAGAAATAGGGAAACTTTCTTTTTTCTAAGTAAGGTTAATCTATTAACAGTGGGAATAAAATTATAGCATGACCGAAGTCAAAAACATTTCCCAGAATTATGGCAAATTTGTCAAAAAATCAAAAAAGAAGACTGCCCTCATACGGGGAAACCAGTCTTGAATGTTTTTCAGGTCATTGCATTGCCCACGCAGGGGAACCATCGTTTGATATATTTGAAGATTACATTGTTTACAGAATTAAAAATAAAACAGAGGTCCAACACAGTAATATAAACGAAAACATGCCCAATTAAGTGGGCCGCGAAGCAAGAAAACCAAACCAAAGAGAAGCAGCTACTCATCTAGTGGTTCTTCGACAATTCGACACCATCCTTCGGCAAACATGTCACTGTCCATGGCGGGAGCAGCTTCAGACACGGAAGGTCCAGGATCTCCAGGCGCTATCTCCACATCACAAGCCCTACGAACCTGAGCCTCTGGTTCCTGCATATTCATGCCACCGCTCCCCTCCTGAAGGCCCGAAAGCTGGGATTTTTCTGAGCTCAGACCCACCGGATGGGTGCATTGTTCCTCCACTTGGGCCTCTTCACGGAAAACCACAGTGATTGAAGCTGTGATTCATGGGCGGTTCAGAGAGAAATTAAAGGAAAAAAGCGTAGCGTGCATCGTGGGAGAAGGTGAAGTGGTGGGGAAATGAGGAGCAGGGGAGCCCATACGGTGGCTAGATCCTAGAACCCGACCCCGCCCACTTCTAGTGTTTGGATATCGGCCTGCGTAATAATGACTGGAGTGGGAAGATGACTCGGTTGAGGAGCAAGAGGGAGCGTGAAAGGGTTGGCCTCTGGTGCTACCCCTGCGGCAATGCATCCTTTGACGTAGGGGAGGAATGGGTGCAGTCTCAGCAGTGGGCACAAGACGAGATGAAGAAGCAGGATTCCAAGAAACCAAGGAAGACAGACATAGACCAGACTGAGAGAAATGTAGATTTTCACCAAGGTATAAGCATAATTTCAGCTGGCTTCTCCTTCCCGTCATAGTGCGCAGGCAGTGTAACCCAGCAACCGGAGAGCATCTGCAATTCAAAGGTTGTGGCTCGTCTGAGAAACCATAGAAAAATGCCATTTTATCAACCCGAATGCAATGGCATAGAAGAGCACTCGTCATAAATCTCTCATTGATGAGAGCCAAAGACCAGAGCATATTGGAGCATGCGGAATCACTAACAAGAGTGGAGGTTCGATCTTGAACTACGTTAAAACTTAATGCGATTGATATGAAAACCTTGGAACTTAAATATCGGTTGATTGAATAGCGTTAAAACTTAATGTGATTGATATGCAAGCCAGAGGAGGACACGTGGCAGAAATTGATTGGAGCGGATCTTTGTTTGGGCTGCTTGCGCAGTGGAAATCCGGACCCGAAAAAGATTAGGGAGAATTTGATAAGAAATTTGCGTCACAACTCTCTCTCCGTACGCCAGCCCAAATTCGGACCCGAAAAATATTAGGGAGGAATTCATTTGGTTTTTGCGTCACAAAATTGGCCAACGTCAGCAGGCTGTTTTGGAACGCAAATTTTGTTTGAATTATGGTTTATCGTCGTTTGAAGTCTGGCGGGCTCCACGGCTAAAGGGTTCGTTTGAAGTTTTGACAAAGGTTTTGTTATATGTTTTATATAACGCACGGCGAAATAGTTTTATTGTTTGTTAAGGTCCCACACTAGTTTTGGTAATATTTTGTTTTAAATGTGATGTATATATGTTTTATATATATATTTCACATATATATTAAAACATTTATAAATTGTGGACCCTAGGAGCATTTTAATAGATTTTTTATTTGCATATTTTTGTTATGTTTTTAATATATGCGTTGCATATAAAAGAAAAGGGCTGTGAGCCTGTTTCAGAATTTAGTTGTAAAGTTTATTATTACACACAATAGTAGTGTAAGTGTTTTGAAGAGCACATCAGTGAATAATTTTAGAGATAGAGAAGAATTTTGAGTGCACTGCGTTTTGCAGCAGTCACATTTTGTAATCCCTCTCAGTGAGGAAGAATTTGTAATAGTTTTTTTTTGTGAAGAAATTTCAATATTTTCTCTGTGTTAGAAGAGGAAAGTATTACTCTCTCCATTTTTATTCTGGAATTTTCAAATATTCCAACACATGGCTATAAATGAAGGAGATTGCTACGCATCAACATCAACATGCTTTCAAGTAGGAGCTGCCTAATTTTTTAACAAACTTCTCTCTGGATGTCAAAATTTGCAGACACTGAAGATTACTCAGGTGATGCTTGAAATTTCCATTGAATTCCTATAAGAATATTAGATTTGTGATAGAAATATTTTGCTAATATATTAGCTTACTCCTTTTAAGTTTGTCAAATTCAACTAATAAAAAATGTTTCAAGGAGTATAATGAAAACTAGATTATGTGTGAAGGATAAAATAATCATTGATGCTAGACTTGGAAGTTAAGAAGTATAATAAGAAGTAGATACACTTCTCTAAAGCATAATACCTTTTTTCTGAAGCATAAGACAATCAATGATGCTAGACTTGCAAGTTCGAATTAGACGAGATAAAACAACGAAAAAGGCATTCCATTACTTGCATGAAATATGAGTACCGCCTTTTACTAGTAAGCTAGGAGCAAGGTCTAGATTTTGATTGGCATCGATTCTTGTGAACTCAAATTTCACTAAAAACATAGTTTTTTGTATGTTTTTCAGCACATGGTTAAAAATGATAGTGCATCAAAATATATATTGTTGGGCCAAATACATAAGTAATCAAAAATTATCTTTACCAAGTTATTCGCTTCATCAAAAGCCTGATCTTCACATGTGACACTTTTGCTAGGGATAAATATCAAGTGGGTTGTGACATTTTAAAACTTGGTTCACGGTGAAGTGCCCAAAAGGAAAGTCTATCAAATCATTTGCGACCTATGTCATTTCATAGTAGCGTATGATTTTATATCATAATGGAGGTGCTCCAATTCAAGTAGTGTAGAAGAGGCAGGAGCCTACAAGGCAGATCCAAACTTTGGAGAAGAGCAAGGCAGATCCTGGGAAGAACGAGGAATTTGGGAATCTGGGATCTCTTCCAGAGGTCATGATACCAAAGGTTTGTCCTATTTGTAGATATTTCTCATCTACATCCAATATAGCCTTAAATTCCCACATAGATCACTGTCTATCAAGTGAGTCAAATGCTAAAAAATCTGGAAGAAAGTTTTCCAAGCCTAAAGTGAAGGTGAGAAAAAAATGATCAATCCTAGATATAATTGTTGCGGCACCTGTTTTCATGCTAGAGGATTTGGATTACAGTACTAGCAAAGAGCAATCGACCGCTGATGCACATCCATTGCCTTTACATCAGCTCAATCTCAGAGACACCACCAAGCAGAGGCAACATCAATGCAAAGATCTCAACATTTCAAAATTAATGCAAAGATCCAGTGGTAATGCATGTATTTCAAAAGAAACAAATAACAATGCACATTCTAACCCATTTGAATAACCACTGTAGCAAGGGTTTACATATAATTAGATCCAATCCGTATATCGATGGAAAAAAATTAATATAATTACATTTTACGTAGCAAAGGAAACTTTGTGAAAATAGAAAAGGAATATAAAACGGGGATGTAAAGATGTTTAGATGACTCAGTACAAAAATTATTTGTGCTTAGTAGACACAGCACTGTATTCTTAATGCATTTTCTGTAGAATACTAAACAGATTTGTCCAAAATTTGAGATGAAAACTATAGTCTCTACTACGTTTGGAAAATTGGAGGTTTATAAAAGATAAACTGTGAACAGAATTGTACCACTATGATAAGAAGCTGTCAGAAGCATTCCTTCTACTTCACAAACATGGAACTACCTTAAGAATGCTTATGGTTGATGTAAATATTAGAGCATGGTAGTTAAATGTAGTAGTTATGCTAAAATACTGAATAATAGCTTGAGAGTGCTCTTCAGATACTGTACGAATGCACCAAATTAAAGTTGTACCATTACTAAAGATAAATGGCCAAAAATAGTCAATTTTGATATTGTGAAGTTATGTCCTTCTCGGTAGAAAATTGGGGATAGGATGGAAAATATGAGAGAACTAAGTTCCAAGGACTAAAAAAACAAGGCCAACATAGTTCTGCCTTGAATCAGAGACAAAACAAAGCTACCCAAAAAAGTGTTTGCCACTATCATCACCCCGAGGAGTGCAAAGTCAATTGATGGGGCCAACCATTTGACGAAGCAGAGAGAAGATTCATGGTGCCAATGGTTGTATCACAGTTTGTTGACGTGAGCCATCATTGGAAAAAAGCAGATTGATGGTGCCAATTTCTATAGAAGTCCATTGAGAGTGCAACTACTGTAGTAGAGAAGTTTGAGAGCACCCATTGAAGCTCCTATATATAGCAGAGTCAACATTTTACTATTGAACAAGTTTGTATAGTCAAAGCCATAGCAAGATTAGATAGCCACGATCCTAAATGAGAACCAGAGCCAAAACTAAGACAAATTCACATTTAGCAGAACAAGACAGCCATAGCAAAGGATCCGACCACAGAACTAGATCATGAGAGATATCAAGATTCTTTCTTCCACTGTGGAAATGTAGAAACTGTACAAGGGCTTTGCTTCCAGTAGATTTCATTGTGACAGTAATTGCTACGGTGTTGTAAGCGCTCATTAGTAGAATATTAAAGCCATTCTGGAATTCTTTTAACCTGGAGAGGGTTTTCTCTAGTTATAAATCCTCATGTTCAAATTCCATTATGGATTGGTTGTGTTTGATATTATGTTTTTACTATCCGCAGTTTAATTTTCACACAGAAAATTATCAGTCTAAAGCGAGCAATTTTGCGATGTTTCTTTTGCTTCCTATTGTGAAGTATTTCGCTCAGAACTCTACTCGTTGTAACAGAGGTCTTGGGCATAGAACAGGGGACTTGGGTTTTTAGGAATCAAACTTCAGGTTAAGATGCTCATCTGAATAATGGCACAGTGAGCCTTAGCATGGAGTTGGGAGTACCAATTTGAAGTGTAGGTAGGGCATTGTACAATAGACCCGTTAGATTTCTGGACCCTAATACAAAAGTTTCTTCTTCTTTCAAAACGTGTTTCTCGTTTTTTGTAACCAATGTGGGCCCTGTTCTTGTTTCAATTGGGGATGGATCAGCATTTTTTATTGCTCCAGATGATCACACTGTGGGTAGCCCTGGAGGCTATTTGGGGGTGATGAGTCTAATAGGTCTCAATGAACTGTTGCCCTTGCCGGGGAATACTATTTCAGTGGAATTTGATACTATTTTGGATGTTGAATTCCACGATCCTAATGGAAACCAATACCTTTAGCTCCAGTATATGTTCACAAAATAGGGTGCCATAGTAATTCATGCATGCAGAGAGGGTGAATTGCAGGCATTGCAACAGGAGGTGTTGTTATTGTTGCATTGGCCACTAGATTGTTTGTCTAGTTCTGTTAAAAGCGCAGAGTATTGAAAAGGACAGAAAAATTTAGTTCAGATATTGTGAAATTGCCTTGGAAATTCACGTACAAAGAGCTCATCAATGCTATGAAAGACTTTTTTTGAATGTGATTGATAATCAACAATTGCAAGCAAGGGTAATCCCCTTGTGAAACCCAAATTTCTGAGCATTTTCTAAAAATTGATGACAGAGTCATTGTAATAAACAAGTGCCTAGGTCCATATTATGTCCAAATCTACCAAGAACTAAGATCTATAAAAAAAATCCACAGTATCTGCGAACTAAGAAGAAGAGGCAGAAAATGTATTCTGCTTACCTGTTCGAATAGTGGTTCGGGTTTACCATGGAAAAAATTTGACAGAGCCCATGTAGCATTTCTTATCATTGAAATTTTGGCAATATCATTCAACTGGGCAAGCACCTGCCTCAGAGCTCCATGACTGAGGGAAAGATCCCTAAATGTTGCAGAGTCTCCAGCAATATTTCCCAAAGCCCAAACAGCCTTACACGAACACCAGTTGAACTCAAAGTTGGGTACTAGTTTTTTAAATCAAATTCCAAAATTACAGACATATAAAGATAGTTGGGAAGAATAATTTTATGCCTCTAAACTAAACGTGCTACCTGTTCTCGAAAATTATCATTCCAAGAGGTAAGAAGTTCCACAAATATAGGCAGTGCCCCGTAATCAATCACAACCTTTTTATTCTCAGAGGTTCCTGAGACTATATTAGTTAAAGCCAAAGCTACTTCAAACTGCATTATCAATCACAAGGTATCATCATAAAAGCTATAATTTTAAGATAACAATTTATCTACCATTGAAACAATAATTTTAAAATATATACACCTAGTGATATAGACACCTAGTGAGAGTAGAGGTTAGGAAATTATAATAAGAATTATTACAAGATATCACTCATAGTGCAGTTGATTGTTCATTGTCTGTTGTAACTATAATTTTAAAGAAGACACACTTAGTGATATAGACACCACCAAGTGAGAGCAGAGGTTATGAAATTATAATGAGAATTATTTCAAGATATCATATTACTCATAGTACAATTAATTGTTTATTGTTTGGTGTAATAATTGTTTATTATTTATAAACACAATCAAACATATTATGAGGGACGGTGATGAAATTGACAATGGTCTCATAACAAACCATAACGGGCACATCCCCTGGCAAGATAAACTCTGAATAAGAAAGAAAGCAAAACAAAGTGATTACTTACAGGATCATAGGCTTCCTGAAGAACAAGATCCAGAGCAGAATCTGTAACCCCTAAAGCAACACCTCTCTCTTCAAGATGAATCGCTACATCTTTCATATGTAGTCTAGCAAATTTTCTGAGTTCATCACGAGAAAGAGGATCAAATACAACTATCTCATCAAGTCTATTCAATAGCTCTGGCCCGAAATGTCTTATAACCTGCAAAAATATTCAAAGCCATGTCAAAGCACTGTAGCCAACTTCGTGATAAAATTATATGAAAAATATGCATAGACAGAGTGCAGGAGAATGAAATGGCAGGTGTATTGGCAGTTTCTAAAATGTAGCAACTAAAACGACAGGTGTATTGGCAGTTGCAAAAATGAAACTACTAAAATGGAAGGTGTGTCGACGGTTGCAGGTGTGTGAGATTGTTGCTATTATTTTCAGACCGATTCCATGGAAATATACCAGAAACCAGTGGTATGTCAAACCTAGAAGGTAACCCAAGAGAATGTGACCATCAGATTAAACAAGTAACAGGTGTCGTGCCTAGATAAGAAGTGTTGACGAAAAAAAAATTGATCTCTTTCATAACAGAAGGCCTATCAGCCTAAATATCTAGGATATGTGGCACTCCATGATAAAGACACATGGTGTGTGGATTTGAGTTTTTCAGGTGGTCAAGTGGGCCGAAAATAGGTGAAATGTGGCACCACTCAGAGATTGACATGTGCCAATTGGTACAAGTGGTAGACAATTGGCATGCTCAAACAACAAGGTGATGCAAGAATGACATGAGGGAGAAAATATCAGAAAAGCCCCAAATCTGGAGAACTAAAGCTCATCACCAACTTGAGATTGACAACTTTACATGATGTAACCTATGAAATCGTAAATGGAGAAATCATAGTAACAATAAAGTAACCTATGTAAAAATAAAGTAGGATTCATCCTGGGAGTGGTAATGGGAGAAATCATAGTGAACAACAGGAAACATGCAGAGTTGCTTACAATCAAATAGATGAAAAAACACATACAAAAAACCTAGATAATAATCATGAACAAGCTTAATATTGAATTTTGAACTGTAAAGGAACTTACAAAATGTGACATTACGAACCTGGTCAAGCGCACAAGCAAAAATATCCTGGACATGACCCTGGTTGACAAGTTGTATTGCTCATGATGCAAGAGGATTTGTACTTGCACTACCAAGTCAATCAAAATCCATCATTATCTATACAATAAATACAAGTAATTGATGTAATATTTTTTACTCTAAGATGCATTCTTATGATAATGTTATAACATATGTTGAAAATGTCAAAACATACCTAAATAAGCTCCTCTTCATTTCAAGAACAATTTATTGGAGTCGCATGAACTTGGAACAAGCCTCCCACGATCTGAAAGAGTAGCAACTAAGTCAACAATGAATTTTTTGTTGCTACATTGGATCGAGGGAGGTTTGCTCCAAGATTAAATCGCTCCAATAAATTATTCTCTACTAAACAGGGCCAAACACGTGAAGGTGGAAGCTCTTATGCCCCCTCCCCCCCCTCACATCACTCTCAATTCCCCAATAGCCAATTTATATTTCATTTTTTACTTTCATGAGCATAAAAAAAAATACTCAATAACTAATAAAAAAACAATTCAACAAAAAGTATGCAAGGAAACTTTGAAATTAATGCTTGACATAAAAATAGTATGATAAATGAGTTTTTTATATAACACAAAAAACGTTCCAAGTATGGTAATTTTTTTCTTATAATAATACAATATTTTACATTATCAAATTTTCTTTTTCTTCTTCCTATTTCTAAAGCTTCTAATTACATCATCAATATCATCGTGCTCTACTCCTGTTTCGTGCCTTTTGACCCGCACTGCTGACCTAGTTGTGTAGTCATGATGTCTGGTCTCATCCAGTGATGGGGCATCACCTACAAAAACAGATAATATTAAATTTTAATTGTCAGTTTTTAAATATCATTGAACTATTTCAGTAATATTAATAAAAAAAATTGCAATGAGATTATTTACCTGGTGCACCAGTTGTCGTCGTTGGGACTGTTGCCATGTCTTCCTCTCTGGTGGTAAGATCCTCAAGGGAAACATTCTCTATCATTTAAAAAAAAAATGTTATAAGGACAGCCATCAAGGTATAATTAGAAAAAATTATAAGTGGAAATTAATTATCGTCACGACCCTCACTGATAGTAGCATTGTCGGACTGGTCCCCACTACAATGATCAGGTTGCACGAGAGGAACATCTACATTTGGCTCTAAAAATGGGTTATTTGCCTCGTCGGTAGTGTTGCTCCCCTGATTTGAACAAAGTTTTTAGACATTAAATTTATGGACGAAAACAAAAATATTGAAAGGTTAATGTTTTACGTACCTTATCAGGCATTCTGGATCTTGGGACCTGCCCCAAGCTTCTGCGACGTTCAACTATGGCTTGATAGCCGAAATGGAAAGCGATACTTTTATCTTCCTCTGTATTTTCTGTTCTGAAGTCATCACCCTACATTACATATGATTGTGTATTTTTAATCATATTTGATAGGATTACAAAAAAGTTGGAAGGTGATACAATTAATTATAAGATGTTTAGCTACTTAATTACAATTCTTGCGGCTAATTTCAAGTAGCCGCCCTGGCCTAGCTTGTGATGGCCCTTTCTTTCAATCCTAGCTTTGGTTGCCTTCGAGGTGTCAGGAAACCTATCATCAAAAGATTGAAGTCAGATATGACGTAGCACACTTTTATTTTAGACATAAAGAAAATTAAAGTTGTAATTTACCTTGTGAGTCCAGTTGGCATTTTTCCTTCTTTCTTTGCCCTTTTCTCTTTTCCGTCATGGATGAGTGCTCTCCACTCACTCTCTTGAACTGTGAGAGGACACTCGTATCTAGGGTTAAATTGAAATTGCGTCCTATAAGTGTCCTTGGTATATTTCAAATATTTTCTGGCTATCCGAGCCATTGTTGTTCTATCAAATGTGCCGACCCCAAAAAGGGCTTCTAGATAATCTAGAAGTTCTTTTTTCAGGTTGGAATTCTAGGAATTCCACCTTGTGCATATGGTTGGGCCAAAAATTACCAACGCATGGCACTCCAAAAACCTGTAGAACTCATTGTTTCCTACACAGAAAAAAAAAGATATTATCATTAATTTAAAAATAAAAATCATGATAAATATGTTTTAGATAGAGTACATGAAATAGTTAAAATATTAAAATTTACCTGGGAGTTGTACGTGCTTTATAGGGACACCTTCATTGTTCACCAACAACGTGCCATTAATGGTCCCTGTGGAGCTGACACGTGTAGCTCTAGGAAACGCAATAATGTAGTTGGCCATATCAGCCTCATCACTGCCAACACGTTCAGCGGTTGGCTGGGTGTATGCTTGGGTAGGGTGTGTTTCTTGGCTGGCACCTAAAGGAGTAGAAGGTGTATGAGAGGGTTGCTGGGCAATCTCTTGCCCTTGTGTCCCACTACCACCAACACCGGGTTTAGCAAGTGTCAGAAAATGCTACATACAAAAGAAATTTTTGTTAGTTTAGTCAATGTAAAAATTAAAAATCAAATTATCACAATTCATCTCATGTAGAACAAAAAAAATATCCTTTTGAATTTTTATTATTACTTGATATGTTTCTAGATGGGTCATAAGTTTTTTTATCCTCTCTTCTGTTTTAGGTGTTTGAGGCGTGTCTATCAAAGTATCAAATTCCAACCTTGCATTTCGTGCCTTTTTTCGCAACAAGAGCGCTGGAGATAGGGATGCAAAAAGCTCTTCCTCATAGAGGGACTCATCAGGCATACCATGGTTAGGTGTCTGCATATTTGAACAAAATTAATATTATTTCAATTATGTAAATAACTAAAATACCTAAATATAGAGCAATGCTGGCACTTTACATGTTCTTCCGCTGGCCTCTTTCCGCAATCATCCCGTCTCGGTGTTGTTCCTGTACTGCCCTAATCAGTCTGCCACATTGCAATAAAATTATAAATTTAAAAACTTGAAAACAATATCCAATTTGAAAACACAAAATTAAAACTGAAATAATTTCTAATAAGACACCAGAAGACAGAGTTAGAGTTTCAAATATTCCTTGCACTGAATTCAGTCCTGGAAACATGTCACTGCACATTAAGGCACCCAAACAAGAGACAAGTTGACAATGAAGACCTTATTGAATATATTGTTGGAGCAACTTCTAGTAAAATTGTTGTGAATACCTTGAGGACATTTTTGGAGCAACATTTTTGAAGCTGATGGTATAGCATTGTTGGAGACGATCTTGAAGGGCCTTGAAGTGAAGTTTTTTGGAGCAACTATTGAAAAATCCTTAGAGCTTTTAAGTAAGGCACTTTCTATCTTCCATCACCTTTTTCCTTTCAATATAATTTAAACGATTTTGTTGATATTTAATGTTTGAAATCACATTGTAATTCCTTGATTATATGTGTTTGGGGACTTTCCCTTTGAAATTACCCAAAAATACCCTAGCAATTTTATCTTCAGGATGCATGTCTGACCCTATTGTTCAATATTTTGATTGATATTAGTAAACATAGAGAGTTAGGGGGCTCTTGACTTGGTTTGGTTGGGCCATTAGATCCCTAAAATCTACTAGGGAGAACCCCCCTTGAGTTGGAGGAGAGCTAGCCCGAAGTGAAAAGAGGTTGGTGAGGTGACAATGGGGCTATTGAATTACACATGGTATCACACTTTAGCTTTAGGACTTTATCTTGAGAAGTGAAATATTTTGCTATATCAATTCTCAAATTGTTTACCACACTATTGTTAAGAACTAATAAGAAGTGATGTTGAGGGGTTTTTGGGTATAAGAAACAATACCATTTAAAAACTAGGGTTCTCAGTCCTTGGCATTCCTTCACCTGGGCCTAGGGGCACACTAGAATAATTTCACACTAAACCATGCAAACTTAAAAGTAATTTAACAGATCCATAAAGTAATAATAATCATAATTCCTAATTTCCTATTGTACGATATAATGCAAATTATTCAAACATGAAGCAATGAAGACATGCAATGTCTGAATTTCAAGATTGATGAACCAATACAAGAAGTTAGAAACTACAACTTTGATTCAATAATATGTGTCCTAACTCCAGGAAGGAATCTAGTTTGTAGTAAAAAACATGCATCGTGTATTATCAATTCTTAATTGACAACAACTAAAGGTCATCTACCTCATCAATTCCTTCCCATTTTGTGTTTTTATGTTATATTCCTTATAAAAGTGTCAAATTTCTCTCAAAGTAAGCAACCATTGAATAAAATAAAAAATAGTTGAGATATGATTGAGAAATGGTCATTTATTTCTTGAAAGGATCTTCACAATTTCTTTGGTTTTTTTTCATCTCAAGAAACAAGAAATGACCTAAGAAAATATCGTGATGTAATATAAGAAACAACACGGTGCAATGGCCATTTTCAAAGCCAAATGATGTCCATTGAGGACATGGCCTTTATTTGGTTCTTGTTTCATAGGAGTTTCGAGTAGAAATGGAACTTTGTTGTAGCATTTCCAGTAGTAAAAAGGGAAAACCTTATTTTTCCATGGGAAATAATTTACCTTTCCTTTTTCAAGATAATCTAAATCACAAAAAATATGAACTATACTGCACACATTCTTGGATAATGTGAAAGTGGAAAAGGAATACCCTACACAAGTGATGCACACATGTATACTTGAACACTAATAGATTTTTGTAGCTGAAATGCAATGCTTGTTTTCATTTAAATGTAGCGTTTTTAAAGAAGGGAGAAATAATGGCTGCCAATTTAATAAGCATTTCTTTGGGAAAAATTTAAATCTTGTATTGGGTGATGAAGATAATAGAGGGTATTGAATCTTGATTCTTGACATTGTGTTTAACTTGAATAACTCAAATGATTATAAATATCAGTGGATGAGTTATTTTTTCAAGTATGTCACTCAAAACTCTTATGTCAAAGCATTGTATGATGGCTAGCATTTGCTTTTTTCCCTTTCTTCATTTCAATGTAAAAAGTATATTAATATATTGGAGCACGAATGATAACTACAATTGTTTGCTCTGCAGTATACCTAGCCCCAAGATTATGAATTTTTTTCTCAAGTGGAGCTATTGGTTATTGATGAAGCAGCTGCAATTCCATTGCCTATTATAAAGGCTCTGCTCAGGCCATATTTAGTGTTTCTGTGCTCTACTGTAAATGGGTAATAGCTATAAATGAGCCAACCACAATCACAGATTTTGTAACCATTTGGTTTCCATGGATAATGATGAAGATATTAACCCTATATATCAGTGACCTATATCTATATGAGAATGATCTCAACATTGACCTTGATATGGTTGTATGGATGTGACCTTTGGTATGTCATCAGAAAATCCCCAAATATGGAGAACTAAAGCTCATCACTTTCGATCTGGAGTACTACCCTTCTGATAAAGTTGATGAATTTCGATCTTCCATTCTCTACCACTTTTCACTTCACCTTCAATATAGATCAAACCAAGGGAAATTCGTTACTAGGTGTTGAGATGGATGAGTTTGTCGAACTAAAATCCATAGCTTAAACTTCATGAAACTGGTGGAGTCAAATTCATGCAAGCACAAACACATCTTACACATCCTCTTTGAAACTCATCCGAAAGAAAATTGGAAGACATCTAGAGAGAACCCTATAGCCTAACACAATCCAATGGAATTAACCAAAAAAACCCAAATAGAGTCAACCCTACTATAGGAGGAAGGGCCGACAGTAAGAACTTACCATTTTGCAAGAGCTGAGGGTTAATGTTGTTCTGCAAGAGCTGAGGGAGAATGCTGAGGGTGAATGCTGTTCTGCAAGAGCTGAGGGTGAATGCTGTTCTACAAGAGCTGAGGGTGACTGCTGTTCTGCAAGAGCTGAGGGCGAATGCTGAGGTTGAATGCTGTTTTGCAAGAGCTGAGGGCGAATGCTATTCTATAAGAGCTGAGGGAAAATGCTGAGGGCGAATGTTGTTCTGCAAGAGCTGAGGACGAATGCTGTTCTACAAGAGCTAAGGGAGAATGCTGAGGGAAAATGCCGTTCTGCAAGAGTTGAGGGCGAATGCACGCGTGATATGAGACGTTAATGTAGTTTTTAATAAAATCATTTTTATGTAACGCGCATTTGATTTTTTCATTTCTAATACAAGTGACAAACAAATTTCTACAAGAGGTTGAAATTTTTACTAGATTAGCCATGAAAGACTAATTAAAATGGCTTAAAATGCAAGTGGATCTTCAAAATAAATGTAATTGAAGGTTCTCCCCACTAAATTTTTGCAAAAGTCCTTACATTATTTAAGTTATCTAGGATATTTTTTTGTATTACACAATCTAAATTAAATAATGAAATAGTTGGGTAGTCTTATTGTTTCAAATTAGGACACAATTTTCAAATGGTGATGAAGTTTCATGTGATGATTAACTGACAATATTCTCCTTTCCTATTCTTGAAAAACTATACAAGGTTCCCTGCTGCCACATGAAACCCTAACTCATGTAGCAGCATAGGACCAGTCCTCCATTTTGCTCGTCATAAAGCATTTTGCATGTATTTGACGACTAGAATTTGTGGATTCCCGTTTTCCATGACGTGCTAGGAAGGATAGAAGACTTAATTTTGACGTTTGAATTTTTTTCAAAAACGTTCTTACGCCCTTTAATTTCCACTTACCAATAATTTTGCAACACTATTCCTCTTTGCAATTTCAAGGTTGTACTCAAAAAGTAAGGAAAGTTACTTTTTTGGCTCACTCAAAATTAAAAATTTAATAAAGGAATTACCACTTGTCATTATTGATATTATAAAATTAGAATCAATTTAGTTTTCCCCTTCCTATTACAAAAATTTCACAAATCCTTTCTTTTACATAAAACACCAAAGAAAGAATAAAGCCCATTGCCCTGCAAACTTCCAAGGTTGTAATTAGTGAAGCAATGAAAAAGTACGGCTATAGCACTAAAAAATTAGAATGCCAATCTGCCTCAACATGAAGTAGTGTTAATATAGCTGGTGGATTGGCTTGATGGTCAAACAGTGAATTACACAAGCACAAAATAAAAGCTTTAGGCGTCTAGTTCCTTACACTCGCACTCTCAAGGCATTCAGACTTAGGCCGAGCTCAAGATTGGCTCCAAGGAAACTAGATTGTCTCATTAACCTACCATATTTTAATTTCATAAGGTATGTTCGAAGTTTGAACTGCTAGGGTAATTTATTATTGTGAAATCATAGTTCTAAATTATCTCTTATTCTATGAGAAATGTAATCTATCAATTGTAAGCAGATTCATTAAAAAAATTGAAACTGATTTTAGCATGAATTATGAAAATTTATATATTAATTGGTTTTTAAGAGCATTTGTATTATGTAGGAGCACTGGAAAGAAAAATCAAGACTTCATTTTCTGCTTTCCTTATTTTATTGGGCTGAACTGGAGAAAATTGAATATGAATAGTGAGTTAATTGTAATATCAATGGGCCAAGGCCATACATCAACATTGACCACAGTGGGGAAGCATAAAAGCATGGATATTCATGAAAGTATAGTTATTAATGTAAGATCAAAGTTAACTCTTAGCTTCACTAAAGAAATAGAAGGAAAAGATATAGCATCAACTGAAACTCATGTGAAAAAGTAGATGAAAAATGTACAATCATCCAATGGAGAGGTAATCCATAATTATCCAGTAAGACTCTTGGCTATGCCTTGAGACTAAACTAATTATCAATATTTTTGAATAATCATCCATTGGAATTTAGTAGGAAAACCGTAGTAAATCATTGTCCAATGGCCATGCAAAAATATATAAAAAATAATATTTGTTGGTTGTTTCTCAATAGGTGGACCATGATGGGACCACTGAGAAGGTGGGGTTTTTTTTTTAATCATGGAAGTGAGGTTTAGTAGATTGATAGTCAAGTTACCTTTCCCTATAAATTTCTCGATCAAGTTATTCATTCATTGAACTTTGATTCATTCCTACTGTTTTGATACACAATCCAATCCAGTTGAGTCTTGAGTCTTCATTGAGAATGGCATTCATAGGTTGTCAAGAAAGAGGTAACTGTACAATATTGATGATACATAGGTTAGGAGAAAATCAATCTATTGAAATTTCATTTCCAAACATATTCATGGAGTAAAATGAGGATTAAAAAGAGATATTTATGAATTTACTTATAACATCACCTCATAAAAGTGTAAATGTACAATATTGATAAAATTTATTTATATATGATAAATAATAAACCTTTATCTCACATGTATCATATAATCTTATAAAAAAAAAATTGCAGCAGGGGTGCAAGGGAACGTCGGAAGGAGGAGATGTGAATCATTTTGTGCTATATGAGGGGTAAAATGTGTAATAACTGAAGGAGTTGAATATTTTGTTCGTTTTTGATGATATGGAATATTGGATTTTATTTTTAATAAAAATAATAATTATTAATTTAATATTATTTAATTTTAATTTATTTTATTTTATTTTATTTGTTTATTTATTTATTTATTTTAATCTTTATTTTATTTTATTTCTATTTATTTATTTTATTTAAATAGTGTTGACTATTATTGGGAGCTTCTTGTCAAAGGCTCAACCTATGGTCTCAACCATAGTCAATTTCATTTCCCTTTTACACAAATGGTTATAAAACCATGCACCCAAGGTATACTGCTTGTGCGGGAGTGCTTTACCTTCACTATATGGTTATGAGCCCATGCATATATAGTAAATCTACATATATCATTTAACCCGACATTCACCTTGTACTTACGGTCCACCAAGCTTTCGCCTTCAACTATGCAAATATATATATATATATATATATATATATATATATTGGCCTAACGCATATACCATTTCTTGAAATTTAATCATACCATTCAACTTCATAATCCTCGATTGTGATTAACCTCGAACCCTATATAATATTACTCGGCCCCACATATATTTCATATGGGCGCTAACACTGCAAACGCATTGATATAGGCCTACCACCTTTATGTTTTCGATTTGAATTAAAATCACGGCATATAAACGGATGCTCGGGCCCATGTTCATATAAACGCACCTTTCTTAAATGTCGAATGGATCCAACAATCCATATGGCATTTCTCCCCAAGCGTTAATTGGACGATCGCTGAGCAATTTCGCATTTTTTTTCTCACCAAGCGTTAATGCTTAGAAATAACGTGAAACTTGCGGTTTTGCAAATCCGCTCAGGGACACCTGGAATTTGCTTTATGGTATCGTGTTTTTTATTTCAATACAGCTTACCACTAGTGGACCTGCACGAAAACCATAACCCATTCCCAAATACCACCTTTACTGTTTATGCATCGCGGTTCCATTTCATCTCCGCTTCGAGGTTCCGGTTTAAAGTTTCAACGCAAATTAACTTTGGTTTCTTCCTTGTCCATAGAGATCAAGCTATGCTATTGATCATCCACTTAAAAAACCAACGTTTGTTACTTCAAACAGGCAGGGAGTAAGCTTTAGGAAAATTCCGCCATCCTTTAATAGACACAGCGTGGTTATACTTTCTCTTTTAATAGGGCCTTATTCAATATTTCTCAATTTCTTATGCAGAATGCACACACAATCCCTCATTCACTGAGAATACCCTCCTTGGTGCCTTCTTCACCGGAATACGATGTGTTCATCAACAGTCGTGAACCCGATGTCCATTTCTTTGCCAGGCATCTTTACAATAGTCTTGTTTCCAGAGGATTGCGAGTCTTTCTCGACAGCATAAAATTGCAGGCTGGACAATCCATACCTTCACAAATCAAAGACACAATTAAAGGAGCCTCTCTCATTATTACTATTTTCTCTCCAAATTATGCGCAATCACAGAGGTGCCTCGGTGAAATACTCCTCGCACTGCTCTGTAAGCTGACCATTTTTCCAGTCTTTTACCACGTTTGGAGGAAGACGTTGCAATTGCGACACTATGCCCCAAAGCGTCACAATTGCGACACTTAGACATTATGTCGCAATTGTGACGCTTGGAGACATCCATCGAAATAGCGATGCTTTGGGGCATAGTGTCGCAATTGAGACACTTAGACATTGTGTTGCAATTGTGACGTTTAGAGGCAGCCGTCGCAATAGCAACACTCTGGGGCATAGTGTCGCAATTGCGACGTTTGGAGGCAGTCGTCGCAATAGTGATGCTTTGGGGCATAATGTTGCAATTGCAACGTCTTCCTCCAAACATCGCAATTGAGACACTTTTTATAAGTGTCGGTATTGTGACACTTTTCTATAAATGCCGGTATAGCGATGGTTTCGGGCGGGATTGAAAAAATTTGGGGAAATTTATGACATTTGGTCAAAAGTGTCGGAACCAAGTGTCAGAATTTCCCCCAAATGTACTAGTGACATAACAAGAGTATTTATTCCTTTATAATTTGTATTTTTATGCTTTGCAGATATAGAGCTTTGCTATTTAGGATTGTTGTTCATTTCCATTAGAAATAATTTGCTGTTCATTTCCAGTAAATATATTTGTTGTTCATTTCTGTTAATTAGCTTTACTGTTTATTCCTTTCTTTCAAGAGTTTGGTTTTTCTTTGGAGTGTTATTACAGAAAGCTTTCTAAGTCTATTTTCATTAGCAGCGTTAGTGATTTAACATAGTTACCATTTCCATTTAATTGCTTTAGTGTGGAGTGTACGATCATCAACTATAAAGGACATTGGTTGTTACTGCCTATGTTCTTAGATTGATTACATTGTTCATATTTGATTTCATTTACATCAGTTGACAGAGGAAAGAGTTATTACTATTGCATCCTTGACTGATGGTTGTTGAGTGAGTGATTGAACTTTAGAACATTGAGTTTCATATTGTTGTAATTAGATTTCATTTTCAAGCATCTGTTTACTCTTGTATTTAAGACATTGTACTGCACATTGAAGAGCATTACTCTTAGATTGAATTGCAGCCTCAGACTGAGTACACTCTTGAGATAAAAAAGTCGTACCTAGATTGATAATTAATGTAGGATAAATAGGAGTTAAAAAGACACCTTTTATACCTCAATAATTTTCAGTTGATTCACAATATTACAGGCCTCTCGATGCAGGGGCCACACCCGCTCACGAAAGTCGGAAAGAAGTACGAAGCCGCTACCACTTTGTTTGTTTGGGAGACCTATGCAGTACAATGAAATCAATGAGGGTTTGTGATCCAAACCATCAATGACCCTGCTACGCAGATGGGCACCTGAATGTTAGCCTGCAAACTAATGCGGAGGTGCCAGGTTGCGTTTGTCCCTGCCTATGTCATCCAGCTAGCCGGCTAGTGCGCAAAGGGTGTGTTTTTTAATTGGGCTCAATACTTGTGCAATGAATTTCTTGCTAATTTCCGTGAGTCTCAGTAGCACGGGACATCTTTCTTCTATTCGTGGCTATTATTCCTCATAGCACTAGTCGCCTGGGACAAACTAGAGGAGTTGGTTGTTCTAGAGCTCCCTGCTGGGATGTGTGAGGGCGCTCGGTATGATCACTTGTGGGAATCTAAGGATAAGCAGCGCATCGAGGATAACAAGGTATTTTGGGTCCTCTTCTAGAGCAGTGTCGCCACTACCATAAACTCCCGACCCCGATTATCCCCCACCATATATGAAAAATACAAGCATATTGCTGCATTTCAAATCACCATGCACTAAGTCTAGATTCGTAGCCTTGCCAGTCAGACATGGATGGATTTCCCTTATATGGTACCCGATGAAGAAATTTATCTAATGATCTCACTGTGGCCCCCCCGCCTAGAAAAAAGGTCTCCCCGACACTCCGGCATCAGTTACCGCTGAGCCCATAGGTAACTCGCCGCAGAAAACATATATAAATCTGACCCAGAAAGATACCGCCACCATCCCTCCTCCCGGCACTAAGAGGACGGGGGCATCGGCATCAGGACCAAGGAAGAAAAAGCACGCCCATCATGAGCACTATGACGGGATAGTCACATTAACGGATAGAGACCTGGAGAAGATCGCAGACATGGTCACCATGGCTACGGAGGATAAGTGGAAGGCAGGGGTCGACTCTCTTCAGGCAGACCTCCGTGCTCTCCAGATAAAAAAGGATCATCCCCCACCCAGTGAAGGCCAGGCACCACCCCTGTCAATCGATAGTAGCTCGGCACAAATTAGGGAAGCCAGTCAACTCTGGAGTATCCCTAATGGTGCCTTAGTCAAAACATAGCCCCCAGAAGTCACAGGAATTCAGCTGGACTTTGCTCAACTGCCCCATGCTGCCTTATAAAGTCTCATTCACGTTGTATCCCAGGAGATTAGTGACCACACTCAATCCGCAACCCGACAGCTTGCGACAGCCCAGCACACCATTGTGAAGAAAAATGATGAAGCAATTTAGGCTGTGTTGCAATAGGCGGAGCTTGAGACTGTGATCCACCAAGTCTGCACAGAAGTCACAGAGGAAATCAAGACTAAGGATACATCCCGAAATAAGGTGGAAAAATTGGTTTCTGCTCTCAAATCCTCTTGATTGGAAATGCACATAGTTAAGACTCAGCTGGAACAATAGATTTTAGACTTACAGGTCAAATTACAGCCTGGCACACCCCCAGAAGTCTGTGCCCAGCGTACCGCTATAATAACAGATGCAACAATGACAATCACGGGGCAAATTGCTCAAGGTGCCACACTACTAGAGTCATCCATGCATCTCTGAACTTGGGTCCAGCGTGATCCAGTCCTCCAAGAAATCAATCAGGACTTATGACAAAAAGAAGAAGCCGTTGCAAATATCAACGCTACGCTGCCTACCTTGGTGTTACACCATTTTTTTTTTCATCTAACCTATTATCATTATATGAACCCAAGTACACCATGTAAGACCAATTTTACCCTAAGTAAAATTGCTTTCACCGTATGAAATAACATTTGTCTATATTTCCTGGTCATATTTAACCCAAAACAAGGAAATCAATTAAATAAATCATTATTTATTTGATTATTTCCTAAGAATAAGTTATTTAAATCACTATTTAAATAATATTCCTAGTTAAATTTGACTAAATCATTTTTAAATAATTAAATAAACCATTATTTATTTAATTATATCCCAATCATTTCCCTAAAATAATAAATAAATCATTTATTTTTTTTATTTATAAATAAAGGAATTGACCCAAGTCAAAAATCCTTTTCCCTCCAACAAATATAATAAAATATTCCTAAAGGGTGATTCTAGAATTCGATTAATAATATTTTATTCATGCACTAAGTTCTAGAACACCCCAATATTTTGTTATAAATAAAAGGGTTTTCCCCATTGATTAGTCACTTCCATTGCATTAGATCACTCTGGATCTACTCTTGGTCACCATTTTTCCATTTTTTCTTTGTGAGCTCCCACTGAGTTCTATGTTTGTTTTTCTACACCAATAAGAGAGAGGAATGTTAGATCTCAAACACTAAGGAATTTCAAGAACCCATCCCACTGAGGAGAACCGGAAAACACCTTTCTTGTTTTCCTCTCATGTGCCCCATTCTTTAATATAATACAAAATTCTTTTAATTACATTGTTCTTGTCTTGTCTATTGGATGCATGGAGCCATATTATATTTTATCTGCTTAATGTCTTTTGTGCTTAGATTTGAATTTGTGTAGCAAACTTAAAGATATTTTGCAGCCATAATCGATGTTAGGGCTATTTTTTATGCGTAGCTAAAGTGATATTTTATGACGAAAGATTCATACTAACAATTGGTGACTCCACACGGGTTTTCTTTTGTGACTGCTGTCGTTTTATATATTCCTGTAGATCCAGTTGTTTCAGACCCTAGGGTTTCTCCTTCATTTTCTTTTTTCCCTATTTTTATGGTGTTTTTCACCCCTAAAACCCTCAAACAGTCAAATTTTTAACTTGCATGTGTTTCTGGCCTTATTGCACAGGCGACAGACATCAGCCGTAGTTGAGATGACAACTTTTTCTGAAATTTGCCGCCGAGATAGCCGGATCTGTAGGTCGCACTTGTCAGCCCAAAAAGTACGACCTGGCCTTGAGGTCGCACTTTTGTATCCCAAATCTGCGTCCTGGACCGCAATCAGGTCAGAACCTGCGACCTACACTTTTTCTGCAACTTTTTCAGCAATTTTTTTGGGTTTGTCTGAAGCTTCTGTCAGGGTTTTCCACCCTCTGTCTCTGCTCGTTTAGACCTATTTCTGATCTGCTTCACTCAACTAAGCAGGATTATTTCCCCTTAGGGATCTAGTACCCTCCACTTTTTGTGGGAGAGTCTTTACTGTTTCAGAAGTCTGAATTTTCAAAGTTTCAGCTTTATTTTTCTCAGATCTGATACCTCCTTTTCAGATCCCTTTAGATCAGCTCTTCTCCCTCTCAAATCACCTCATATAGTTTTGTTTGGGTTCATTTCTAGGGCTGCCTCCCTGTCCCTTCTATTTTTCGCTGATCTCCTCCTTTTTAGCAGCAACCTTGCCTCTGTCTCTTTGCTTTTCTCTGCACCTCTTTTCAGCAGATTTCCCCTTTATATCCCAGTCCCTCCCGACCTTAGATCTATTGGCCTCTTTTTTAGCATGCTTTGCTTATTTTTTCCCTCTTATAGACTAGTTTTGAGAGACCCGCCTTCTTGGGTTAGTTTGATGCATTAGTAGCTATTAATTTTTTGTTCTTTTAGTCTTATTTACTGCAGATTTATTTTCAGTTACACAGCACACTTTTTCTTTTACTCTCAAAACGTCTGGGTTTAAACAATTAAAATTAACGCATGCCACACATTGACCCTAAGTGAAGACGTGCCTGGTTAACACCACCTGGAAAAGACTTTAAAATCAATTGTCACTGCACCTCTCTTCCTTTGACCTCGTTTGATTTTTTCACTCCCTTCCCTTGTCGGTTTTTCTTCTTCCCATCACCATTGCGCCCCCAAGGTGCCTCTCCCAGAGACTTGTTGGCCTTCACCCTCAGTTTCCGCTTGGTCGAATTCCTCCTTCCCGTCATCATCGAGTAGGACCTCCCCCGAGTCCACACTCTAACTCTTCCTCTGATTGTTCAAGTTCTCCCCCTCATTTTGGTTACCCCCCTGTTACCTTCACAATGTCTAGTTTCGGACCTAGCCCTAACTCGAGTTCTACTGCGAGGTCTGTTTCCAGTGGAACCCCTACGGGACCTACCTCGACTTCCCCATTACTCCCTTATATGGTTGGCCTCAGTCTCCTTGATTTCAATTAGCTGATCAATGATCCTATTCGACACGATGTCAGTTGGCCTGCTATGCCAACCAAGCTCCTCTCCGACATTCCCAAGTTTGAGGGCCTTGCTAGTGAAGATCCCTACAACCATATTCGATCTTTTCACATGTGGTGTTCCTCCATTTCCATCACCGATGACTCCATCTGTCTTTGATTGTTCCAACACATGCTTACCGAAAAAGCTTCTAAATGGTATGCTGACCAAGCCACCTCTTCCCATACCACCTTTGCGACCATTTCCCAAGCCTTTCTATATTATTTATAGCTCCCCCTCCGATACGACACCGGTACTGAAATCTTAACTTCTTTCCATCAATCCTCTTCGACCCGCCTTTCTGCTCATGTCTAGGAATGGCAGCGAAGACAGAGCTTGTGTCACGCTCCCCGCTTTGAAGATCGGGTTTACATGGACTGGTTCCTTTGCTCTCTCTTACCTCCCATTGGCAAAGATGTCACATCCCATTTTCCCCAAACCGAAGAAGCTGCCCTCCAAATAGCCTTGAAATATGACCTTATTTACGCCCAATCTATTTATGTTTATACCGTCCTTCCTGACCTTCCCAAGCTCGGTGGCCCTACTGACTCGGGGGCATCTCACTCTGCCGATGGTATCGTTGGAGCCCTGTCACATACCTCTGCCCACCCTCTTCCGGGCCATGGTTTCCCTCTAGGGGCCAACCCCTCCGACACTTTTCCCCCTCTAGGTAGCATGTATTCAGGCTACGACATGCCTCCTCCTTTTGCCCACCCCCCTGCTTACCTCACTGCTGCCCACCCTACCCCTTATCCATATCTGCAACCTGGTGTCCCAGCTCCTCCAGCATTTGGACCTCCCTCTCCCTTGCCTTTTCCACCCCCACCACTGCACTTACTTCCCCTTCCAGGGCAAGTCTTTGCACAGTAGGGCACCTAATTTTCTTCCTTCTCAATGAAAGAGAAAAAGCAACCAATCTGCTCCTGGTAACCGGGGACCCAATCTCAACTCTACCACTGTCAACTAGCCACAGGGCTCTCATCCCAAGCCAGATAGGCCCCTTCGCACCAATAAGCCCTATTCATGTTGCGGTGTTTATGGTCACTACACTCACAATTATCCCTTATTACCACAAATGAGGTAGATGTGGGAGTCTTAGGCCACTGTGCAGGGACAACACTCCTCCCCTGCTGTCCCTTCCACCCCAGCTACTTCTCACCCCGCTGTGTTTACCGATCCTTTCCCTCAAAAAGGATTCGTGGCCACTCAACCCCCTCATGCCCTGGTAACCACTCAACCTTCCCCTTCTGGTTCATCTGATTACCAGATTCTCATGATGGCCTCTGACCCTCCTCTCACCGTCGACCTCAACCTTCAAAATCGGTCCCGTCAGTATTCCACACCTCCCGTTCCATCTGTCTCCAAGTCTCCATTGTCAATTCCTACAAAGCCTCTATCGACACCCACTGGTCCCTTGCAACTCCATCCGCCCAAAGCCGAGGTTCATCGCAAGCCTCCTAAGGGACCATTACATTGAAATGCTGCCTCTGGTCGGGCTGCCCATTCATACAGCATAGTAGATGATCTGGCCCAATCTCTTGCTACCATTTCAACACTGGAACTCCTCTAGTCGTGTCCTTCCAAAAAGAGGGCTCTACTATCTACTGTGGGCGCTGTAGATCCTATTGATGACCAATTGATTTTTTTCGACACCCCTCAGTTAGACCGTCCCCATCTTCCTCCTTCGGTTGCTTTCCAAATCCCAGTCAAAATCTGAAACGCCAATGTTGCTTGGTGTATTATTGATGAGGGGGCATCTACCTGTGTAATTTCTGCTTCGGTTTGGAAACAACTCAGATCCCCTGAACTGGCCCCTTCCACCATCACCCTTCGCGCGTGGGATGGCCATGCTTCCCAGCCCATTGGCCTATTCCGTAACTATCCTATCACCCTTGCCGGCAAGACTGTTTGTGTCGACGTTGAAGTTATTGACGCCCCTCTTGACTACAACATCCTTTTGGGGCGTAGTTACACCTATTTCATGTCAGCCGTCCCATTCGCAGTCCACCGCAAGATGTTTTTCCCTCATAATGGCAAGATTGTCACCATTGACCAATTGACGTACCATGAACCAAAATCTCAGATCTCCCCTGATTCCACCATCTCTACTATCACCAATAAACCAGCTGTTGATTCTTTGACCAGTGTTTCCCCTGGCATCTACAAAGACTCCTCTTTACTTGGAAATTTTCTTGGTCCTCCCCCTCCTCCTGTCTTTGACCCCAGCTTAGCGAATGTTTGCATGATGCAATCATCTCAGGCTGCCCTTCAACAGCCTGCTCCGACTAGTTAGCAACCTCAATCTTGCCCACCGCCTCCTGCTCCTAGCCCTTCGTTTCAGTCAACCAAAACTTTTTCACCTGACCCTTCCCATCACACTCAGGAACCTCCCTACCCTCCTGAGTCAGTACCCTTAGGTCTCCACCATATGGGAGCCATCCCCCCTGGTCATTACCCCACCGGTCAAATACCTTTCCTTGGCCCCCCTCCCGGCGTCTATTCGGTCCCCGTCATGGCCACCCTTTCCCTCCCTAATTTAACCTTGGGAATTCCAGTTTGGTATCTTTCTCCTCCAACCGAGACCCCACCAGGCCACCCCACACCATACATAGGCGTGACACCAGTACAACTGATTCCCTTCGCTCCTTACACCACCACAGTGCCCCTAGCCCCTCCATATAACCCTCCTAATGTTGTGACAGCTACAGACAAGAAACGAAAAACTCGCAAGGGGGCATCCAATGACAAGGCCACCGCACCTAACCCTACCCCTCCCCCACCCGCCAAGCCTTGTGTCTTGTGTGATGGTATCATTCATCCCACACATACTTGTCTTGAGTTGCCCCTTATCCAACCCATGGTTAGAGTCGCGTTCCCTGAATCTATGATCCCTGAAACCTATGTTTCTTCCTCATCTGTAAACAAGAACCCAAAGACTCTTCACACCAACAAACCCTATGCTCTATGTGGTGTCCATGGCCATTATTCTCACCATTTTCCTCACCTCACGCATTACCAAGCCTTTTTAGAGGTCATCCGTGAGTACAAAGTTGAACAAAATCAATCCGCCTCTCCCATCCTTTCTCAATATGCGTCCAGTCTACTCGAGGATCCCCCTGCTACCATTGACATTCCTCTCCCTGATGTTGAGATTTCAGACCTTGCTACTTCCCTTCTATACCAATCATCATCCATGAGACCCTCGGGGAACATTCCCTCTCAATCCTCCCCTGTTGTTTTGCTTGATCTTCCTTTAGCGATCACTCTGGGCTCAACATTTGTAGATCCTCTATCTGCTTACTCTTTTGTCACCCCTTGTGACGATACGCATGTGAACCTCTCTTCTCATGATGATGAGTCAGGTAGCTTCGCCGCGTCAAGTGGTCTTTCTTCCACCAGTCACCCCATCCTCTATCACGATGATGACATTATAGAAAAAATCACCACCCCTCACTTTATCTATTCCCCCTTACATCGAACCCACGCGTTCACACCACATACACCTTGTGGTCATTACATTGAAACCCAATGTTTGGGTAAGGGGGCACCCACATTTGCGAGACCAGGAGAAGCAATTATCCACAACTCTCCTAGTGAATCTGGTCATGCTGACTTTAGTACCATTATTCTTCCACATTTAGAAGAAACTCTAGAGTCCCATATCACTTTAGATCACTCTAGGGATGATACCCCTTATCGTTCCTTCATCTTACATCAACAACCCAGTATTTTAGACATTGTTGTTAACCAACCTATAGGTTTTCTAAGAGAGCATTAGTTCATTATCTCCAAATCCTTTTTTTGGGATAGTGACACCAGGTATGCCAACTTAGAAACTTAAAGTCCATCTGCTTCATATATGCAGTACTAAAAGAGATTGGTAATCCTCCATTTCCTTTCTCAAACTGCAGAACCATAACAAAAACAAATGGCGCACCACATCATTAAAATGTGTTTAGATCCCCTTTTTCTAATTGCATTTTAGCATGCCCACAACATGCTTGGGGGGAACCTATGCCCCTTAACCATAAAAATCTCAAATCTTAGCCAAAAATAGCAATGAAACCCCTTTTATCTAACAGGTCACACTTTTCAGGTCATTCCCTGGGACAGGTCGCTATTTTCTGCCCCGTACCTGCTACCCAGGTCGCAAAATAGCCCCCAAAAAAGTGTGACCTGGCCTGTTTATGAGCTCTAGGTACCTGTTACATTTTAGTTACTTGATACTTTACCAAGACACATTTTGTCCACGAAGTCTTACTTCACCTCTCCTCAAAATTATATTTTCTCACTTACAACACATTTCATTGGGGGCAGCACTTTGCCTCCATATTCATTCCTGTTTGTGTCAATTGCCATCATGAGATACCATTTTGTACTCATGTTTTTTATGGTCCCCTTTGGATCTTCTCTCATTTCATCATGATCAGTACTGTCTATCTGTTCGTCGCTCTACTATTTTCTCTCGTGCCTTAGTTGGGGTTCACTTATCGCCTCACCTATGGTAGACCTACTTCTGTGGACATCAGCTCATTTACTCCGGAAGTCAGGTATAGGGGGAAGTGTCCTTGGTTCGAGCTCTTTTCAGCCTGATCATGATCTATACACTTGATGGTTCAGTGATGCAGCAACATCTATTGGTGATACCCGGGTGTGTGTGAGATGTCTCAACCCTCATGAGGGGGTGGCCCTTGATGCAATTCCTCTTATTTGATGATATCGGCCTCCACCGCTTGCAGCATCTCTTCATTTTGCATGTATCAGTCCGATTTCGCGAGCCCTTCCCCGTGTGTAGGGGGAATTTGGGTTTATTTGTATCTCATGTACTCAAATATTATTGTATAAGTCCTGATGGTTATTCCAGGCATGGCATGTATGTGGGATTCATCATTCTATTTCTCTGGCTCATGTTTAGGCCAACACCTGTTTCATTATTGTGTTTTTTGGTTTTCCGAGCACCTTATTTTTTGTACTACTGTCTCAGTGGGCATAGGTATGCCTCCCCCATTGCCTTTAGCATTGGTACCACTTCATAAACTTGAGACTTGTTGCACTTGTAAGTCTCATCTCCTCAGGGTCTAGTCCTTTCACACTTTAGATTACCTTACATTCCTCTCTCTCACATCCCTCTTGCTGTCTAGTGATTGAGTTCTTACAACATACTTCGGTCATACGATTTTCTCCTAACACTCGTACATTGGGGGGCAATCTGTTACACCATTTTTTTGGTCATCTAACCTATTATCATTAGATGAACCCAAGTACACCATGTAAGACCAATTTTACCCTAAGTAAAATTGCTTTCACCGTATGAAATAACATTCATCTATTTTTCCTGATCATATTTAACCCAAAACAAGGAAATCAATTAAATAAATCATTATTTATTTGATTATTTCCTAAGAATAAGTTATTTAAATCACTATTTAAATACTATTCCTAGTTAAATTTGACTAAATCATTTTTAAATAATTAAATAAACAATTATTTGTTTAATTATATCCCAATAATTTCCCTAAAATAATAAATAAATCATTTATTTATTTGTTATTTATAAATAAAGGAATTGACCCAAGTCAAAAATCCTTTTCCCTCCAGCAAATATAATAAAATATTCCTAAAGGGTGATTCTAGAATTCAATTGATAATATTTTATTCATGCACCGAGTTCTAGAACACCCCAATATTTTGTTATAAATAGAAGGGTTTTCCCCATTCATTAGTCACTTCCATTGCATCAGATCACTCTGGATCTAATCTTGGTCACCATTTTTCCATTTTTGCTTTGTGAGCTCCCACTGAGTTCTATGTTTGTTTTTCTACACCAATAAGAGAGAGGAATGCTAGATCTGGAACAATAAGGACTTTCAAGAACCCATCCCACTGAGGAGAACTGGAAACACCTTTCTTGTTTTCCTCTCATGTGCCCCATTCTTTAATATAATACAAAATTCTTTTAATTACATTGTTCTTGTCTTGTCTATTGGATGCATGGAGCCATATTATATTTTATCTGCTTAATGTCTTTTGTGCTTAGATATAAATTTGTGTAGCAAAATTAAAGATATTTTTCAGCCATAATCGATGTTAGGGCTGTTTTTTATGCCTAGCTAAAGTGATCTTTTACGATGAGAGATTCATATTAACACTTGGTCCCTGTCCAATTCTTGGCACGATTGAAAACCAGCACCAACCTCTAGGATGAGATTGAGAAACTCTGGCATAAATAGCACATCATGGCTGAATGTATAAAGCCCTGGACTATCTCAGCCCTCCGGTTAACACAAGACATCGATGGCGCAACCAAGTGCCTTAATTAGCTCCTTGCAAGCGTTACAATGATCACTGAACATCCGCCTTCCCAGAAGCTGGTCACCCTTGCACAGAATGCTGCTACCCAAAGTCAGGATGTACTACCTCCGCTCAGACATTCTATTGATACCTTATGGGCACAAATAGAAGCCACACCACCACAGTGACTCGGGACGAGTCACAAGATTGTGTTGGGGGACTGTTGGAACAGGGTATCCTAACAAGCTGCGAAACTAGTCCAGGTCCATTTTGAATATTTTTTATTATATTTAATCTAGCAGAGGGGTTTTGGGGTGGGTCAAAGCCCCAAAATCGTTGTATTGGGTAAAAGGGAAAACTAGGGGTCCGAAAACCATGGGTTGCGAACCATAGGAAAGTCGAGGCTAGATTGTTATAAATAGAGCTGCATTTTGTATTGTAAAGGATAGGAAATGATGAGCTATTGATGTGAATTGTGATTTAAGCTATCTGTTTGGGTTTTGGGGACAGACTCCTGCTGGCTGTGTGCGTGGAGATCCAAGTCCAGCTGTGTGCGGACCCTACTGCTGTGTGCACAGGTTGGGAAGGGAATTGGAATTGTAAGGAAGAATTGATGAATGAATGAATGCAAAAGATTGTTAGAGAACTAAATCTGTGAGTACCATTGTGTGAATTAATAATACTTTTTGTACTGTGCGTTTTCTATCTTTAAGCTGTGAAATATATGTGTACTGCATTCTTGGATCTAGATCTGTTATGTTCTATTTATGTAATGTTGTGTTAATGTTATAAAAAACATATAACGATAGATCTAGTGCACGTGAATGCGAATAGAGACTTAATTAACTTGATGTAGAACGAGGTAATCTAGGGATCCCATATCTAGTAGAGCTCTGCTTTCCATACCCATATTTTCTCAAGGTGCGGAAACGTGGCTCAAGCACCCACCCATACTACTTCGGGTGAGACTTTGACCTGTGCAAGCAGGTCACTGCCAAAAGGGCCAGTAGTATCGGGGTTTGTTGGCAAACCTTGCACACTAAACCTGGGTCAGGACCCTTCGAGCCAACATAACCTTAACAGGAGAATGAGGTATGATACATCATTTCGAGAAGGTATTTTGAATGTTGGAAATTGAATGGTTTATTTATTTTCACCATAAAATAAATCTTGAGAAAGTGAAATGTATTTCAGATTAAAGACTTCAGCGTCATGTGAAATGATAATGGGAAACTAATGATCTTTCATAAGAATGAAGTATGAAAGAGAGTCAAGATTGTACATCCTAAGAATGTATTAGGGGTGTATGTTTATTGGAGGATTGTATAACTTGAATTAAGTCAAAATATCCACTATCATAATTTGGTCAAGCCTTGAAGTCAAAACAGATGTTAGATTCAAATGAAAGTTTGGATAGTTTGAGTTAAGACTAAGTATTTTCATCCAAGATGAAGATTTTCTGTAAAGTCTAAGGTCAAAGAGTCATAAGCTAAGTAAAAATTTTGAATGTAATGGGGTGCATGATCAGCAGAGCCCGACACCCAAATAATTGGTCATTGCAACACATGAGTTACTAAAGTGTTGTTTGCAGCAAAGTGAAGCAGGGGAGTTTCCAGATATGATTCCAAGACAGAGACCTGAAAGAGGTCATACACAGGTAGAGAGCTTCTACTGCTAAATGGAAAGTGGGAAGACTTGCTAAAAAGGGGATTCAAATGAAATCCAAAAGTGAACAGATGAAGTTCACAAAGGAGGAGAAGATGACTATTGATAGTCATTTCCGAAGATATGATGAAGGCCAAAGTAGAGGGAAAAAGAAGGAAAATGCCAAGGTAAGTGGCATATGTGAACAGTTGACAGATGAATATTATGAGTGGGAGAAGGATGAGATAAACATTCACCTCGAATTGTTAATGGAATTGTGGCAGGAAAATGTGAAAGACCAGACACATGGTTGGACCATGAGAAAGAAGGTAAAGTGGCAGAGACTACATGCAATGTGGGAAAAACAGGTAAACATATAGTTGGAAAAAGAGCTGAGGAAGCTCGAGCAGATGTTGAAGTATGAAGAACTTAGAGAGGTTGAGTTAAAAATGGATGTTTCCATTTGTGGCCCAGAATAGGGTGAAATTCTGGTTGAAGAGATCAATGAGGAAGATCTCATGAACTATTGGATAGTTCGGAAGAATATGAAGATGTGCTGGTGAAAGAAGCAGATGAGGCTATGAAGCCTTGTATTTTTAAATCTCACAGTTTATGTATGTTTGCAGGATGTGTGAAATATGATGAATAGTCTGGTGAAACTTTCATAGAGAAGAATGAAAATCTTGAGGTAAAGTCTGATGGAGAATGCCTTTCAGAGAAGGAAGGTACTGATTTATTACAGCAGGAATAATTCATAAATGAACTCTTGTTTGAGGTAAGACAACAAGTTGAAGCTGTTATGTAGCAGGAGCATAGTGAAAATGCCAAATAGATATTCCAAGGAGGTAAACAAATGTATTTGTTTAGTGAATTTGCTGATAGAATTTTACAATGTGATGATGCTGAAACCAGGACAACTCAGGAAGATTACCAGAAGAAGAATGAAGATGGGAATGAATGTTGTGATGAAGTGCTGGAAATATTTCATATGGAAATCAAGTTCTTGTAACGATGGCTTAAGGAACCTGAGGGAGAAGTGAAGATTGCAGGACCTGATCCAGAAGAAATTGCAGTTACTATGCATGATAGGGATGAAATGTTTTTAACATTTATGGAGTTGAATGAATGTTATAACTTTTCAGATAATAATATAACTATAGGTACAAAAACCGACATTAACAGATATGATTTCTAACTCAAAGAAATTGAGCAGAAATTATTTGGCATTGGGATGAAAGATCATAAACAGCAAGAAAATTATGTCCGTAGAGACATAAAGGAGACAAAAATATTGAATCAGCAGGATGAAGAGGAAAGTAGCCAGTAGTTCAAAATAGGATCTATTGATGTCCAGGAAGTCGATAATGGGAGATTGGTGCTTGAAGCATCAAAAGAGACTGAAAGGTCTTATCTTTTTAAAAATAACAATTTGTTGGTGAATGTAGGTACATCACTAGACGAGAAATTTGTTGATATTAAGAAAATCAGACACTATCGGTGTAATCAAGAAGGAGTTCTTGATTATTTTTTGTAGAAAGTTGAGTTTTCATCTCAGTTAGAGATGAAATAAATCGACAAATAGGAATTATTCCAAAGAATTGGCGAAAGAAAGTCTTGGAGAAGCTGATGGAATCCAATTGACAGAGTGAGTGATGAGTTACCAAATCGAGTTGATACTTTGAAGGACCAGCAGCAGAACCGAGTTTGGAATCCTGGATGGAGCAAGTCATCGGGACTTGTGGTTGTCACATTGTTACAGAAAAGAAACAGACCTCATAGACAGGAGTCTATGGAAACTTCTCTACATGGAGAGTCTGATGCAGGAGCATCAAAGCTAAATTTTTATTATTCAATTATGTAATTAGAGGGGTGATGATTTTTAATTATTGTATTCATTAATTTTTTCATTTTTAATAAATTCGGAGAGAAAACATAAATGTGAGGATTATTGTAAATATTCGTTAAATGATTAAGGATATGAGTGGAGTTTAATTAGGTAGATAAACTAGGGAGTAGGAATTCCATAAACGAGACTTAGTTGAGTCCAAAAAAAGGTAAATCTAAATTAGATTTTAAGTTGAGATTTGTGTGGAGGAAATTATGGAGTGGAATAAATTATATTTATGTATAAATATGTAGCTTGTGAGGGCAAGAAATAACAAGTCAGGAAGTGAGGAAGTGAGGAATATAGAGAGAGTAAGAGAAATGGTTTGAAGGGACGAGAGCCAAGATGCCACCCATTGTAATATTTGGCCAAAGAGTTTTTATGTTTTTATATCAGTATTTTATTTATGTGGCTCTCTTTCCTTCATAAGTATTTTTGAGCTGAACATATTTGTGGTTTTAACGAAGAATTTTTCTTTGAAGGTAGCACATAAGTTTTTATGTGCTAGGATCTGTTTAACCCAGTATCCTTTCATCAAATCACTAGAGGTTCGGAATTCTGATTCTCTGAATACTTCTGTTCGAATGTATTTCCCTGCTCCATAGTGCTCTCATGCTCTGTTTGCTCCAAGTATGTATCATGCAAATCTCTGGCTGAATTTTTTTGAAAAAATAGTGAAATAATGAAAAGTGTCTAGTATTTAAAGAAATGTTTTCTGAAATTAGATTTTCAAAAATAATTTTCCGCCCATTTTTCAATTTAGCACTTTTTTTTTCACTTAAAGAAAATATAGTTGTGTTTTTTTACTTTCAGTTATTCGTCACCAGTGCGTCCCTTAATCGAACCGCACCGATGTGTTTGGGTATAAAATTACACTAATGTGCATTACCAAAAATGCACCGGTGTGGTGATCTGTACATTACACACCGAAATTACATTTAGGTGTGTGCACCTAAATTTATTGTTGTTTTGCTCAAACGTAGGGAGAAAATATCATAATTATATGGAATGGAAAATTCCTCAAAATCCAGCTCGTTCTATAATATTTCTCAAATTCCATCGTGGAGTTCTCCCTATCCATCTCAAGACGTAATATTTACTTCGGATTTTATTTATATTTTCAGTATCTAATTGAATTTATGTTTTTTATCCATGCAGCCAATCATGCACAACTTAATTCAATTTATAATGTATAAAAATTTGCAGGTTCATGTAGATTCAACATCGAGTTCAGATGCACAAAATATTAAAACTACTCCAAAACGTCGGAAGTTCTTATCAAGAGCTGCATATCGCAAGGCACATTTAGTAGATGAAAATGGATAGTTACTTCACCCTACCAATTGTAACAATATTTCATCTTCTAGCCACAATCCCAAGACAATGATGGTAATTATAATTATAATTGTTTGGTATATATATTGATTAATATTTAATTATTTCAACGTCAAACCAATTTATAATCATGCAATATTGTCAACGTGGTTAGTAATTGATATCATATATTTTGTACTAATCATGTTAAAATATATTTATTTTAATTATTAGGATTATAGTGATGATGAACGACCTACCTACCATCTTCCATTGCACCCCATGACAATTTCAAATCGAGAGAAGACTGAATTAAGAGAAAAAATCGGAGAGGAACAATACCAAGAATGGTTGAATAAACTATCGATTCAATTCTCGCTACGTCCAGATTCACCAATTACGAATGACTACAGCAATAGTATTTCTTCACAAGCTGGCAATGGAGGCAATCAAATAGAGGTTGGTATGGATTATTACTGAAGGGATATGACTACCATGGAGACATTGTTATTATATGCATTCCAAAACGATGACCAGTTAGGGGATGATGCTCTTATCGCTGACACCTTTTTCGAAAGCCTTAAATTTGCTTCCACCACCTCTCTCTTTGGACCTAGCAGTTAGTCAAAGTCTACCCAGTTGGGGACAACGATGTTACTGTACAACTTGAAAGAAAATTTTGGCTTGTCGAATGCATGTTTCTCAGAACCTTTGAGGTAAGTTACCATAGAGTACTCCCTTATATAAATTTGAAATATAATCAGTACACTACAATGAACATTACAAATGGTAAATTTTATGAACGTTAATAATTATATTGAAATTAATGTAAACTTATTAATATAATTTTCCATGATCGCCAACTACAGGTTATTCAAAGTTAAGGTTCTTCTGAGTGACAATGTCTTGCATGATAGTTGCGAAGAGACAAAGAAATTGTTGAAAATGTTGGGTGTTGAGTACATATCATATCATGCATGTCCAAATGATTGTATTCTATATAGAAAAGAATATGCAGAAAAAGAGATGTGTCAGTAATGTGGGCATGATAGGTATGATAAATAAAAAAAGAAGGGTAAATCACGTACTAGTCCTCCTTTTAAGATATTGAGGAACATGCCGATAATCCCAAGGATTCAAAGGCTCTTTCAGTGAAAAGAATTAGCTATGTTGCAGGGATGGCATGCCTCAAACAGAAGTGATTTGGGTGTTATGCAAATACTAACTGATTCAATAGCCATGAAGCATATAGAGGATACATGGCCCGGAAAATTAAAGGATGAAGTACGAAGTCTACGACTCAGCATAGCCATGGAGGGCGCCAACCCATATTCGCTCCAGAACACCAACTATTCTTTTTGGCCTATAGTAGTGATCAATAAAAATATCCCCCCATGGTTTGGCCATGCGAATTGGAAGATAATGAGGGTGATCATGAGAAACGAGAGTGATATGGTACATGTGTTATTTCATCAATTTTTATACTTTTTAAGATGGCTTTTTTGAAACATTATAATATGTATTTTGAATTAATTGGTAATTTACATTGTGTTAATGTTAAAATAAATAATTCACTTGATAATTTTCAATTATGTTGATCTCAAAAACAATGGCGTATTGTATAAATTAGATCTTTTTTTTTAATCTAAGATCATAATAAAATAATGATAATTCTAAAGTACATGAATTTATTTGCATTATTTTATAAACTTTATTATGTTACAATAAATCTTATTATTCTAGATTTATTATTTTACAATTATTTAAAATTTACAAATTTACAAATTTACAAATTTTAATAAATTCATTTCACATTAATACAATTAAAATTTTACAAATATTTTACATACAATCACAATTAGAATTACAATTACAATTACAATTACCATTACAATTTTACAATTTCACGTACAATTACAATTACAAATACAATTTTAGAATTTTACATATATACAATTACAATTTTACAATATCATGATCATTTAGCATTAAATTAATTAATAAACACCACGTTCATGATAACCATCGTACAAACACCATATTTGACTAAAAAATACATTCAATATCACTAACATCATCTTGCTCATGATCATATAATAAAACAAAATTAACATTATATATTAACATCATCACAACACAAACATCAAATATACATCTCATGTCAAATAACTCACGCTATCACATACACATCTATCTGCAAGCTACACATTAAATGAACATATCTAACATGAACTAACAATATACACATCATGATGATCACCAACATGTAAATTAAGTACAACTACAACATGAACATAAAATACATGGACCATATATATATAACTGAATAATGTTAAAAATATACAACTATAATATAAATGTCATGGATCAGCTGGTGGTAGTAAAACATCAATATCAATACTAATGGAGGCCTGCTATGTCAATGGTGCAGCCTCGATAGTCGATGATCCAACCTGCTCATGATCATGAGTACTAATGGATGCTGCAGGCTGCTGACTGGATGTAGCCAATGGTCCAGCCTCATCTCCATGATGACTGTTGTTGGATGCTAGTGGAGGCTCGTGCTCATCTGGTACGACGCGAGGTGAACAATCATGAGATGAAGAGTCGTTGCTCGTGGACTGTCCATCACCTACTGCGTCTTGACCATGCCTATAACGTTTAATAGTCCTCGTCAGTCATGTAACAAATGTCGTAACTCCTACGACATGCCACATTAGGTTTTACATGTCACACAGCATGACTCTCCACATATGTTATATTCTATCATCGGCCTCTATGTCTCTGTAATGAGTGGGCCTGATGTCTGCCTTAACAATCAATGCACAGATTTGGTCCCCCAACTCCATCCGGTATCTAGCATCAAGTCAGCTGCGCCTAGCACCGACCTCCTGATGATCCTTGAAATCTAGCATGCCTTGATCATCATCAGGATCCACATCTAGATCATATGGTGGTGTCGGCATCTCCTCGCCATCAAAAGAGCCAATGTCTGCAAAATATATACAAGTAGAAAACAATAATTAGACAATTTAATTACACAATTTAATAAAAACAAGTTAAAGAACATGCTAGAATAAATTTAAATATATAAAACAGTAATATTATCTCTATATTCTAGCTTCTCATCAGTTTTGAAGAGGATGTTGGCATACCCTCGCCAATCCAAACCCGCACAAGGACAGGGGACCATAATGAAGGGATGCTCATCAACATTGGCTAGCAACTCCAGTGCATCCTGTGATATCCTCGCGAAAAACTCAGTGTCACCCCTCTTGGGCATCATCTACCCCCACATGTACATACGTGCCTAAAATGTCGTCCTACGAGGCTACCGAAGAAAAGTGGGCCTTGTCTCTAGAAGCCTCTAAAAAAATAAACAAAAAATCTTTGAAGAAAACGGGAAGTTCACCCTCCCTTGTGCATGAGCATGACATCTATCTAAGGCTGTACAGAACTACCAAAAAAAATGGCAAACCACCTGACAAGTCATGGCTCTTGTACTAAAGAATCAACATAATATAGAAGCAAGAAACTAATGCGTTGCCTATCACTGATGTTGTGCGAAATGGTCGAAATGATAAGAGAGAGACACTACACCTCCTCTCTACCAAATGTACCAATACGTAACTGACCTCCAGGAACCTGAAACTCTGCAGGAGACAATACATTTTCTCCAATGTATATCTGGGAGTAAACTAACTGAATCCCTGCTTCACAGCCAAATGGAACCTTTGGGAACGAGGGAAAATCCACCCCTCTCCTCGATAGCCCTGTAATGAAGTATATATCCTCCTCAGTGGGCATGTACCACTGGTTGATACCAGCCTAGAAAGCATGTTGCTGGGAATTCCACCTTCAGATAAGATGTCTCAAAAACAAACTATGGCCCTTTAGGGAAGCAGCCTCCTCATATAACTTGAGGAGGCCTACCTGTCTTAGGAGCCCCTGCGTAGCTGTTGTAATAGAGCGAGGGTACACATCTCTCTCCCTCTCTTGTGCCTCCCACAGGCGAACCATGTTATACTGCTCCACCTGTTGTTGTTTTTGTTCCTCCTCTTCTCTCCATTCACGTCTCTAAATGATTGACATATTAAACACAATTTTTTAATTAAATGAGACATGTATTTAGAAATATACATATATAATTTTTTTTTGAAAACAAAATAAAAATAACAGCCGGTGTGCCAAAAACATAGTCACACACCTATCCCAGTGTGTCTTTCTATGGAGCGCACTGGCCTCGCTGCACCTAATAATATTAAGCGCCCCGAGGACGGTACTCCAGAAAACAATTTGGCGCATCATTGACTATGTACGGTGTCAGGACGATGACGCGTTAATGAAACTATATGCCCTTGGGCATATAGTTAATTCAGCGGACCGGCCTCTTGCCTTTGTGACATAGTGAACGGTGCGGCCTTTTACAAGGCTACATCGTTGATGCAGGCGAAATACTGAAAGTCGTGCGCTGACAAAAATAGCCGTCCCGGGGCTGCTATTTTGGTCAACGCACCACATTGTAGCTATTCCACTAGGTCAACGGTGCGGCCAGATAACTGATCACATGGCACTTTTTAAAAAATTCAAAATAACACGGTGCGCCTTCGGTACTACCATGGAACCAGTGCAGATACCATTAACACTGATTTACCTGGTTGCACTGTTGACAATGTGGAATAGTGACAACATGGTGCATTGACAAGATTACCCGCCCTGGGGCGGATAATTTAGTCAATGCACCGTGTTGACGCTATTCCACATTGTCAACGGTGCGACCTGGTAAACAACTGCACCTCACTTTTTATTTTTTTTTTAAATAAACTGGTGCACCTATTGGTACTTCCCCAGAACTGATGTGGATACTGTTAGAACTGGCTGTGGTGTGACCTATAAATTTACAGGCAACATTGCAAACCGGTGCGAGTTGAACGGCTCGAGCGCACGGTGCGACATTTTTTTATTTTTTTTCCTTTTAAATGGTTAATTTTAAGGTTATTTGAAATTCTAATCCACTAAAAGGATTAATTACAGGGATAATTTTAAGGATGGAAAATTATTTTGAAGTTTAAAAAATTGGCGAATCTCACTAGTCCCTAATATGCAAACTATAAAATTTTTACTGATGTATTTGTAAAATAATTCAAATTTATAATGATATTATATATATTGTATATACAATATTGGAAAATTTAACATAAAATTATTTTATATTTTCAAATTTGGGCGAATCATTTTTATAAAAAAATGGAAATTGGCGAATCGTTTTTTTGGATAACCATGGAAAATTAGCCCACCTGCGAATATTAGCCCCTAAAATTTTCCATGATTAATTATGGAAAAACAAGAAAAATACCTATGCATTTTCTTGTCAAGGAGGCATATTGGTTGTATAATTTGCAAAAGAAATTTTGTCCACCGTTTTGCAAAATTCAAGCTGGAGATTGGTGGGAAATGCATAGGAGTAGTGCGTGCAACGAGTGCAATGGGAGCACCGATGTCAAGGTGGATCAGAAAATGATAAATTGCATTGGTTCTTGAGAACCCTGTAGCACTGACAAAAGTGAAAAATGCGGTTTATTGCCCGTAATATTTTTTTATTTAACCCTGTTTGGGTGCGCGGAATTTTACAGGCACACCGGTGCATTTGATTCATTCTAGACCGGGCGGTTTTTCTTTTCGCGCACTTTTTCTGAGGCACTGGTGCGGATAGTTTGTAAAGCACTGGTGCGCTACAGTAATACAACACACCACGAGGGTGTGTACGGAGCGCACAGTGTCTGGTGTGCCAATGTTTGTGCGGTTTTTTGGCCGTAATTTTTTTTTTATTTAACCCCGTTCCGGTGCATGGGGTTTTATGGATGCATAGGTGCGTTTCATTATTCTGCACTGGGCGGTTTCTATTTTCGTGCACTTTTTATGAGACACCTGTGTGGATTCTCTGTAAAGCACCTAGGTGCTACAGTAATAAAACACACCGAGCAGTTGTGTACAGAGCACACGATGTCTGGTGTGCCAATTTTTTGTGTGTTTTTTTGGTCGTAATGTTTTTTTTTATTTAACCCCCTTCCAGTGCGCAGGGTTTATGGGTGAACCTATGCGTTTTAATCATTCCGCGCCGGGCGGTTTCTATTTTTGCACGATTTTTATGAGGCAACCATGCAGATGCTCTGTAAAGCACTAGGGCTCTACAATAATAAAATGCACCTGGCGTGTGTGTACGAAGCACATGGTGTCCGGTGTGTCGATGTTTTGTGTGGTTTTTTGGCCGCATTTTTTTTTATTTAACCTCGTTCTGGTGTGCGGGGTTTATAGGTGCATCGGTGCATTTTCTTCATTCCACGCCGGGCGGTTTCTATTTTCACGTGCTTTTTATGAGGCACCAGTGTAGATGCTCTATAAATCACCAGGGCACCACAGTAATAAAACGCATCGGGTGGGTGTGTACGGAGCGCACAGTGTCCGGTGTGCCAACGTTTTGTGAAGTTTTTTGGCCGCAATTTTTTTTTGTTTAACCTTGTTCTGGTGCACGGGGTTTATGGGCGCACCGCTGCATTTTCTTCATTCCGCACCGGGTGGTTTTTATTTTCACACGACTTTTATGAGGCACCGGTGCAAAAGTGTTGTAAAGGACCGTTGTGCTATATAAATGAAACACACCGGGTGGGTGTGTACAAAGCACACGGTGTCCGGTGTGCCAATGTTTTGTGTGCACCGGTGCTTTCTCGTGCTGAATGCACCAGTGCGTTTTACTGTGATAAGCACACTGGACGAAATGCATCCACAAAAACCTCCACCCACCAACCTCCTCTAGTAACCTTTGCTAGAAAGATATGTCTGGGGTATTTTCATAAGAGTTTCCTTAAAAACATCCACTATAGGGTCTTTTCCTTGTAGTGATAAGACCAATATCCCTACCATCCATCCCTTTCCTACTCAACGATTCAATCACCAACATAAAGAGTAACGGTGACAACGCACAACCTTGTATCAACCCCAGAAAGGTTGAAAAGAGCTTAGAAGGAAGGCCATTAATAATCACAAAAAAAATCGTAGACCTTATACAACCCATAATCCATCTATAGCTCACATAGAACATAGCGATTTTGATCATAATGAATGATAGAAATTCTGAGTCAATACAATCATATGATTTTCTCAAATATACCTTAACAAGGAAGGATTTCTGTGCAGTGGAATTAATGGAGTGTATCATCTCTTGTGCAATTCCAATTGCATCATGAATATGCCTCCGTTCTATTAATCTAAATTTATTATGTCTGATAAAATTTGACAGAATCAGCTTAATCCTTCTTGCAATAAGTTTTTAAATAACTTTCTATACCGAATTACAAAATGATATGGGCCTAAAATCAACAAAGGTCTTTGAGTCCTTCTTCTTGGGGATCATCACTATGAAAGTGGAATTAATGGCACTAGTGATAAATCCTCTCTCTTTGATTTCCTCTAACACCTTTAGCAAATATGGAATCATCAATTCCTTAAAGTATATGAACAATTTTACCCCCCATCCATCCGTCCAAGGACTCTTGTCCTTCATGCAATCCCTCAAAGTGGACAAAAGTTCCTCGCAGGTGATCGCGTGTTCCAATTTATCATTATCCTCCCGTGTCATCTTATTAGGATAATATCAATAAAAGAAGCTTCGTCTAAATAACTATGGTTTCTAGCAGAAAAAAAATCCCTTTAAGTGTGAAATGGCAGTGTTCCATTGTATCTTGAGTATTAAATAGATTCCCATCAAGATCCCTTATCTTCTTAATATGATTTTGGTGCTTTCTGAAATTGAAATTCCTATATTTAGTATTTATATCTCCTGCCTCTATCCGGATACCCCTAATTTTTTGTTTGATATCCTCTTCCAACCCTTTTAGAATTTCACTCCTTCAACCCTGCAATTTTTTCTTAACGCTTGAAAATAACCTCACCACCAGACCTACCATTCCTGCATGTAGGGGGCAGAGTATTCAAAACTGCATCGAACAAAGATGGGCTTCCATCCAACCTTTGATAAAAGTTGAGAGAGAGTTCCCTAGACTTATCACCCCAAAATTTTGATGTACCCAAAGTAAATTTCATATCCATTGTCATAATTAATGAACTAAGGCATAGAATACTAGAATTAAACACTCCTTCCAAATACATCATTCACCTAAAATATGGTAAATATGTATTAATATTTTGATCCTATGGCCACATCCTGACATGTAGCCTGTTAAAATGATACCTGAACAAGTATTAAAAGCTTTCAAATCTAGTTTTATGGGATTCCACATAATCCCCAAACCTCTCGATAATCCACATGCATTTGTTGCACAAACATTCTTACCCGGGCATACTCTCAACATGCGCCCCAAGTCTTTGTTGGACTCCACCATAGTTTCTTGAATTAAAATCAAATACAACTGATACATTTGAAAAACACCACACAAAGAGATGATTTTGGGTTCAACTCCAAAACCCTGAATTTTTAAGGAGATATTGATCATGGGGATGCACCTAAAACAAGCCTATCCCATCTAAGGACCCATGTACCATTGAAGTTTGAAATCTAAACCTTCCCCGCCATGAAGGCCTCATAAATGGAAAAATTTTGTTCCTAAGAACCCCATCCCCACTACTCAAGAAAATTCAAGGGAATTACATTCTGACACCCTCTTAAATATTGAATGTATTTTCTTCCTATGTTTGACATTTTGTTTATAATTCGAGCCTTTTGAATCCTTTTTCGGCTAAAAAAATGATATTTTAATCACCATGGGTTCCAATTCCTTCGACGTGTCAAATAAAGTGGCCAACTTACGGTCGAGGGAAGGCGAGAAGATGCACTTAACAATTATCTCCTTTAATGGAGAAATGAAGGCCACATTAGGATTACAATGAAAAACTGGTCACCAGTATAGCTATCAGAACCTGTCCTATCAATATTACAAGGATAAATATAGGAAACTATAAGATCCTTACCAAGTAAGGGTGATTCTCGAACTAACCCACCCAACCTATCAATACCCATCTCCGATGGGTCTTTGATAGAAGGAACAACATTATGAACTTCAGTGGAGGGTGACACAATTCCATTAATAGAATTAGACATACCTACACTAAAATTATCTGAGAAACTCAAAATATGGAAGTTATAAAAATCCATACATACATTCAGTGAGGGATTCAAAATATGGACATCACAGGAAGATGAATGTAATATCCCAAAATGGGAACTGCTAGCAATGCATGCCTGAAAAACACATTTTTCAGGAATGGATGCTACAATTCTTGAAATAAGCCCTTGGATCCCTTAGATATGAAAATATAATACCTGAATCTAAGAGGGATTCAAAAACAAATCCTTCTAGGTGGGTTAAACAGGTCTCCCCACACCTAGTGCAGCTAGAAAATGCCCAAGATAGGGACTGCAACAATACAAAAACAACACTGCTGGAAAATAATGCAGTTTAGCCCAATATTTGTAGGAGATCAATATGGAGGCTCATATTTCAGCTATATATCAGCAAAATATATTTACAAATCAGCTTATACAATGTATAATAGAAAGGAGAAGGATTTACAAGAAGAAACCCTCAAAATGAGGTCCTACAACCACAAGAAATGTCTGAATAAGCTTGAAAACATTATTTTCATTGGCTAAAGTAGTAGTATGCTATAACTCAAATATAGAGTAGATATTTATACAAAATGATAGATCTATTTCATATCTGTATACAAGAAAGGCTCCCTAATACACTCCCCTTGGGGATTTCAGCAAAACATGAATAACAGTGAGTAGATCTAAGATCTGAGTTATAGATTTGCAGTAATATTCAGAAAAATATAAAGCATATGAAATATAGCAGATCTGATCTAAAACATACATGGATTGGATGGGAAATCCAAGGATCACCAAAGTGAGAGGAAGAATCCAATCACCAGAGATCTCTCCTCCAAGATGATGCCAAAACTGCCTGCAACTCCGCTCTTGCAAATAACGCAGTACTGCAAGAGGGACTACATAGTGGGCTCTGAGTATGCTTTTGCATGATGCTAGGATCTGGATCTAAAGCTCCAAAGATCTAGAACACTCTTGCCAAAGGGATATAAGACTCTCCCAGTGAAAAGGGGTGCTAGAGATGCATAGATCTGAAGAGATCTATCCTCCACATGTTGTAGCTCACAAGGACAACCCAATCCTAAATAGGATCAGCACTGTAGGTGTAAGATGAAACTTGGCCAAATGCCAGATAGTGGACAAGACAAACAAGGCTCCTCCAAGGCTACTCTAGGAAGGAGGTGGGATTCCTCCTCAGGAACACCCAATGCTAAACAACATTATTCTCAGCTAAACAGCCAGAGAATGATATATTTCTAACCAGACAATATATTCAGAAAATGATCATCATCAACAACCCTCTCATGTTTCTCTCCTCTTCCTTTTATAATATAAAATCATTTTAAAACCCTAAACCACTTCACTAAGTTAGCACCTTTCACATGTGGAGCCTCCATCTAGAATGCGCTATGCATCCATGAGTTACATTGCATCTAGACTGCGCTGTAGATTTGGTCAAGGTTGACCTAGTCTCATAGTTCAAGCCCATTCACACCTACAAGTTTCTATTTTATATGGCCAAGATATGTCTCTTTTCACATGGGAATTGATTTATTCATTATTTTCAGGAGTTTTTCATGTCCTCCTTTACTTATTTATTCAATCAACAGAAAATGCAACAAAATTGTATATTCCTCTTAGCTTGGGCTAAGTATGAATATTACAGTCCTCCCCTCCCAGATGTTGCTTTTCCTCAAGCAACTGCAAGGATAGAATTGAAGGGTTGTCTCCCAAGCATGGAGACTGAAATGTATTGGGAAAACATCTTTCCCCAAGAAATCATCCATACAAAATGAGTCACCTCCCAACATGGCAACTCCAAAAAATTCTCCTCCACCTTGAGTTCATGCAATGTAGGTGGGCTAAAAATCTAAACATGGTAGAAATAGGTGCCAACCCCATGCTGTCCTCCTCTCCACTTATGATAAGTGTAGAGTGACTGTTGATCTTGGGCTGCAATAGTATTTCCCTCAAGTGGCAAAATGAAGACTAGATCTCCAAATATCTCCTCTCCAACGCTGTGAATCAAGATGGCCCAAACCATTCCATAAGTGATGGGTGGGAAATCATGACCATATGGAATCTCATCAAACTCATGGCCCACCTCATAAAGGCACAAGTGTTGGGTTGTGGTGGCCATACCTCCTCTCATGTTCCCATTAGAACATGTAATGAAAAAAGTGTGGGAATCGTTTTCCTAAAAGAACACATCTAATCAATGTGTTTCCTTTCTAATCATGCTCCTCATAAAAGCGAAAACAACATCAAGAATTGGAACCATGATTAGCATCAAGAGGGAGGAAATATTGAAATTTTCATGTGGTGCAAAAAGGTGCCAACAATTTCCGATGAAGTTACAGTGCATTTTTTCTAACTGCTGCTTCAGAAAATTACAAGGCAAGTGGTTCCTGGATATATGGTTGTCTATGTATGTTATTTAATTTAATAATGAATAGTAAATGGTTGTGTAAAAAAAATTAGCATACATGCAATATTAAAACACTTTTCCATGGCCATATAAGAGATGACTATCTCCATCATACATTCTGGCCCATTGTTGATCATGGAGCTCAATGAAAAGCTTGCCCTCTTGTGGAGAAATGCACTGCATAGAAATGGTAAGAGTATGCAGATCACTAAATGAAACAACAAAATCCTTACCATGTACTAAAATTTAGATCATGATAGGATCCATGAACAAACTCTCCATAATGATATGACATATTCTCATGAAGAGAAATGAATCATGTGCTACATGAAGGTGCTTCTTCATGTACTTTGAAATCCAAGCCAAGAAGAACATATCATAACAATAGATGTCTCCATCCACTACTCCATCTTTCTCACCTCCCCCTTTTCCATCAAGTGCATCGAGAGTGGAATGATCCTGGGGACACTCCATCCATAAGTTCATGCTCCAAAGTGAGAGTGTTGTTGGCCTATGAAAATAGGCTCCTGGCAATACATAGCTCCATTATTTGACATGTTCATTGTCAAAGAAATATTCCATAATGTTGCTACAAACAAGAAGCTCCTTCCAGAGTGGAAGCACTTCCAGATCATCCAAGGCTAAGGATTAGCCCCTTTGCACCATGATAGTTCCATCTCCTACTCCTTCAACATCATACATAGTGTGAGAGAAAATCTACTCTTGCTCTCTCAAGAACATCCAAAGCAACAAAATCTTTTGCTGCCTCCCCATACCTCCATCATATAAATCATGTGGTGAAAACATGGTGATTGATATGAAGAATGTCATATCAACACAATGTGTCCATACTCCTTGCTACCCAATGATGCAAGCATCCTACCACGCATATTTCCTCCACATACCCTTAGAAAGAGGATGATGGCCAAACTCTTTCAAGAGTAGCCAATGCAACCAAGCCTCCTATTTCCTGGTATCATAGATTTGCAAGTAGCTTTCCAAATTCTTGCTCATCATCCACATCCACTCAATCATTTGTGGATCATGTATATCATTCTGCAAATACTTCGTATCCTCCCATTGTAGGACACCAACCTTCTCAGATATCTAAAGAACTTTTCACTTCATGGAATGTTGAAGTGCACCTTCCATGGGATCTCTTGATGAGACCTCCTCCTCATGCATGGTCTTCCAAAACCAGTGGGTTCTTGGATCTGCTGCAAGTAGAAGTCTCTCTTTGAGTTGTTGCATGCTCATTGAGAAAGTGTCATCTAGAGAGGAGAAAATGTTTCTCATCTCAAGATGTCTACCCCTTGTCTTCATTGCTTCCTGAATGAAGCTTACATATGATTGCTCCCATGAGGAATGGGTCCTCCTTTCTTCACTGCTATTCTTGGACAACACAATGCAATTTTTCTACTCTAAATTAGCAGTAAGTGATGATCCTAGGTCATACAACAACATATTTCCACAATCTTCTAAAATATTTTCTACACTAATAGAAAGTGGAAATGAAATCATACCTTGCTGGGCTTTGGGAACACCTTACATGACTGCAAGAGTTATTTCTTCCACCGTGTTGGCTCCCTCAAATGCTGATGTTGAAGGCTGCTCCTCCAAGGTTGTGAGAGTGCTAATATAAGTCTCCTCAAGATATAATGAGGACTTCATTTCCTCGGATTTCTCTTTATCAAATCTCTTGAACACCCTCTGAGTGAAATCTACAAAAGAAGATACGTTTGCATGTATCACATGGCTGAACCACCAATTGCTTACTTCACCCTTCAGGTGCAGTGCTGCAATATTGACTAATTCTTTCTCTACCACTGGATGTAGTAGTTAAAAAGAACTGATTCTTCTTGCCCAAGCTTTGGCTGCAGATGTCCCATCAAAAGTGGACAATAGAAACCTATTGCCCTTGATTTCTCCCTTGTTGCAAGGTCTCCTCCCTTCCTCCAGTTGAATGAACTGTGGGAAGGCTAGAGTCTACTTGAAGGCTCTAGGTTGATGCTTTTACTCAACAAGGTACTCACTCAGGATTTGACGATCCAAGTGTCCTCCATGCTTCTTGTCTTCTTCTTTATGAGAGTAGGAAGTGCATGGTCCTTCCTCTTCTCCTTCTTCTATCTTCTTAACCTCCTTGGAGAGGTACTTTTTGGATCTGAAAACTGAAGAGAGCAAGATCATTCTCTTCATCAGCTTGATCTCTATGTTGAGACTCGCAGGCTAAGACAAAGATCATGCTTTGATACCACTGTAATATCCCAAAATGGGAACTGCTAGCAAGGCATGCCTGAAAAATGCATTTTTCAGGAATGGATGCTATAGATCTTGAAATAAGCCCTTGGATCCCTTAGATCTAACAATATAAGACCTGAATCCAATATTGATTCAAAAAAAATCCTTCTAGGTGGGTTAAACAGGTCTCCCCACACCTGGTGCAGCTAGAAAATGCCCAAGAAAGGGATTACACCAATACAAAAACAACACTGCTAGAAAATAACATAGTTTAGCCCAATATTTGCAAGAGATCAATATGGAGGCTCATATTTCAGCTATACATTAGCAAAATAGATTTACAAAGCAGCTTATACAATGTATAACAGAAAGGAGAAGGATTTACAATAAGAAACCCTCAAAATGAGGTGCTACAACCACAAGAAACGTCTGAATAAGCTTGACAACATTATTTTCATTGGCTGAAGTAGTATTATGTTACAACTTAGATCTATAGCAGATATATATACAAAATGATAGATCTATTTCAGATCTGTATACAAGAAAGGCTCCTTAATACACTCCCCTTGGGGATTTCAGCAAAACATGAATAATAGTGAATATATCTGAGATGTAAGTTACAGATCTACAGTAATATTCAGAAAAATATGAAGCATATGAAATACAACATATCAGATCTGAAACATACATGGATTGTATGGGCAATACACGGATCACCACCATGAGAGGAAGAATCCAATCACTAGAGATCTATCCTCCAAGATGATGCCAAAACTCCATGCAACTCTGCTCTTGCAAATAACATAGTACTACAAGAGGGACTGCGTTATAGGCTCTGAGTATGCTTTGGCGTGATGCCAAGATCAGGATGTAAAGCTCCAAAGGTCTAGAACACTCTTGTCAAATGAATAGAAGACTCTCCTAGTGAAAAGGGGTGCTAGAGATGCATAGATCTGAAGATATCTATACTCCACTTGTTGCAGTTCACAAGGAAAACCCAATCCTAAACAGGATCAGCGTTGTAGGTGCAAGATGAAGCTTGGAAAAATGCCAGATAGCGGATAAGAAAAACAAGGCTCCTCCAAGAGCTGCTCTAGGAAGGAGGTGGGATTCCCGCTCAGGAACACCCAATGCTAAACAACATTATTCTCAGCTAAATAGCCAGAGAATGATATATGTCTAACCAGACAATATATTAAGAAAAGTATCATCATGAACAACCCTTTCATGCTACTCTCCTCTTTATTTTATAAGATAAAAGCCTTGTCAAACCCTAAACCACTTCAGTGAGTTAGCTCCTTTCACATGTGGAGCCTCCATCTAGAAATGCATTGTGCATCCATGAGGTACATTGCATCTAGACTACGTTGTAGATTTGGTCAAGGTTGACCCAGTATCATAGTTCAAACCCATTCGCACCTGCAAGTGTCTATTTTATATGGCCCAGATATATCTCTGTTCACATGGCCATTGATTTATTCATTATTTTCAAGAGTTTTACATGTCCTCCTTTACTTATTTATTCAATCAATAGAAAATGAAAAAAATTTGTATATTCCTCTTAGCTTGGGATAAGTAGGAATATTAGAGTCCTCCCCTCCCAATTGTTGCATGTCCTCAAGTAGCTGCAACGATAGAACTGAAGGGTTGTCTCCCAAGGCATGGAGACTAAAATATCTTGGGAAAACATCTTTCCCCAACCAATCATCCATACAAAATGAGTCACCTCCCAACATGGCAACTCCAGAAAATTCTCCTCCACCTTGAGTTCATGCAATGTAGGTGGGCTGAATATCTGAACATGGTAGACATAGGTTCCTACCCCACGCTGTCCTCCTCTCCACTTATGATAAGTGTAGAGTGACTGTTGATCTTGGGTTGCAATAATATTGCCTTCAAGTGGCAAAATGAAGACTAGATCTCGAAATATCTCCTCTCCAATGCTATGAATCAAGCTGGCCCAAACCATTCCATATGTGATGGGTGGTAAATCATCACCATATGGCATCTCATCAAACTCATGGCCCACCTCATCAAGGAACAAGTGTTGGGCTATGGTGTCCATACCTCCTCTCATGTTCCCATTAGACCATGTAATACAAAAAGTGTGGGAATCCTTTTCCCAAAAGAACACATCTAACCAATGTGTTTCCTTTCTAATCATGCTCCTCATAAAAGAAAAAACAACATCAGGAATTGGAACCATGATTAGCATCAAGAGGGAGGAAATATTGAAGGTTTCATGTGGTGCAGGAAGGTACCAACAGTTTCCCATGAAGTTACAGTGTAGTTTTTCTAACTGATACTTCAGAAAATTACAAGGCAAGTGGTTCATGGATATATGGTTGTCTATGTATGTTATTTCATTTACTAATGAATAGTAAATGGTTGTGTACAACAAATGAACATACATGAAGTAATACAACACTTTCCCATGGCCATATAAGAGATGATTGTATCCATCATACATTCTGTACCATTTTTTATCATGGACCCAATGAAAATCTTGCCCTCTTGTAGAGAAACACACTGCATAGAAATGGTAAGAGTATGCAAATCACTAAATGCAACAACAAGATCCTTACCATGTACTAAAATTAAGATCATGATAGGATCCATGAAAAAACTCTCCATTATGATATGACATATTCTCATGAAGAGAAATGAATCATGTGCTCCATGAAGGTCCTTCCTCATGCACTTGGAAATCCAATCCAAGAGGAACATATCACAACAATAGATGTCTCCATCCACTACTCCATATTTCTCACCTCCCCCTTTTCCATCAAGTGCATCAAGAGTGGAATGATCCTGGGGACACTCCATCCATGAGTTCATGCTCCAAAGTGACAACGTTGTTGGCCTATGCAAATAGGCTCCTGGTAATACATAGCTCCATTCTTTGACATGATAATTGTCAAATACATCTTCCATAATGTTGCTACAAACAAGAATCTCCTTCCAGAGTGGAAGTACTTCCAGATCATCCAAGGCTAAGGAGTAGCCCCTTTGCACTATGATAGTGCCATCTCCTACTCCTGCAACATCATGCATAGTGTGAGAGAAAATATGCTCTTGCTCTCTCAAGAAAATCCAAAGAAACAAAATATTTTGCTGCCTCCCCATACCTCCATCATATAAATCATGTGGTGAAAACATGGTGATTGATATGAAGAATTTCATATCAACACAATGTGTCCATAGTCCTTGCTGCTAAATGATGCAAGCATCCTACCACCCATATTTCCTCCACATACCCTTAGAAAGAGGATGATGGCCAAAATCTTTCAAGAGTAGCCAACACATCCAAGCCTCCCACTGCTCGGTATCATAGATCTGCAAGTAGCTTTACAGCTTCTTGCTCATCATCCACATCCATTCAATCATTTGTGGATCATGGATCTCATTCTGCAAATACCTGGTATCGTCCCATTGTAGGACACCAACCTTCTCAGATCTTTGAAGAACTTTTCACTTCATGGAATGTTGAACTGCACCTTCCATGGGATCTCTTGATGAGACCTCCTCCTCATGCATGGTCTTCCAAAACCAATGGGGTCTTGGATTTGCCGCAAGTAGAAGTATCTCTTTGAGCTGTGGCATTCTCATTGAGAAAGTGTCGTCTAGAGAGGAGAAAATTTTTCTAATCTCAAGATGTATACCCCTTTTCTTAATTGCTTCCTGAATGAAGCTGACATCTGATTGCTCCCATGAGGAATGGGTCCTCCTTTCTTCAATGTTGTTCTTGTATAGCACAATGAATTTTTTCTACTCTAAATTAGCAGTAAGTGATGATCCTGGGTCATACAATAGTAGATTCTGACAATCTTATGAAATATTTTCTGCACTAATAGAAAGTGGAAATGCAATCATACCTTGTTGTGCTTTGGGAACAACATGCATGGCTGCAAGAGTTCTTTCTTCCACTATGTTGGCTCCCTCAACTACCGATGTTGAAGGCTTCTCCTCCAAGGTTGTGATAGTGCTGATATAAGTCTCCTCAATAGATGGTCAGGACTTCTCTTCCTCAGATTTCTCTTTATCAAATATATTGATCACACTGTGAGTGAAATCTGCAAAATAAGATACTTTTGCATGTCTCACATGGCTGAAGCACCAATTTCTTGCTTCACCCTTTAGGTGTAGTGCTGCAATATCGAATTATTCTTTCTCTACCACTAGATGTAGTAGGAAAAAAGCACTGAGTCTTCTTTCCCAAGCTTTGGCTGCAGATGTCCCATCAAAAGTGGACAATAGAAACCTATTGCTCTTTTTTTGTCCCTTGCTGCAGGGTCTCCTCCATTCCTCTAGTTGAATGAAATGTGGGAAGGCTAGAGTCTCCTTGAAGGCTCTAGGTTTAGACTTGTACTCAACAAGGTACTCAATCAGGATCTAATGATCCAAGTGTCCTCCATGCTTCTTGTCCTCTTCTTTGTGAGAGTGGGAAGTGCATGGTCCTTCCTCTCCTCCTTCTTCTATCTTCTTAACCTCCTTGGAGAGGTCCTTTCTGGATCAAAAAATTGAAGAGAGAAAGCTCATTCTCTTCATCATCTTGATCTCTATCTTGAGACTCATAGGCTGAGCCAAAGATCATGCTTTGATACCACTATAATATCCCAAAATGGGAACTGCTAGCAAGGCATTCCTAAAAAACACATTTTTTAGGAATGGATGCTACAACTCTTGAAATCAGCCCTTGGATCCCTTATATCTAACAATCTAAGACCTAAATCCAAGAGGGATTAAAAAAAAATCCTTCTAGGTGGGTTAAATAGGTCTCCCCACACCTAGTACAGCTATAAAATTCCCAAGGAAGGGACTGCAACAATACAAAAACAACACTTCTGGAAAATAATGCATTTTAGCTCAATATTTCTAGGAGATAAATATGGAGGCTCATATTTCAGCTATACATCATCAAAATATATTTACAAAGAATATTATACAATGTATAACAGAAAGGAGAAGGATTTACAATAAGAAACCCTTGAAATGAGTGTTACAACCACAAGAAATGTCTGAATAAGCTTGACAACATTATTTTCATTGGCTAAAGAAGTAGTATGTTACAACTCAGATCTAGAGAAAATCTGTATAAAAAATGATAGATCTATTTCAGATCTGTATACAAGAAAGGCTCCTTAATACACTCCCCCTGGGGATTTCAGCAAAACATGAATAAGAGTGATTACATCTGAGATCTAAGTTACAGATCTGCAGTAATATTTAGAAAACTCTGAAGAATATGAAATATAGCAGATCAGATCTGAAACATACATGGATTGGATTTCCAATCCATGGATCACCACAGTGAGAGGAAGAATCCAATCACCAGAGATCTCTCCTCCAAGATGATGCCAAAACTCCCTGCAACTCCGCTCTTGTAAATAACGCAGTACTGCAAGAGGGATTGTGTTGTAGGCTCTTAGTATGCTTTGGCCTGAAGCCAGGATCTGTATCTAAAGCTACAAAGTTCTAGAACACTCTTTTCAAAGGGATAGAAGACTCTCCCAGTGAAAAGGGGTGCTAGATATGCATTGATCTAAAGAGATCTATCCTCCACTTGCTGCAGCTCACAAGGAAAACCCAATCCTAAACAGGATCAGTGCTTTAGGTGCAAGATGAAGCTTGGCCAAATGCCAAATAGTGGACAAGACAAACAAGGTTCCTCCAAGAGCTGCCCTAGGAAGGAGGTGGGATTCCCGCTCAGGAACACCCAATGCTAAACAACATTATTCTCAGCTAAACAACCATAGAATGATATATTTCTAACCAGAAAATATATTTAGAAAATGATCATCATCAATAACCCTCTCATGATGCTCCCCTCTTTCTTTTATAAGATAAAATCCTTGTCAAACTCTAAACCACTTCAATGAGTTAGCTCCTTTCACATGTGAAGCCTCCATCTAGAATACGCTATGCATCCATGAGGTACATTGCATCTAGACTGCGTTGTAGATTTGGTCAAGGTTGACCCAGTCTCATATTTCAAACCCATTCAAACCTACAAGTGTCTATTTTTTATGGCCCATATATGTCTCTGTTCACATGGGCATTGATTTATTCATTATTTTTAGGAGTTTTACATGTCCTCCTTTAATTATTTATTCAATCAACAGAAAATGAAACAAAATTTTATATTCCTCTTAGCTTCAGCTAAGGAGGAATATTACAATGAAAATTTTTTGTTCAAAGTATTAGAAATATCTACATAGTGATCATGAGAGGGTTTCAAATTACCTCAATGATGTCTGCTAATGTCCTCATAAACCGATGCCTTCACCTGTTGTTACCTATCCTTTGGATTGACCTTCAAATTACAAAAACATTCATAAAAAATATCTCCACCCCTACTGTAACCATGACCCGTGCTTCGAGCTTTATTAAACTGGCAAGTGGAAAAAAAGTGGTCAGTCTAGTGGAATTTCAAGAATCTATAAGGAAAACCCTAATAGTCAATATCTAGTTTCATCGAGAAATTGCTCCACCTCACCTCCAGATCTGCCAACAATGCCCTGCCCAAATCCAGTTCCACTAGCACCAATGTCAACATCTTATCTAGCTGACCAAAACATCCACCATCCTAAAATAAAGATTCCCTATATGATTAGTTATCTCCTGCACTGCAACTTCGTTCCATAATTCCAAAGGTATTCCAGGAATCTTGACCAAAATAAGGTTACTCCTAGGAATGACAGCAAAAGATTCAAACCCTTCCTTCCACCATTGCAGTAGCCGATAGCCCCTCCCCTTCACACACATATTTTGAAGTATGCAATCTGCATCCTCATGGATGAGGAAATGAAAAAAAAAACACCCATTAAACAACAAACTGACCTTAGGTATAAACTTCAACATCGGGAAACACCTCTCCTCCACCCATATATTCTCTTTTCCACCCAACATCCTAAGATGGTTCCACCTCCCCACTAAGTCTTTGTCTCTAACCCTTTCTATGCTAGGCTAGAAAGCATACATGCCCAACACCAGTGGTGGCTGTCCAGACATAGCCTTTGGTACTTTGTTCTTTGTCTTCAAAAAAATCTGTTGTAAAACCAAATTGTGTAGATGGGATACAACCATCGTAGCATGTTCCAAAGGCAAAGTTTGAGACCCAACAAGAAATCTCGCTTCATGCTATGCTCGTATGGCCACCTGAATTAGCTTGTTGACCGATGGATACTGAAAACCTTGCATGAGTGCCAAGTGCTCCCCCATACACTCCATATTCAATCTCCTTTGGATCCAAAAATGTGCCACCTTTCCCGAATCAACCATACGACAACCAAAGGTGTACCAATGTATCAGAGAAAATGAAAACAATGCCTTTGCAAATCACTTACCACCTACATCGTTATCCGACCATTGAAAAAATGAGAATTGAAAAATACTTAAAACGGAGAGATTTAGAAACCTCGAAAAACCATCAGGTTTCATAAACACCAATCCACTGGAAGGGCTTTCACTTGTACCAATGAAACACATAGATGGTACCTACCTTAAATGATTTGGTATGAATACTAATCCGAGATTATAACATTAGTACACTAACACCACTGAGGATTAACGCCCAAAGTTTCTCCAGATCCCAATATGTACGAGATAATCTCCCCTTAAGTAACAAATATGTAATGTCTTGATTAAATCTCCTAATCCTATTTGGAAACTAGTAATTGAAGCAAGTGTACCTTTAAACTCCAATTTCCACGCCAACCCTTCCTCTCTGCCTAGTCAACTGATCCTTCATATTCCAACTCCCTAGATAGCCTTCGCCCCCCACCTTCAGAAGCTCATCACAAAGTAGGATCTACAGAATGAACTTGATACAATCACCACAAATAGCTTAAATGTGCAACCCTCTATAATTCTCTGTCGTAAATAATATGCTTCTCAGGAAAACAACCTTTGAGACCCTGCAAATAAAAATCACAAGACTAACCAATCGACATTATAACCCAGATAATTCTTACCCTGACCATGTGTGTAACATCCTCTTCCCACATCTACCCATGTAACTGGTCAACTTGGGTAAACATGCGACGAGAGGCTACTAATATGATATTCAACCTCGTAGATGACCTTAAAGAAGTCAAACTGAAACAAACCTGACAAAAAAACCTTACACAACATCAAAAACACCTCTAGGAGGTAATCCAACCTCCTAGACCACTTAACCCTGAGGAGGAACTGATTTTTGACCCTTTTGAGCCTTAGTCGTAGGCATGCAAGGGCACGGGATTTGTAACACCCTCTTTCCACATCTACCCAAGTAACCAGCCAAATGGGGAAAAGCATGTGATGTGAGGATAATAATATGATATTCAACCTCCTATATGACCTTAAGGAAGTGGAACCGATGAAAACTTGACAAACATACCTTACACAACATTGATAACACTTCCAGGAGGTAACCCAACCACCTAGACCCTTGAACCCTGAGGGGGAGCTTATTTTTGACCCTTTTGAGCCTTAGCCAAGAGTATGTAAGGGAAATGGAGTGGCTAGAATTGTATAGAAGCCGGCATGGCAAGGCAAGATCGCAGCCAAGGCCCCAAAAGTTTAGTTATGTGCCTGAAAATTTGATATTTGTGCCACCTTTTCATCCCTAGAGCCCAGGTTATTGCCCAAAACTTCATGAAACTTTAGGAGAGTATAAATGAAATTCAAACAAATTCATGTAAGAAATCACATCAAAAGGAACTCATCTAGACCCCTTGGAGCCATGTCAAGAATTCTGTCAAACATGTCACAAACATTGCATCTACAAGTATAAACATCATATTTAAGCATGGGGGTCTCTTACTTATTTTAGAATAGATAAGAATGATTTCACCCCTACATCATTAGCTACAATACAGTCTATTTTACCATAGATACATTGTGAATTCATTTACAGGTAAAAACATAGATATAGTCATACATCATCACTGATCAAATACATGCTTATAACCAACATATTAATAACCGAAATACAATGGACACAACAATAAAATCCATACATAAACTAGTACATTTTCATACCAAATACCAAAGGAATGATCTCTTCATTACTGAATGTGAAAACCAACTGGATATGGGACTTCCACTTTCCACCAGACCATAGATTAGCTGAGCCAAAAATCTTTCATCCACTCACCATCGTGCTATATTCCAAGCATTAATGTGGGACTGATAACCAACTGAAAAAGGAAGAAAAAAATAATGGATGCTTCTAGATTTCCTCGCCTACAACATGAGGAATTTTAGTGCCTCCTAGTCTCTCAGCATTTACCGTAACCCATAGTCTGATCCAGGGGTTACTAGGCCCTACACCGAGACCATATCCATAGGATTTACTGTACATCCCATCCCGGGGCTACTAGGCCCAATGGAGAGAAATAAACCTCTTGGATTTATCATATATCCTGCCATTCACTCGCAAGTATTCATAGGCCCACCGAAGCACACAATTTTTCTTTACTACAACCCACAGTCTCGCTCGGGGGTTACTAGGCCAATGGCTCTACTGTGATCCACAGTATGGTTCAGGGATCACTAGGCCATGTGTTTTTCATTTCAGATATCCACCCCACTCAAATTTGAATCCATCCAATAATCTAGCTCAACCAAATTATGAGAAACCCATCACATCAAAGCTATACATAAATGGCAAGGCTAGGCTGAAAAACACTGGCACACCTAGCAAAAAACGTGCCAAGATAACAAGAAACTGCATGCTATACAATGCATGGTAGATCTACTAAGGGAATCACATATGAAAATCGATACCTACAAACAATCTCGTTGTAGCTGCTTGATCCTGCTCTTCTTTCCATGGAAAATTTTAGGGGCTAATAGTCGCAAGTGGGCTAATTTTCCATAATTTTTCCAAAAGAAAAATTCTCCAATTTCCATTTTCTACAAAAAGATTCACCTAAATTTTACAATATAAAATTATTTTACCTTAAAAATCGCCAACATTATATAGAGAGTATATCTAATCATTATAAATTTGAATAATTTACAAATACAATAATAAACATTTTATAGTTTTCATATTATAGATTAATGAGGTTCGCCAATGTTTTTAAACTTCAAGATAATTTTTCATCCTTTAAACTTTCCTTGCTTCTGTCTTTCTTTTCCTCTCTTGCTCCAATGCCCAAGTGATCCAAGAAAAATATCAGAGAGAGAGAGAGAGAGAGAATAATGAGATAGCTCTAAAAAATGCACTGAAATAAGGTAACAACTAATCCTCAGAAGATTTTCTATAGAAGAGGCCTCTATTTTCTTCATTTTCCATTATTTTCCTTCAATTTCCTCCTCACATGCAAGCTATGACCTTTCATCTCCCTTTTCTCCTAATTTCCATTATTTTCATAAATAAATGTGCCAAAAATACTTTTTTCCTCTTTAATTCCTTAGTCGTGGCCTTTTCTAGTTTCCTTAGCCATAATAAACCAAATTAACACCCCCTAGGATATTTTTCCCAACATTCAGCTTGGAATAAGTGTCCCATCAACCATGGTTATTATTTTTAAATTTATTACATGGAATTTTCACCAGGGTTGTTATAGAACCCTCCCCCTTGGGGGACATCGTCATCAGTGTTCAACCACACCTATATCTCAAAAAAGCCACTGGAATACAACATACTTCTCAAGGAGGTTTATACCATAACTCGATGTAGTATTTACAGTGATCACCCTACTAAAAAGAAACCCATCATAAAAACACAACAATATGAAATCATAGAAACAAGATAACTATACTAACATGACACCCATATCTCTTATTGGAGCTTTATAACATATATCATGGTGGTATTTACATCCATATACATATGTACATACATCCAAACACCACATCAAATATATATCAAAACATCATCGATACATATGCTAAAAAAATACCAACATCACACCCAAACTCCTTTGCCTCAACTAGTAAACAAGGAAGGATGCATGGCCCGTATCTGATACTCCATCTCCCATGTAGCTTCATTGGAAAGAAAGTGCTTCCATTTCACTTTAAATTTATCTATTTCTCTATTCTGGAGCACGAGCACATTTTTTCTGCAATATAAACTGAGGCTTTGGCTGGAATTATCCATTTGGTTCCAACTATAATACAGATGACTCAATGACGTAATCAACATATTTAACATACTTCTTAAGAAAATATATATGAAAAAATAATGGAATTTCACTGTGGGACACATTTCAAGTCAACATGCCATTGGTCTGATCCTCTCATTGATCTTGAATGGTCCAAAAAATCGTGGTGCCAACTTGGCACATGATCCAATCCACCTTGATCTACATAAATCTCCAGCTTGATGTGCAAGTATACCTGATCCCTAACCTTAAAATCCTTATCCAACATGTTTTGATCTGCATAAATATTCTGTCTATCTTGTGCTCCCTTCAAGTTCTTCTTGATCTCTTTCATTTATTGTTTCATTTCTCCCAACATATTTGTTCAAATCAGTATATTGTTAACTAGATCATTCCAACTGATAGGAGTGTTTCAACTTTGCCCTTACATAGCCTCACATGGAATCATCCTAAATGAATCCTGATACCCATTGTTGTAGGTGAAATCTACAAGTGGAATATATTATTCCCACTTTCGTTGCTGATGCATTACAGACATCCTCAACATATCCTCTAGTATCCTGCTGACCCTCTCAGTCTGTCCATATGTATATGGATGATAATTTGTGCCAAATGAAAACTCTGTGCCCAAATCTGCAAAAAAATCCTCCAAAACTTTGGAAGTGAAATTTTCATCCATTTCGAGCACAATATTCTTTGGAACACCATGAAATATGACTATGTATTAGATATACACCTATGCTACATCACTAGCTCAGTATGTAGCCTTCACTAGTATGAAATGTGCAAGATTTGTTAACCTTTCCACAAAAAACCATGATTGAATCATGTTTTCTAGCTGTCTTGGGAAACCCTATGCTGAAGTCCATGGAAATTACCTCCCATTTCCACTCTGGTATCGCAATCGACTGTAGCAGTCCACCTATATGTATACACATTTCCATAACCATCTAACAATTCAAATAGTTGGCTACAACCTCTACCACATCTTTCTTTAGATTCACCCAATGATATAATATCTTCACTACAGTTAATTTCCTCTGGTAGATTAGGTGACTCGAATATGGTTTCGCATGAAACTCTCTCAAGATCACCTTCTTGAGCTCACTATTGTCTGATACATATATCCTGTCTCTAAATCTAACCAATCCATCTACTGTGAGATGGTAATCCAAGTCATGTACACATGTACCTGTATCTGTACCTGTACATGTACTTGTACCTATACCAACACCCATACCTTTACATGTTCCAATACCTATACTTGTACATGTACCAACACTTGTACCTATACCTGTACCAACACCTATAGTTGTACTCGTACTCTGCTGCAACCTGTGCACGACCTCCATATACCTGTGATCCTAATAATCCTCCTATAATATGCTATCCTATAAGTATATCTCGTAGGAGCTAATCACTCCTAAGTCGTTTATCTGAATATGGGGAAAATATTTTTGCTGTGCTAGATCCCTCATCAGTTAAAAATAAATGTGTTTAGGATCATCTAAAATTAGCCATTTGTAAAGTGGTTTATGTGTCAATTTTTTGTTTTTTTTATGAGAATTTAATGATTTAATTAGTTGTTAAAAACTCATGTACAACAAATAAAATACATAGAAATAACACACAACATACACAATACACAATAGTTGATAACCGAGTTCACCCCTCCCGGGATACATATCCATGGACCTGCTTCAACTGGCTAAGCCCTCTTGGGATTAATGGTCAATTTTATGGTTACATGCACCTAAAATGCTCCAATGGCTTTGTAACCTGCTCCATTGTATTTATAAGACAAAAAAACCTCAAAATAGACTCTTCAAGCTCTAGAAATGGTCTTCCAATGATCGAGGCATGGCCTCCTCTCCTGGTGGCCCTAGCCTTCTTTGATATTAAAAGTGGAAAAAAAGTTATAGAAGTAGTCGAACGCCTCTGAAACCTACACCATCATACTCAGAGCATCAAAATCATCTAGGAATGACTCTTCTTGAGCCAAAATGGGTCAAAATTTGCAAAAGTTATGCTTCATTCAATTTTTCCCTAGGAATCTACACTAAAACTAGAGAAACTCGAATTAAGGCTGCCAAATCTAGAAATGGCATCGAAAATAGTGCAACCTCCCAAACTAAAATGGAGTTTAATTAACTAATAAGTGCAGATTAGGTGCAAAATGTGCAGTTAACAAAATCAGTTGAAAAATTCAGATTAGCATTAAACCTTGGTTATGGGATAATTAACCTCGTATTAGACCTTAATCTTTGCACTTATGTTTGAGCACTTGTTCCTGGTCACGGGCCTCGATCCTGTGGACCAAGGGATGGCCCTTTAAACCTCTAACAAAATACATTTTTAACAACAAATATATATGCGCGGCATAACTTCTTAAGTTGTAAAGCAATGGTGTAGTGGTATGTGTGTTCGTTGGTGTGGGGGAGGTCATGGGGTGGAGCCCTGACCTCCGCCCTTCCGCCCGTTATAACTTTTACACCAAATTAACATGAGTTTTAACCTTTGTAAAATAAATGTGCCACATTAATATTAAGTCCTCCCATATATATATATAGTTTAAAAACCATATAATATTTGGTTCAACCTTGGATATATAAAAATTATGGCCCTTGTATATAAAAATTTGAAAATTCGAACTTAACCCAAAGTTAGAAGTTGGACTTTACAAGGGGGAATGCGATAGCCTTCAGGCTATCCACGTGTCCTCATGCCATTGGTTCTTCTCCAAAGCCAATGAAAACACCAGAAATCACCCTCTTCATCAACAAACCAGAGATTGACACTTGGCATAGTGTCATTGGGCGAAATGGAGGAAAACCCAAATTTTTGGCCTTTGACCCTGTTTGACCCTTTTTTTTTGTGTTCACATGTTTGACATAGCGATCAGTAGGCTCTAACCTCCTTAGATGGTATTTGTTTTGTGTGAAACAAATGTCGTCAGATTCCTGGCATCAGGCCTGATCCTGTAATTATGGTTTGGTGCGATTCTGAGCACTTTGAATTTTTGGAAAAATTTTGCCCCCAATCTAGATTCCGATCACTCCTTTCCATTGATAGCCTTTTGGACCCACAAAATATGGTTATCTCATGAGAGCTAAATATTCCTCTCTTTCCCAAGTTCTATCATCTTGATTCTACTTGGAAAAATCTCCATGACAACCACTTGGGTTCACTGACATGCCTTGCCTTGACAATGGCTTGGCTCTTCAACCAATGTTCTCCTTTTTCTGCTGACCCAATACAACACTTGTTGGCTACTTGTTGACTGATAAAACATTTTTTTGTACCAAAGTGATCCCTCAGTGCTTGGGAAACTAACTGATTGCCTTCACACTGAGAATCATGCTCCTCCTTTGTACAAACATGCATTTCATGCAAGCTTCTCCATAGAAACCACTTTCCCAAGTTAAGCCCATTTGAGTGAACTAGAGAAATGAGTTTCAACATCAGTAATAACAAGAAAATAAATGACCATTATTTTACCTCCACGGTTCCAAATTTCACATCAGTAAGAATGAATTTGCCATCACATTCTCTTCTTGACGTCAACACGTCCATTGGTCTACAATGGTTGTTGTTTTGGCTGAAATTTTTTTGACATCTTGTCCCTCTTTCAATCATCCTCTAGTATTGACATGCTACTCATGCCATGATTTGAGAATCAAGGCTAATCATGAGCCTCTCTCTCAAGAGTTTACCTTCCCAAAATCCCGTGACATCTTGTCATAAACACAACCATTAGTCTGAAAAAAACATCATGCAAGAAACATAACTTGACGACATATCCAAAAGAAAAACAAGTGGAGCAGTAAATCTTGTGGAATGAAATTAAAATTAAATGTCTAAAAAAGAAAATGAGCTTATGAAATGAAATTGAAGAATTATCATGCTAACTAAAATTCCACTAAAATGCAGTAAAAGAAAAATAAGGAACATCTTGTCACAAACACCTTCCCAAAATCCTGCGACATCTTGTCACAAACACAACCATCAATCTGAAGAAAACATCATGCAAGAAACATAACTTGACGAAATTAACTACCTCAAGATCATTATTCTAAATGTAAAACAAATTCCTGCACTTCAAAAGAAAAACATTTATTCATGCACTATTGCAGAAAAATATTTATTCGTGGACTATTGCAGAAAAATATTTATTCTTGCACACTTAATAAGGAAGTTACCAGGATCAGTGTAATGAAAGATTGGGAATCTTGTTGGCAAAATGGCCATATAATTCTTAAGTGTAGTTAAATGTTGCATATATTATACATAATATTTTGAGGAATCATTTAACAAGATCAGGGTAAACCACAATAATGATATATTTGTCCTTATTACATATTTTCTTCATTTAAGTTGGAGTGTTGAATTATCTTTAAGAGAACCAGTGCACTATTAACTTGAACCTTTTTAAAGAATTTGATTATTTCATTAGATTAGATGTAATGAAGTTGCCTTGCGATTTCTAGTTTTATTTCATGCTTTTCATCTATGCAACATAGCACTAATTTTTAAGAGGCTTTATTTCATGAATCACATTCTTTACGGTTTTTTAGTTTGAATGGGACCTACATTCACTTGTCCCCTGGACAAATCAGGAAGACTTTCTATAGGATTCAACTCAACCCAAAAGAGGAGCTAGAAGTAGATTCCCGAAGTGTGTTTATTTTTATTTGAAGAGTCTTGTTCATTTTTCTTCAATGATGCCCTTTTGAATTTATTGCAAGAGTTTTGTAATATTCCTTTTTCAGGAATTTCTGCAATATGGAGAGTAAAAACGTTGTTTTCAGAAATTTATGTTACAGAACTGAAAAATAGGACTTGGATCCTTTATATTACACTTAATAACCCTTAAATATTGAATGGGAGTAGAAAAAAATCATTCTAGCTATGTTAAACAGATCTCCCCATGCCAAAACACCCAAACCCCCTGACTTTAGCAAACAGAAATTATGAAGCATGTAACAGTGTAATTCTGAAATGGTTTCTATATAAAAATATGTGTCATAACAGATGTAGAGATTTCATTAATAAAAAATCCAATAAAATAGAGGTTTTAGCCTCTTTTACAGAAAATAGAGACAACCCGGCAAGGGGTTCACATGAGCACAAGTACAAAATGACATCTCTTCATAAAATGATGTAGTTTACTGCAAATTTGTATATGATATGGCTGAAAAATACATGAAAGTACATAAAAATGGCCGAAGATCCTCCCTACTAACCTTCCAGGAGAGAAAAAGCCTCCTTCTCCAAGAAACTAGCTCCAAATCAAGGGATTCAACCCTACCACAACATCACCTTCAGAAATGACGCAGTTTCTGGAAGAGACTTCGCTATAGGAGTTTCTGACTACTTGACCCCAAGTCAGATAGTGAAAATGTAGCTCAAAACTCCCCTCTTAGACCCCTTAAACAAGCTGAACCAAGAAAGAGAATGGAACTCTCGCATGAGAATCCCTTGCACTAAACAATGCAGCAAACCCAGCTAAACAACTGAAGCATGCAAGAAGTCATAAGACTCAAACATAGACAAGATTCTGAATTCCTCTCATGGCTGACCTCCCTTCCTCTTTATTCTTGGTGAGCCACCTTACCCTGGGCCCCACTCCTTCATGAGGTTACTTCATTGCAAAGAGTCCTCCCTCAAAACTGCGTTGTTCCCACTGGTTTCCCTCCTCATTTAGCAGTGTTGTTGACTTGTTCAACAAGGTTCTAGTCTTCATGAATTGCCCCCTTTTCACACCAAGGTGGCTTTATTCGGCCTTATTAATCAAGCCCATTTTCGCGTAGGGAGTGTTTTATTCCTATTAAAGAGATTTAAGGGCCTCTCTACCCCATTTATTCTTCTAACCTGAAAAATAGAGAAACATATAATATTCCAACTAGGTGGGAATAATACAGTCCTCCCCTCTCAAAATTTTCTTGTCCTCAAGAAACAACAAAGAAGGATGTTGTAAGATCTTCTCTCCTTCCCAAGTGGCATCCTCATCATGAAGATTCCTCCATCGAACCAGATATTATTTGATTACTCTGCTCCTTAGATGCCTCTCCCGTCTATCCAGAATTGCCTCCGGTTGCAAAACTAGATGGTCTTCATCATCAATAGGTGGGAGGTCCATGCTGGAAACTACATTCTCTCCAATGGCCTTCTTGAGGCATGAGACATGAAAAATATTGTGGATCTTGCTCCCCTTGGGAAGCTCTAGCTCATATGCAACTTCCCCGACATGACGGACCACCTTATATGGCCCATAGAAAAGTTGTTTGAAATTTTTAGCCCCGTTCTCCTTGAGTGTAGATTGTTTATATGGTTGAAGGCGAAGATAGACTATACCATCCACCTCAAACTGTCTCTCTATCCGACCACAGTCTGCATATATCTTTTGCTGATTTTGGGTAGTAGCAATGTTGTCTTTAAGGGCCCAAAGTATGTCTTGGTTCTCCTAAATCCATTCCTTTGCTCTGGGAGCCTTGATTTCTCCAAACATGATATCAGCAAATGGGAGTGCATTATACCCATAGAGTGCTTGAAATGACATCATACTAATGGTCATGTGGTAAGTGGTGTTGTAACAATACTCCCCCAAATGGAGCTAATGTAGCTATGCCTTTTGCTTCCCTGCAACATAGTTTCTCAAGTAGCCTTCCAGCCACTTGTTCACTATTTTAGTCTATCCATCGGTCTGTGGGTGGTAGCTGGTACTTGGTGTCAACTCAGTCCCCACTAACTGGAACATTTCTTGCCAAAAGCCACCCATGAAGCGGTTGTCCCAATCACTCACTATGGTCCTTGGGAGACCATGGAGTCCAAACACATCTCTAAAGAAGAGCTCAGCTACCTGTGAAGCAGTGTAATGTGTAGAAATGGAAAAGAAGTATGAATACTATTTTAGTCTATCAACAACTAAAAAGATACAATTCTTACCCTAAACAATAGGTAGACCAGTGATGAAGTCCATGGAGATTCTTTCCCATTTTCCATCCATAATGGGTAGTGGCTGCAATAATCCGGTAGGATGAGTGTGTTCTCCCTTATTTTGCTGATAGACTATGTACTCCTTGATATGTTGGAGTGCATCATCCTTGAGACCCTTCCATGAGAATCTCTTCCTTATGGCCTGATAAGTCTTTGTGAATCCTTGATGCCCTGAAAGTGGGGAATCATGTGATGCTTGCAAGATCTTTTCTTTGAGCTTAGAGTTCTTGGCCAAAAATATCTGGTCCCGGTAATAGATGACTTCATCCATTACTCTATATCACTCATCAAATATCACCCCATCAAGTATCTCACATACAAAGTTATCCTTGGAGTACTCAACCAACAGTTGAACCTTCGAATCTGCGTCCATGCCCCTTAAGGACAACGTTGTTGGCCTCCTGGATAGAGCATCAACCACTATATTTCTCTTCCCCTTGACATACTCTATGTAAAATTCATAAGCTTGGATTTTTCTTACCCATTTTTTTGTCTTTATTGGAGCTGCTTTTGTTCAAGAAAGAATTCGAGACTGTTGTGATCAGTTTTCACCCTAAATTTATTCCCCACCAAGTATTTCAAGAGTTTAGCTAAGGCATGCATGACAACCAACATTTATTTATAATATATGGGGTATAGCCTTTCATGTGGTAGAAACTTCCTGCTCTCAAAGGCTATAGGATGCCCTCCTTGCATCAAGATTTTTCCAATCCCTTCACTTGATGCATCACACTCTAACACAAAAGGTTGAGAGAAATCAGGTAAAACTAATATTGGACAAATACTCATTACCTCTTTGAGCTTATCAAAATCCCTCTACGCTGTAGATGTCCAGGTGAAGGCTCCCTTCTTGGTCAAGTCTGTAAGTGGTGCTGCAAGTTGAGAGAACCCTTTGACAAACTTCCAGTAATATGTGCATATGCCTAAAAATCCCCGGAGTTCTGAAACATTCCTTGCCTCAGGCCAATCCTTGATTGCCCAGATCTTTTTTTAATTCACTCTTACTCCATCCACTCCAATGATGTGGCCTAAGTAAAGCATATTAGTGAGGAAAAACTCACATTTCGAGAGTTTAACATAGAATTTTTGCTCCTTGAGAATATGCAACACTATCTCAATATGATGCAAATGTTCTTCCCATGTGCGGCTATAAATCAGAATATCATCAAAGAAGACCAATACAAAATTTCTTAGATGACCAAGAAAGATGTGGTTCATGCAAGATTAGAATGTTGCTGGGGCATTGGTCAGACCAAATGGCATCACTAAGAACTCAAAAGGCCCATAGTGACATTTGAACAATGTTTTGGGAATGTCTTTATCTCTTACCCTAATCTGGTGATATCCGAATCTCAAGTCAATCTTGGAGAAATACTTGGATCCTCTAAGCTCATCCATTAGCTCATCGATCCTGGGAATTGGATATCTATTCTTCATGGTCTTTTTGTTTAGTGCTCTATAGTCAATGCACATCCTCAATGTGCCATCCTTCTTCTTAACCAAGACCATTGAAGATGAAAAAGGGCTAGTGCTAGGTCAGGATATGATCTAGAGATAGTAGTTCTTGAATGGCCCTTTCAATTTCATTGCTATAAGCTTTGGGATGCCTATAAGGGGTAGTAATCATAGCTTTAATCCCTTTCTCCAATTTCATTTGATATTTTGATTTCCTTGTGTCAAGCAACCCCAATTTTCATTCAACCCAGGGATTAATTAATTATCAGGATTAATTAATAACCTTTTCCTCCACCAATTAAAACGCCCCCGGGATATTTGATTAAGTTAAATCACGTTTTAAAACCCCGCCGGGCCCGCACATTAAACCCCCACCATCTCCCCGTCCCCTCCACCGTCGGATCATTCGCCTATAGATCGACGCTCCACAACGATTCCGCTAGCCGTCCCTCAACAGAACTTTAACGCGTGAGGGCACGGTGGTTTTGAAACCATCCTCCGTCCACATGTCACTTCCCCAATGGAATCGCTTCCATCGCATTTTAAACCACCATTGCCCGTAAGCGGTGCGGGAATTACCGCTTACTGCCCAACCCCTGCCACACGTCATCCCGTACTTCCATGACGGCATTCCTCGATAAACTAAAAACCCCTTTTTTGACTTTGGAAATAAAACAAATTTTCGTGTTTTTATGTCATTTTCATCATTTGAACGCGACTGTGCCTTCCGCTGCGAATTTCAAATTTCCACTGAAATCTACTGTTCTATTCAATTTCGCTCCAGAATTCCGCCAGACCTTTGTTCAAGCATCCTCCTGCTACCGCCTGATACCTGTTAAAAGCCAGCTTTCCTCTAAGAACAGGTATTTATCCTATAGCGCTTCGAACTTCAAAAGAAAGTCTGTTTTCCTTGTTTTCCACTGGGTTAGTGATTAAATCTTATCACTGAGATCATTCTCTAAGGTTTAAAACTGTGAATTGTTTCCCCGAACCTGCAATTGTGCCAATTTCCCTCATTAAAATTGAAATCGCACCTGGCCTGTGAAGAAAAACCAGAAACTTCCATTTTGAATCCACAAGAACCAAAATGGAAGCCCCGACAGCTTTGAATGTAACTCCACTGAATGCCCCCCATAGAGAGTTAGAATATTTGCCCTTAGTGGACAAAGATTTTCAGATTAAAGACTTGCATTTTGATGAAAGCCCCCTTCTGAGTTATTGTCGCTGCAGAGACGATTACTCAAAGGGGCAAGATGTCATTGGGTTGTGGGAATCCAATCTGCCAAGATATCTCATCCCTTCAGTCATTAGTTTCCCAGAAATTATCCACTATTGCCATTCTAACTATGATCCCACTCAAAGAGCTATAATATCCCCTGACCAGACTGTTCTTTTCCCTATCACTCCTCAGGCTATCAATGCAATGCTCCATTTTGAACCTGGTCAAAACCTCACTCCCTTGTCCATTGGGGATTTGCTTGAAAAATCTACTCGGTTGTCCTCTGGAGAGGTGATCAGAAGATCATATCCTTGGATAAACAGTCTTAATACTAGTCATAAGATTTGTTTACTCCAATATTTTCATCAAATCTATTCAAACAGAGGTTAGAAAGCATAACAGCTAAAGAGTATCAGTGGTTAAAGTGTATCAGGTAAAAGTCAGTGAAAGTTAAAATGAAGTTACAGAGCAGTCAAAGGTAAACAGTAAAAGTAAATACAGAAGGCAGTAAAATGGTAAAAAGAGATGAGAATACTTTCACCAATAGTGAGGTTTGTCTAAAGTGAAAGTAAAACAGTGAAAAGAGCAAGAAAGTAAAAAGATGAAAAAACATAACAAGAAGGAACATTTTTGCAGAAATTGCATATTTTAGTCATAGTTTTTCAGAAACTATTGTGATCAATCGAAGATGAATTTTAAAAAACGGAAGGAATTTTATGTTCGTAAGAGGGCCATCTACAAAAACCTCTCTCACTTTTCTAACATCCATTATGTTTTTGGAAATATTAAACAATGTTGGAAAGCACTTTTTGCAGAAAATTCCAGTTTAAGTCATCATTTTGCAGAGAGGATTGTGGCCAATAAAAAATACTTCATACAAAACTGAAGGAGGTTTGTGTTCCTAAGAGACCCATCTACAAAAACCTATCTCATGTTTTGCACAGTGATTTTATAATGAGAGATACATGCGCATCTGTACAGGCCATTTTTCAGACTCTGTAAAACTCTGTTTTACACATATGTTTTATAAAGACTATTATGCACAGCGGGAGAGAAATTTTGGGAAACGGAAAGAGGTTTATCTCACCAACGTATTTATCTACAATAACCTCTTTCACTTTTTACATATCTATTACGGATTGAGAAATAAAAAGATATCATTGGACCCCAATTTTGCAGAATTGTTGGAGCAGAATGCACAAAGAAAGGAAGCAGTTTGTGACTTGGATGCCTCATCATCAACTAAGAGTTGGATCAAATTCGAATTCTCCTCTTTGTCATCACCTATCCATACAGAATAGTGCCAAATATATGCATTAGTTTGAGTTTCCTTTAATTAAGTTCTATTTATGTAAAATAGTTGGAGAGATTTGTGAACCAATTTTGATATTTGTTTCAAGATATTTTAGTTTAGAATTTGTATAAATACTCCACTCTTGGAAGCATTTGGGGTGGATTCTATTACTTTGCTGTAACATTGAGATTTTCAGAATAAAAGTGTTTTGGAGAAATTTATTCGTGGCTTATTGGATGCCGATTTGAAACTCAAGACTTTTTGCAGGATTCATGTGTTGGACTGCAGTTCAATAAGTCTTTCTACTCTTTGTCTTAAATTTTATATCAGTTTATAATATCATTATGTCCATTTCTGAATAATTTACATAAAGGATTGAATTAGAATTTACTTAATTGTACTCTGATTTCAGATGTGATTGTTCTTAATTTTTTCCTCTAAATTGGTTATAAGCATGAATTCTTAAATTCTCTTGCTTTGCTAATTTAAACATTGTTGATTACTATAATAAAGAATTCTTCATTGCTCTTTGTTTGTAGTCATTTCATTTCTTTCTTTTGAACATGGTGAAAGATTCTTAGCTGCCTTTCATCCCTTCAAAATCATCCCATCCACTTTAAATTTTAAGGATTGTTCTCTGTCTAGCTATCTTGCCCTGTAAAGCCATCTTGTGCATAGAATAGAAATCCAGTAAAGCCATCCTTTGAATCCATAGCCCAATGGACTGAAAACTTTCAACCTTGCCCTTAGTTTATGGATTCCACCATTTTTCAAAACCAAACTCTTGGATCGATAACTAGCCTAAAACCTTCTAAGAACAAAGATAAATAATAAAGAGAGAGCCCTCTCTGGATGCAGATTGGCTAGATTCTGCATCTGAAGGTTGGTTTGTGGTTACCTCGGGTATACTTTCCTCTTACACAACTTCTAGGAAAACCTGAGTGATAACATAGTGGCGACCATACTGGGGATCTGAATCATTTTATTGTACTATTGTTTGATTTATAAGCTATAGACAGAGTCTGAAGATCAGCCAGGTAGCCTTTGAAATGCTTTTGCTCTGCAACTGCATAGTAAATAAATGCTGCTTCAGTCTATCTCTGGTTTAGCTTAATAACTGAACTTTAGTTTCAAACATTCAATCAGATTCTCTAGTTTAATAACTCTTTATGAAATTTTAAATCTCATATCTAAAGCCTCTTAAAGAAATCATAGAAGTTGTTTTGAAAATTCATAAAAAAGAAAATAATCATAAAATACTCAAAATTTTGTTTCCTGAAGAACTAACTTTTTCTTCAAAATTGTTTTACAGGTTTAGATCTGATCTATGATGGTGGACAATGATCAGACACACAAAGGTTAAAATCATCCACCTGGCGACTCCAAAATAAATTTCACTACTAAGACTCCACTGGAAGAATGAACCTGGAAGAACAATATGGAAAGATCAGGCTTTCATCTTGGATTGTTATCCAAGACATTATGTTCTTTCTAAATTGATAGAGTTTTCCAATGTATATTGTATTTTAGAGAAGATCTTAGAGTAGTTTTTAATTTATCTGTTTTGAAAATTGTAAATATAAAATCGCCATGCACATTTGAGCATCATTCTTCTGACTCTTTTGATATCATTTTCCAATCAAGACACTGTTGATCAGAGATCCAGAGCTTCAAGTTTCAGAGCAATTCCACAACCAAATAATCCATATTCCAAAGCATTAATAGTGATACTAGATGACAGGGTTTGTGGAAAATCTTTCATTTGATGAAATTTTAAATGAATTCAGGGATGAGTTATCAAAACTTCAGTTTGATGAGGATTTTCTAAGAAATTTCTTTCTTCTCTTGAAAACAAGAAAATGTTCTCCTCAAGTTAAAAAATGGCTTCTTGATATAATTTCTGAAAATTATGAAAATGAAATCAAAGTTTTACATTCTCAAATTCAGTCAGACAATTTCCGAAATCCTAAAGAATTCTTTGAAAATCTTCCTTCTCCAAAGCAAGAGGAAATTGTACTATCTTTTGACTTGCATATTGAAGATGATTATTCTTTCAAACACAAGACTGAAGAAATAAGTTTATGGTCTAATATTCATAATTCACTTGAACAATTAGTCATTGAAGGCCTAGAAGTAAATAACATACATCATGCTTTTATTGATCCTATATCAGATTATATGGAGAATCTTTTGAGCCCAAATTTGCAAACATGTTTTCTTTATAAGGATCAAATACATCAAAAGTGGCCTTTACATATCATATCATTTATTATAAAGGCACATGATCATAACCTACTTCCAATTTTGATCACAAGCAATCAAGTTGTCCATTTATTTTTACAGCTACTTGATTGGCTTCATTGGCATTTTTGTATTACCTAATTCAATAAGATTTTAGTAGATTAGAGTAGGTAAATGAGTGCCAATAAGCTCAGAATTTTGCTCAATTTTTTTTTAGTTTTCAATTTACAACTAGTTTTTCATTAAGTTGGTTTAAAAAATTTTGTGTGTTGTTTTAAGTTTCAAGATTAGATTTCAGGTTGCAGAAAAATGACTATATTCAATTCAATATTTTCAGCGACAGCTAATGCATCAGTTTTGATTGGATGGTGGCTTTTTGAAGTTGAAGCCGAAAGTGAAGGCCCTAAGCTTCAAAAGTTTCACTATCATATCTACAATAAAGCTATCAGAAGAAGGAAATTACATGGTTTAGTTTGAAGACATTTTAAGGCATCTGACCTGCTGTTCTTGAATTTTCACAAGGAAAAGCCATCCCCAAGTGGAGCCAGTGTTAGTCTCCTATACCAATAGGTGTCATTTTTCATGATTGTCTTGATTGAACTATGGAATATGTTCAAACCTTTTTTCTTAAGCAAAGGTGTTCCATATTCTTGAAAAAACCAAAAAATCAAAAAATTTTAAAAATGTAAAGAGGGTATACCCTAAAAGAAAGATCAAAGGGTAAGACAAATAAATTGGTCAAGAAAATGAAAGAAATGAACCCCAAGCAAAAAATATACCAAGGAAAGTGTGCAAATCCAAATGCCGCTACTATTTCATTTTTGTAATAAAGTAATTGTCTGCATCTTGTCAAACTTTGCCACAATTTATGAAGAGTCAAACTGTTTAAACTTGACTCATTCATGTTTCAATTTCATGTTGTAGAATAGAGAATAAGTATCTGACCAAACAGTTTAATCTTGGCAGATAAGTAGATAGGTAGAGTTAATAAAAGGTGCTCAACAGTTTAATCTGAGCCCTTGGATGTAATAAGGGTAGAAATAGATATATTTATCATGTAAAAAGAAAAAGGTTGATAAGGGTTTGCAAGTCTAAATGCACCCTAATAAAGAAGAAAAAATGGTAGTTTCAAGTAGATAGGGTAGGTAGATGGTGTTGCAAAGTTTTATGTGATGAATGGTCTTGCTAAATGTGTTTAATCATTTACTTTCATCTGAAATCTTTGAGCTTATAAAATACAACAAGAAGAATTCCTGAAGAAGCAAAGTCAAATTCATTAACTTCCCACATCACTTTCCCCTTAAGTTTTACTAATTTCCCCCAAAGTGCTAAGGTATTTGGAGATCAAAGGGAGCTCAAGGCATTTCCTTGACTTTTGGAGGGACCGGACGCTCGGCCTAATGATCAAAAAGACCTAAGTACTTGAGATCATTCATCATTATAATCATTCACCTTTAACCTTTTCCTCAGTAAAATCAAATTTTACTTAGGAAAATCATCCTATATTTCACAATAAACCCTCAAGATTACTTGTTACTCTAAGTCTAAGTGTTGAAGTTGATATAATGTGGTTTACTTCAGAAATCTTCACTTTCTTAGATATGCAAAGTATTTTGAGTTGTCCTTGTCCCTTTGTCATATTTACATTTAACTCTATTTACTAAATCCCTAGTGAAAATGCATTATCCTAAGTATATAACTCCTTTTATATAAATATCCAAAAAACCCATCTTATTATAAAGTTTAACCAAAGTATTTATTTCCCAATTATTCATTAATACCCCGCATTATGCGCCCTTTGGTTAAAATATATCATTGTATAATACTCCCGCCCCTATGGTAAGTCAATCATATTGATTTATTTATCATATAATAAAATATACCAAATACAAAAGTTTAAACATATGTTTTATGTTTAAAACAAAAAAATAAATAAATAAAAAACCCCACCCGACACGTCAACCATAGTCGAAACCTTGTCGCAACCCCAATTTTCATTAAACCCAGGGATTAATTAATTATCAGGATTAATTAATAACCTTTTCCTCCACCAATTAAAACGCCCCCGGGATATTTGATTAAGTTAAATCACGTTTTAAAACCCCGCCGGGCCCGCAATTTAAACCCCCACCATCTATCCGTCCCCTCCATCGTCGGAGCATCCGCCTACAAATCAACGCTCCACATCAATTCCGCCAGCCGTCCCTTGTCAGCACTTTAATGCGCGGGGGCTTGGTGGTATTGGACTAGTCCTCCGTCCACGTGTCCATTGCTTAGTGGAATCGCTACCCTCGCAATTAAAACAGTCATCGCTCATAAGCGGTGCGGGGATTACCGCTTACCGCCCGGCCCCCACCACACGTCGGCCCGTATTGAAGTGACGTCATTCCTCGAAAAACTAAAAACCCCTTTTTGACTTTGGAAATAAAACGAATTTTCGTGTTTTTTATGTTATTTTCATTATTGAAAACGATTGTGCCTTCCGCTAAGAAATTCGAATTTTCACTAAAATCCACTGTTTTATTCGATTTCGCTCCAGAATTCCACCAGACCTGTGTTCAAGCATCCTCTTGCCACCGCCTGATACCTGTTAACACTGACTTTCCTCTAAGAGCATACATTATCTATGCATAGAACTAAAGAAATCTTGTTTTTCACTTGTTTCCACAGATTTAGTGATCAAATTTTATCGCTAAGATCATTCCCTGAGGTTTAAAACTGTGAATTGTTCCCCTGAACCTCCAATTGTGCCAAATTCTCTCATTAAAACTGAAATCATGCCCGGCCTATGAAGAAAATCTAGAAACTTCCATTTTGAACCCACAAGAACCAAAATGGAAGCCCCGACAGCCTTGAATGTAACTCCATTGAATGCCCCCCACAGAGAGTTAGAATATTTGGCCTTAGTGGATAAAGATTTTCAGATTAAAGACTTGCATTTTGATGAAAGCCCCCTTCTGAGTTATTGTCGCTGCAGAGACGATTTTTCGAAGGGGCAAGATGTCATTGGGTTGTGGGAATCCAATCTCCTGAGATATCTCATCCCCTCAGTCATTACTTTCCTAGAAATTATCCACTATTTCCATTCTAACTATGATCCCACTCAAAGATCTGTAATATCCCCTGACCAAAGTGTTCTTTTCCCCATTATTCCCTAGGCTATCAATGCAATGCTACATTTTGAACCTGGTCAAAACCTCACTCCCTTGTCCATTGGGGAATTGCTTGAAAAATCTACTCGGTTGTTCCCTGAAGAGGTAATCAGAAGATCACATCCTTGGATAAACAGTCTTAATACTAGTCATAAGATTTTTTTACTCCAATATTGTTATCAAATCTATTCAAACAGAGGTTAGAAAGCATAACAACTAAAGAGTATCAATGGTTAAAGTGTATCAGGTAAAAGTCAGTGACAGTTAAACTGAAGTTACAGAGCAGTCAAAGGTAAACAGTAAAAGTAAATACAGAAGGCAGTAAAATGGTAAAAAGAGATGAGAATACTTTCACCAATAGTGAGGTTTGTCTAAAGTGAAAGTAAAATAGTGAAAAGAGTAAGAAAGTAAAAAGATGAAAAAACATAACAAGAAGGAACATTTTTGCAGAAATTGCATGTTTTAGTCATTGTTTTGCAGAAAATATTGTGACCAATACAAGATGAATTTTGAATAACTGAAGGAGTTTTATGTTCTTAAGAGGGCCATCTACAAAAACCTCTCTCCCTTTTCTAACAGCTATTATGGTTTTGGAAATATTAAACAATGTTGGAAAGCACTTTTTGCAGAAAATTCCAGTTTAAGTCATCATTTTGCAGAGAGGATTGTGGCCAATCCAAAATACTTAATACAAAACTGAAGGAGGTTGTTGTTCCTAAGAGACCCATCTACAAAAACCTATCTCATTTTTTGCACAGTAATTTTATAATGAGAGATAAATGCGCATCTTTACAGGCCATTTTTCAGACTCTGTAAAACTCTGTTTTACACATATTTTGTACAGAGGCTATTATGCACAGATGGAGAGGAATTTTGGGAAACGGACAGAGGTTTATCTCAAAAACATATTAATCCACAATAACCTCTTTCAATTTTTACATATCTATTACGGATTGAGAAATACAAAGGTATCATTGGACCCCAAGTTTGCAGAATTGTTGGAGCAAAAAGCACAAAAAAAGAGGCAGTTAGTGACTTGGATGCCTCATCATCAACTAAGAGTTGGATCAAATTCAAACTCTCCTCTTTGTTCATCACCTATCCATACAAAATATTTCCAAATAGATGCATTAGTTTGAGTTTCCTTTACTTAAGTTCTATTTATGTAAAATAGTTGGAGAGATTTGTGAACCAATCTTGATATTTTTTCAAGATATTTTAGTTTAGATTTTGTATAAATACTTCAATATGGAAGTATTTTTGGTGGATTCTAATACTTTGCTGTAACATTGATCTTTTGGAATAAAAGTGCTTTGGAGAAACTTCTTTGTGGCTTGCTGGATGATGATTTGAATCTCAAGACTTTTTGCAGGATTCATGTGTTGAATTTTGCGGTTCAATAAGTCTTTCTACTCTTTGTCTTTAAATTTTATATCATTTTATAATATCATTATGTCCATTTCGGAATAATTTATAAAGGATTGAATCGTTATGAGGTAATATCGATTTCGGATGTGATTGTTCTTAATGTTTTCCTCTAAATTGGTTATAAGCATGAATTCTTCGTATCTTGCTTTGCTATTTAAACATTGTTGATTACTATAATAAAGAATTCACTTGATTTCTCTTTGTTTGTAGTCATTTTCATTTTCTTTCTTTTGAACATGGTGAAAGATTCTTAAGTTTGCCTTTCATCCCTTCAAAATCATCCCATCCCCTCTAAATTTTAAGGATTGTTCTCTGTCTAGCTATCTTGCCCTGTAAAGCCATCTTGTGTGTAGAATAGAAATCCAGTAAAGCCATCCTTTGACTCCATAGCCCAATGGACTGAAAACTTTCAACCTTGCCCTTAGTTTGTGGATCCCACCATTTACAAACAAACTCTTGTATCTATAACTAGCCTAAAACCTTCTAAGAACAAAGATAAATCATAAAGAGAGAGCCCTCTCTGGATGCAGATTGGCTAGATTCTGCATCTGAAGGTTGGTTTGTGGTTACCTCGGGTATAATTTCCTCTTACACAACTTCTAGGAAAACCTGAGTGATAACAGACCTCACCTTTGAATGAATGTCCCTCCTCTTGTAGTTGGTCATCAAGTATCATACAAGTAAAAATATCCTTAGAATAATCCACCAAAAACTGGGATTTCCAATATGGATCTATCCTCCAAAGTGACAATGCTGATGATTTGTGGCTGCTCCCTTCTTTGACATCTCCTATGCCAAATTCACATACTGGAAGGCTGCTATCCTCCCTCTGTTTCTCCTTTCTCAACGCAAGATCTGAGGTGAGAGTGGGTAATGATGATGTTGGGAGAATGTCTCCCTCCTCCTTGAGTCTATCCAAGAATCTTAGCGATGTACCATGACCTCCCAACGTTCCCACTCCTCCTAGATCTATGAGTGGTGCAACATGTTGAGAGATATTTCTCACCAACTCTTGATCAGGTGGCATCTTAGGTGGTTTTCCACAAAAAAAATAATGTCTCATGGGCCAAAGTCATTTGCATAATAGATGGGACTATGGGGTCCTTGCTTCCACTACGCAAATCCATCTATGTTTTTTGTGTGGAATTTGTTTGTGAGGGATATGTGTGCATGTCCCTAATCATCTTATTTTTTCCACTTTTTCTATCCACCCTTTCCATCTGCAAAGTCTCCCAATTTGTAGTGACCTTCCCCAAAGTAATCAACCACTACACACCCAATATCACATTGGTGTCAGGTATGTTAACCACAAAGTGATCAATCAATTTATATGTCCCCATGGTGATAGATATAGATGTAACATAATGCATGCACTGCATATTTCTTGCTCCTGGGACCAAAATAGTAAATCCCTCAAAAGCATCAGTAGGTATTGCCCTCCTCTACACTAGTTGGGCATCAATAAAGTTGTGGGTAGCCCCACTGTGAATCAAAACTGAAACCTTCTTATCTAAGATCGAACCTCGAACCCTCAAGGTCAAGTACTTGGGTACTCCTCTCAATGATTCAAGAGCCCCTCCAATTGGAGCAAACGATCCATTCCCACCTCCTGGTTGTGGTTGATCATCTCCTGCTATTCAACTGTTGTGACCTCCTTCTAGTTCTTCTTCTCCATTCTCCTCATCATCTGAAAATACCTCTATATAGTGTGCCTTTCCTACTGCACATCTATGTCTAGGTGCCCATGATTCTTGGCATGTGAACCAAAGCTTACTTCTCCTCAAATCTCTTCGGACATCATCACTAAGAGGTTTTTACCTTGGCTCTCCTTTGAAAAATGAGTCTTCTCATATTTTCCCTTTGATGGAAAAGTGGGATTTTGCTAAAATGTTTCCTTTGCTGTTGGAAAGGCATCTTGTAGATCTCTATCCCTTTCAATGGCATCTTGAAGGGTAGTGGGTTTGGTATATTTAACCAACCTATGAAGAGGTTATGCTAACCCATCAATATGCATATAGACCCTTCTTGTTGTAGATAAATTAGGAACCATAATAGAAAGTTTTAGAAATTTAGAAATATAAGTTTCTGGATTACCTAATTGTTTGAGCTTAGCTAGCCCCATGAAATGTACCTCCAAGTATCTCCAATCAGACCTATCCACCAATCTCCTTGTGAAATCTGAATAAGCATTCACATTGGCATGACCCAATATAGACATCCCATGAAACCACCAATCATGTGCATCACCCTAAAGGTGTAGTACTACTATTTTGATTGCCTCCATCTCCGATACTTGGTTCAACTCGAAGTATATGTCTAGCTTCACTACCCATGATTTTGTAGTGCATTTAGATGACCCATCAAAGTTTTGTAAGAAAAATCTGCCCATAGTTCCATGTAGATCATGATTCTGCATGAATCCTCCACCTCTATTATGATGTCGTGGTCTCCTATTGTCCTTGATCTGACAGAATTCTTGAAAACTCAAGTGATATTTGAATATCTGAGATTGAGACTCATACACCATGAAATATTCTTCAATATTTTCTTGTTCTTGAAACCCTCCATTTACCACTTCTAAGAATGTAGCCATTGTAGAGTGTTGGGAAACCTGTTGCTTCAGTGGTTGATCACTCTAGTGATGAGAAATGCCGGAGCCTTCTCCATGTAGAAACCATTTAAGGGATTCTTTGTGTCTATCCATCCTCATCTCCTTTATTTCTCTAGCAATGTCTTGTATAGTTCGAAGAAGAAGCTTAGGGAACTCCTTGTCCTCATCTCCTCCTGATAAAGGGGTTTTACCCTTGTCTTCTTTATCATATGTATAGTCATACCACTGGTTTCTTCTAAGATACCTCCTCTCTCTATCTCTGAGAGAATCTCCTTATTCTAATGACATATTGGCTTAAGATGCACAGGCTGAGCCAAGATTATGCTTTGATACCACTGTAATATTCCCAAATGGGAAAAGCAGGAATATAGAACAAAATGCTTGAAATAAAAATGTATAGCATCACATAAAAATATGAGACCAATATGGAGCTTCTTTATTAATCATAACAACGAAAATTAACTCCAATATAATGAGGCACAAACCATACAACATGGATTAATAAGCCTCTAATGGATAAATCCCTCAAGAATAAGGTGCTGCTACTATATCAAAATGTCAGAAGATTGTTATAGCGCAATCATAGGAGCAAACATACAATAAATGAATACACAAAAGATGAAAGGGTTGATATATGCCTCATAAGATATAGAAAATAAAGATCAAGGCTCTATACAACCTTCAACAAGAAACCCAAGAGGGTTTTTAGAAATACACCAGAATACAAGATGTGAAACAAAGCCCTAAGGTTGAAGATTCACTCCAGTAATACAACTGGAAAGATGTGGCTTTTATGATATGACAAGTAATATAGCCTCCTCCAATAGACTATATAGACGAAAGGATGATCCCTTCACTAGAAAACCTCCTCCCCAGCCGGTGTACTGAGACCACCCCTGGAACTCCTCCCAAAAATAACGCAACCCAAGACTAAAAATATGTTGGAGGGGAAAATGATAGTGTGGCCTGATGCCTGAATGTGGAAATATAGTGGAAATTCTCTTCGTGAGTGGGAACTAGAATTCCCCCAAGAATAGAGGTGGTATTCCCGCTCGGTAACACCCTGTGCTAAACAGCACTGCGATCTTAGCTAAACAACTAAAGAGAGAAACAAGTCTAAACAAACCATAAAATTTGAAATATCAAAATATAAACATATATTTCTATGGCTATCATCCCCTTCCTTATATAAGTGGTGAGCTTCCTCACCCTTGGACCCACTCATTAAATCCACTACTTCCATGCATGGAGTCTCCCTCCAAAACTGCGATGTCCCATAATGAATGCCACTCCTCTATGATAGTGTTATTGATTTGGTCAAAGTTGAACCAGTCTATGTGCTCCAACCCCTTTTCACACATAAGGGTGCTTTATCAAGCCACTAAAGTGATCTCCTTTCACATTAGCAGTGATTTTATTCCTACTAAGGAGATTTCTTGGTCCCCATACCCCCTTATTCAACAAATTAAGAAACAAAAGAAAAAATAAATTTTCCAACTAGCTCATGGCATTGCACCAAAAAAATAAATCACATCTGTTTGTTTTTCTGAACAGCAGTTGTTCAATTGATTGAACAACAAAAACACACCAAAAAATAAATCGCAGCTGTTCGTTTTTTTTAACAACATTTGTTCAATTTATTGAACAACACCTGCTTATGACATAAACTAGAGTAAAAGAAAGGCATATTATTATAAGTGATTGTTTCAAAAGAAAAGAAATCCACCCATTTACATAGTAATGATTATATTTAAAAAAAACGGCTAATTACAACCAAATATTAAAAATATATAAATTATTTGCAATTGAAGGGAAGCGAAGTTTCATGAAAGTAAAGTTGTCGGGTCGTTACTCCTCGCAGCTAACATTTTCATAGTGGGATCATCACGTACCTATTTGGAAAAAAGACTCTTTAGTGATTGGTTTTGATAAAGACGTACCTGATGTCGATTCACCTGAAAACAAGAGCTAGACCCATCTATGGTGGTCAGAGTTAGAGTTTCATTATTGTGCACCTCCTGAATTTTAAATGGGCCAAGCCACCTTGCCTGTAATTTACCCAAAAAGTCTTGGAACCTGGAATCATAGAGGAGTGCCCAGAATCCTTCTTGAAACATATTCTTTTTGATAAGACTATCATGCCACTTAGCCCTTTTATGTTGAATAATTATGGTGCGTTGTAGAGAAAGTAGCCGAGCTTCATCCAATTCATTTATTTGTTGAAGTCATTTCATTTGTGCCCACGTCAGGACTAGTCCCACTTCTTGGGCTATTCTGAGAGTCTTTATTTAAAATTTGATAGTAAAAATAGGTTCTTTTACAAATATAAGTTGTTATGGGGAATATCCAATAGTATTTTTCCAAGTTGTGTGATAAGCCAACAAGGCCTCTGGCAGTTTAGTAGCCTAGTCCCGATAATGTGTCGAAACTATCTTGGTCAAAATTGCTACAATGAATTTGTTAGTGCTTTCAACCTATCTGTTTGCCTATGGGTGATACGGAGAAGTTACCCTATGTATGATATGGTGGCATGGAAAATTTTAAGGGCTAATATTCACAGGTGGGTTAATTTTCCATGATTTTTCCAAAAAAAGATTCGCCAATTTCCATTTTTTTTATAAAATTGATTCACAAAAATTTTAAAATATAAAATTATTTTAAGTTAAAATTTGTGAACATTATATAAAGAGTATATATAATATCATTATAAATTCTAATGATTTTACAAATACATCAAATTTTTTTTATATTTTTCATATTAGGGACTAGTGAGATTTACCAATTTTTTAAATTTTAAGATAATTTTCCATCCTTACAATTTTCCGTGTATGGTGGTTTCGCAGAGTGGTTGTAATATTATGTCCTAAAAACTTTGTCGCTCCATCTCTTATCACTTCCCTGGGTAAGTGATATTGCATAAATAATTTAAAAAGAAAATTAATTACATTGTCTTCTGTAGCTCTTGGCAAAGCTACTATTTCCACCAACTTTGTTACATACTCTATAGCCCAGTATGTAAGCCTTCTAGTTTGATGGTGGATTGAATGGGCCAAAAAAATCTAATGCCCACCATCCAAAAGGTTCCATTACCAATTGTGGTTGTAATGAAATTTCGTCAGATTGACTAGGACGACCCATCTTCTGGAAGCTATCACATGCCTAGACATATTTCTTGGCATCTTAAAAAATAGTGGTCTAGTAATGGCCCATTTGAAGTATTTTATGCCCAGTTCTCCGATTTGTGAAGTTTCTACCACATGAATCATCATGGTAGGCCTTCAATATGTCATATATTTCATCTTCTCGAATACATATGCATATGTTCATATGAGCTCCTGTATGAAAAAGGTATTTATCGATCCAAGAAAATCAGGCGCTGCGCCAGACAATCAGCTTCCTTTCCTTTTCTATTAAGTTCCTGAGAAGTTTTCCTACCACTAGATAATTTGAAACATCTTCATACCATGGCACTTTAACTGCTACATCAAACAAATGTTCATCTAGGAACTGATCGTCCACAGCCAGTGGATCATTTGTCTTAGGAACCAATGAAATAAAATCTACGACTGGGATTTCCTTTCATGGACAGTCTTTAATGGTAATATCAAACTCTTGAAAAATTAACAGCCAGCAGGTCACTCAGCCATTAGTGATTGGCTTATTGACTAAATATCTAATGGCGAAGTAATCAGTGTACACAAAAATTTGGTATCTTTTTATATAATGTCTAAATTTATTTATGGCATAAATGATAGCCAGGAGTTCCTTTTCTGTTATCATATAATTGAGTTCAGAAGAGGTAATATTTTTGATGATATAGTAAATAGCATAAGGATTTTTTTCCTCTTCTTGCCTGAGGATAGCGCCTATTGTTGTATCCGACGCATCTGTAGAGATATGAAAAGGTAGCTCCCAATTGGGTCCGTGCAATACTGGAGCAGTCGAGATTAGTTTCTTCCAATCTATAAAAGCAATGTCACATTTATCAGACAATTTGAATTCAAAATTTTCTGTTAAAGCATACAAAGGTGCAATAATTCGTGAAAAAATATTTATGGATCTACGATAGTGCCTTGTATATCCAAGGAAACTACGTCACTATATCTGAGTGTATAAGGTGTAGGTAGTAAAACAATTACCTCTATTTTCATTGGGTCTACCTGTATTCCAGTCGTAGAGATGTGGTGTCCTAGGATTGCGCCTTCTGTCATCATCATGTCACACTTTTAGTTACTTACACATAGCCTCGTGGCAATGAATCATTCCAAAACGTTTTCTAAAGTCTATAGAACTTGGTCGAAATCATCCCCATATGGGGTAAAGTCATCCATGTAGAATTCAATTCCCTCATTTATCAGATCAGAAAAAATACTGAGTATGGCCCTATGCAATGTAGCTGGGGCATTGAATAAACCAAAAGGTAACACACTTCAAGAAAACGTACGCCATGGGAAAGTAAAGGAAATTTTGTCTTGGTCCTCAGGTGCAATTTGGATATGGTTATAGCCGTTGAAGCCGTCAAGAAAAGAAAAGAACCGATTTCCTACCAATGTATCGAGGACTTGATCAATAAATGGAAGAAGGAAGTGGTATTTCTGCATGGATTTTTCCAATTTCTTGTAATCCACATAGATTTTCCACTTCCAATTCTTTTTGGGAACAACCACTAGCAAAGAGAGCCACTTACTTTCCGAAATAGGATAAATAAAATTCATGTCCATCAAATTTTGTAGCTCTTCTTTTACGATATCCTTTAGGTGTGGATTTAATATTTGTTGAGGTTGAGGGATAGGGAGAGCATCCTTTTCAGTGTAGATGTGATGTGTACACAATTGGGGATCTATGCCTTTCATTTCTAGGTAATCCCAAGCAAAATCCCCTTTATATTTTTGTAGAACTTGAACTATCTTTTTTTTTTGGTCACTGTCGAGATTGTCATTGATGTTCAAATCTTGCCTGGTTCAATCTCAACAGGCCTACTGTTATGAACAAAAATTGTAGGTATGTGCTAGTCATAGACATATTTCAAAGGGTCTTCTTGGGATTCATTTTCAAGAATTGGTTTTAACGTTTGACATTTCACATTGTTCTCAGTAGTTGATTGATTTATAAAATTATTAATTACATCATCTTCATTCTGATTCTTGAACTCAAGCACTTCTGCTACTGTAAGAGGTGAAGGAATGTTTTCTTCTAGGTATGTAGGTGGATGTTTATGAGTTTTCAGGATGGGAAAACTTGGCTTAGCAGGGAGATATAAAACAAGGTTTTTTACAAAATTCCCCTTTGTGATGGTCATTCTACTAGTATGGCAGCCTAAGTAAGCATTGATTGTTTCTAACCAAGGTTGTCGCAAAATTAAATGGTGTCCATATAATCGACTTCTTGGTTTGATACATAGAAAATCAACTAGGTATTACCATGAGTCAAAAGAAACCATGATATCCTGGAAGGTTCCTTCTGGTTTAATGACTGAAATATCAACAAGTTCCAACAATGTGGTGGTTTGTTCCAGAGCTGTGATACAAAGTGTTTCACAAGTTTCTGCCATGAGAATGTTAATGGCTGCACCTAAATAAATTAGTGTGTTTGGAAAAGAGCGGCCATATATTTAAACTGTGAATATGGAACTCCTGGATCTTCATATTTTACTAGTGTTTCCCTACCTAAAAAGAGATCAGACAAGGTCCCGACAACATGGACAATTAGTGAAGCTTTTGTTTTCCTCACAGGTTTTTTCACATAATCATTTTAGCATAAATGAGAATGTCTTGGGTAGCCTGGAGGAGAGGAATTTTAATCCATAAAATATTAATTTCCCCTAAGATATCAAACTCTAGATAAACAATTAGTTTAGGTATTATTAATCTTTGAGGGAACGAAGGCTACGTTTTTCAGGATCTTACTGCTCGATTGTGTCTTCTCCCTGTTTTGTTTATGTAGTAGTTGCAGTCAAGGATTTAGTTCTTTCAGGTGTTTCTGTATCACCTTGTTGTTGATTTTTTTTTCCCTAAAGTGTGATGATGCGTCCTGATCTTAGTCTAAGTTCAATGCATTCCATCAATTATATTTCAACATCTAAATTTTCAACAATATGTATTAGTTGAACCAGACTGTTATTAGGATTTGCATTTGGTTGGGCTAGTATTTTTGGGCGAATAAGAGGTTGAGGATTGGATACAGAGCTGTTAAAGTCGGCTAAGGTTGAGGACCTGTCCCCATAGGTGGATTAGTTATTCCCAGGGGTCACTACCAATTTGAGGACCAATTTGGATTTTTTGGCATCGAGGTAGCCCACTCAGATGGGTACGGATTGTTTTTCCAAAAAGGAGTAGAATTTGGCCAACCAACATTTGGAAAAGGTTGGTTTGGCCATAATGACATAGGAAATGATTGAGATTACCAAGTGGAGAAAGTTGATTGGCCTTGCCATGCTATTATAGAATCCTATTGCTGATTAAATGACGGAGAAGAAAAGAAAAAATAAGGATCTTGTGACATACCTGTGGGTCGGGCTTGCCACTATCAAAATTGGACCATCAAGTATAATGGTTCCGTATCTTCTTCTGATTATTTAAAAATTGTCTTTAATCCCATAAGTGATAGACACTGCTCGGTGGTGTTGGGGTTCCCATGTTTTGGCAGGTTTGGCAATACCAAAAGATGAGACAAAATCAGAACCACTTTTAGACCTCAGGATCTAGCCCTCCTGGGTCCGGAGAGGGATCTCTCTATATAGGAAAAGGTTTTATGTCCTTTAAGCTATGTGTTAATATATTAGGCTAGTTGTAGGCACAAATTTGTTTGATTGATTGTTTCTTTGGTTGTTGGGAATCAGAAAGGAAGGGTTAAATGTGAGGCAAGGATGTGCAAAGATGATTTTAGGTAAAGGAGGGATGGTTTAAAAGAACACTCAAGACCATTGGGCAATGGAGTCAGGAAAGGGTTTAATTTTTATTCAATATGCAGGCTTTCAGTTGGGCTAGTCATCTAAAGCATTGGATCTAAGAGATGATAGTGTGGCATGAAATGGCAAGAAAGAAGGTGAAAGCAAGGAAACCTCCAAGGTGACCCTTCAGGAATCAGATCCAGGGACAGGACGTGCCATTGGACAACCTATGATCCAGAACCTAAAGGTTAACTCTTCGGACGAGGAAACATAAAGGATTTAAACACAAAGTGAAAACCTGAGATCAGAGAGAGACTTTGAACTCTCAATGCTTTGGTATCCAGCTTAAGGGAACTTAGAAAGGTTCAATTAATTGAAAAGGGCCCTAGTGAGACAGAGACAGAGTTCTAAACTCCCAGTATCCCAATTCATTCAATTAAATCCTAACAAGAACATATAAGAATAGATTCATTAATTCATACATCAACTAGCAGTAAATATTAGCCACTACACTGGTTAAATTAGCTTGAATCAATCCTCAGATAACACGTATTGCAGAAAAAATTAAAGGAAGGGAGAGCAGAAGCTTAGGGTATCATGTGAGGGTATATCCGAAACCAGATTTCTGATGTGTGCTAGAAGAAATGAAATATGATGAACTACAAAGAAAATAGGGACAAAGATAGAAAACATCACCGTTGCTTTAAATAAGAATCCAAAGAAATGTGCTTGTCATATTAAAGAGCAACACCAGTCATGTACAACATTGCCAACATCTTGATGTTTCAGTCTAAAAACATCTTCCTCAGCCTATCTTACAACTTTACACAAAGAAAATGTCTCAAGAGAAACAGCTTACAGTTCACAGATATCCAATCAACAACCTTTTCAATGTTTTCTCATGAGTTCTTATATTAGAAAGAGAGGTTGATGAGGTAGATGAAACACTAAATGAAGCATTAAACAGAGTAGGAGTAGTGGGTCGAAACCCATTTTGTTTTAATGTCTATGCATCGAACTTATGTACTCTTTGGGTTAAAGAGTGGTCTTTGGTAGGCTGAAATTTACTCCAAGTATGTCTTTGGTGTACTTTGCTACAATAGTCTGGTGAATAAAAAACAAGGCAGATAAAGATCATGAGGTCTGCCATACTGCGTAACAAATGCTTCTGATAGCACTAGGACTGTTGTCAGGGTAGAGATCTTCTCTGGAACACAGTATAGAATGAAAATAGTATGGGCACCTCGTCCGTTCGTGGGAAAGAATGTTCTGCTGATGGTGACACTAATATGTCGTTTTGTGTGCCCTAGGACTTATTGGGCCTTTTGTGTTAGTATCAGGGTATTCAATCTGGTACATTGCTTTTCAATCATTGAATTAAGGCTTAGACTTCCTCAATTACAGGCCTTAACTCTCTGATCTTTCGCTAATACTCTTTTCCACTCCATTACTGTCTCTGATTGCCAATTTGTAGGGCTTATGGTGTTGGGATTTTAAGCGGAGTTAAAACCCTTAATTTGGATAGAATATGCACCTAGAATCCTCCAGGAGTCTTCCTGCAAACACTGGCTCTGCTAAACTTTACTCTGTGCTGCTGTGTCATAGACAGTGACTCTGTAGAATAGAACAGTCTTCATCGTCCGTATTCCCTGCAAAACACGCAAAATTGTTAAGGAAAACCATGTTGGAGGGGGGACGGATGCAATGGAAGGCTGTGAGAATGGCAGCACTGCATGGTGGAAATAGTGGACGTGAACGAAAAATGGTGGAGAAATGCAGCGAAATGGTGGAAATCTGCTATGATGGGGGTCTGAATGAAGAGATGCACGGGAATCGTTCGATCATTACATGGGGGCGATGATCGACAGTGGAAATTAAACGATAGAAGGGCCTTGGAAATCGGGCGAAAGACAAGCGAAATGGGAAAATGCCATGAAAACAGGTGACGTGGAGCTCTGGCGGTGGGACTCGGTCCATGGCGGGGGAGACTCAATCTGGACCGTCGGATCTCAGGAGGATATCGACGACCGTGATCGCGTCGGAGGGCGATCGCTTGCGGGCCAGGGGTCTTGTTTGCTTCGGTTATTCCCTGAGCATCTTTTCAGCGCGATCACCTTCGGATGGCCAGCCTCAGATCGGACGGCGTATGCACATATCGCGTCAGGCCCACAGTCGATTTTTAACGTGCAATGAGAGCAGGTTTTCAAAATAGCTTGAGGACACGTGTTGACCGATGACGTTGATCGTTGCCGAACGAGAAATACAGCCTTCCTTTCAAAGCGGTGCGATGAAAACCACCGGTTTTGGATGGGACGTGACTTCAGGGACCACCAGGGTAGATGGTTTGCGGGCCATTGATCTACAGATTAGATCGACGGTTGATATGCGGTCTAAGGGGTGAATGGGGGAGAGCGAGTGCGATGAGACTTGCGAAGACCATCGGATCTGTATAGATCGACGGCGGGTATTGCACCCGACCATTGATCCGATAAGTGTGCTACGAGCTAGCACTTGGTTTAGAGCCCGAGTCATGTGGGGAAATGATTAAGGGGGCTGGCCAAAGGGGGCTAAGCCTGACATATGAAGAATATGGGTTTTTTGGCTTGTTTTCAATGCAATTTAAGGACGGAAAGGGGTAACGGTAGAGGGAAAAAGGGGTTATTTGGCCAAAAAAAGGGTGTTTGTGAGGCTTAGAAGGGAAAAGGGATGATTTAGAGGATTTAGGGAGGAATAAAGAGAGGGGAAAAAAGGTGAAGAGACAGAGGTTAAGTGGGGATGAAATAGGAGGGAAAAGGGCCCTTTCGGCATTTTCTTCACAGCAGAAAGGCTTTCTCATGTAAATAGCAATGGGGATTTATCAAAGGACAAAGGCACAAGGAGGCTTCAAGGGTGATGTGTTTTTAGGGGAAATTCGTTCCTTGAAGGCTCAAAAACAATTTATCCCCCCTTATTTTCTTATCAAAAAATTCATAGGGGGCTAACAGTGGCTCCACATGGGGATGGCTTCTTCTTGAAGGAGTCAAGAATTCAGAGAATGATCTTTGGTGTAGGCCAGATGCATACTTCTTGACACATCCATTTTCTTTCTTGGACCAGCTGCCACAAATCATGAAGTCATCATATCAGCAGTAAAATTCTCCCAAACAACTACATACCTAGACTATAGTCCTATCTTTTTTTCTTCAAGGTGCATTTGGACTAGCGGACCCTTTATATCATCAATTTTTTGCAATCAAGAAAATAAACCTATTCTATTCCTACCCTTATTACTCCATGAGACCAGATTTAACTGTTGGCCTCACATGTTTCTCTACCTAATCTAATATCTGTTGGGATTAAACTATCTAGAAAATTTCTTCTCTACATTCTACAACAGAAATTTAAAAAAAGTCAAACTAGGATTAGACAGTCTAGTTTGCTGTGTGTTCAAGGCATAAAGACAGTTGCACATGGACTAAAATTTTAGAAAACTAAAAACAAAATCCTAAAGGCTTGAAATCTGAAACTTTGAAGCATCCTTCCTTTCTTTGTGACTCAAGTTTTGAGCTTGTTAGAGTCACTTTCTTCCTTGTTGGTTTAGATTTTGGGCATGTTAGAACCAACTATCTTTAATTCCTTTGGCTCAGGTTTTAATCATGTTAGAGCCAATATTTGCACTTTAGAGGTTCATGTTTTGAGCATGTCTGAACCTCTCTTTCTCTCTTTTATGAAACATTTTCTCTTTTCTTGGAAACAAAACACAGCTATGGTATTTACAATGGGAATGAAAAATGGAAATTGGAAATCAACAGTAGTAGTGCTTGAGCATCCTGCCATTGACAGGACCCCCAAACAACTCTGTGCCATCTAGTGCTTGCAAAAAAAAGGCATTTTGGACCAACAGTGGTCTGGATGATGTAAGGACCCTACCATAAATTTTCAAACTTGCCATGCTTTCCTTTGTATTCTCTCCTGGAGTCCCACTTCAGAACTTTGTCTCCTATTTTTAAATCCGAGGCCTTGGTCCTCTTATTGAACAACTTCTTTATATTTTCCTGGATCTTCAAGCCTCTGTTATAGACCTCTTCCCTTGTTTGCTAGAGATTAATTTTTTGGTTTATCCTCCTCACCATACTGTATTCTTCTATCTGAATCTCTTGGACAAGTTTAATCACTGGTACCCCAAGGCTGGTAGGAAACACTACCTCTGTTCCATAGAAAAGCTAATATGGTGCCATGCCAATGGATTTATTTGTTGTAAGCCAGTCAACCCACAAAGCATGCACTAACTTGTTGTGCTAGGAATTTTTGTTCTCTTCAAGTAGTTTTTTGATAATGTTCACCAAGCTCTTGTTTGATGATTTAGCTAACCCATTACCTTGTGGGTAATAAGCAATTGAATGACCGAGTGCTATTTGATACCTGTGACAAAAAAACAATCATTTTCTTAGATCCAAAAGAAGCAGAATTATCAGTGATTATTTTTCTTGGGCAACCAAACCGAGAGAGGATGTGGTTTTCTAGGAACTTAATGATAACAGAATATGTGGCATTCCTAGAAGGTATGGCCTCTATCCACTTTGTGAAGTAGTTTGTGGCTGTCAGGATCCACTTGTGTTGTGAAGAAGAAGTAGAGTGTATTTCTCCTATTAAATCTAGGCCCCATTGCATAAAGGGACCTTCAACAGTAATGGGTTGTAAAGGTAGAGGGAGGAGCTTTCTTTTGCCTTCAAAAATATTGCATTTATGGTAGGAAATTATCATCTTATGGATGCCATTGAAAAGTGTAGGCCAATAATAGCCAGCTCTGAGTATTTTGTTAGCAGTGGCTTTCCAGTTCATGTGGCCTCCACACTCTCCTGCATGGAACTCCTGTTTAATCCTCTCTGCTTCAGTTTCAGGCAAGAAATTAAGCAATAGACCATTTGCATTTTTCCAGTATAAACATTCATTCAGTATGCAGTAGTTTCTGGCTTTTAGCTTTAGGAATGTAGCCTTAGTTTTTGATAGTTCAGGAGGGGCATTGAGGTTTGTGAGCACATACAGGATGTCAGAATACCAAGGAGAGTTTTGAAATTGCTCCTCAACAGTAGGGTCAGGCAATCCTTCCTGCTCATCCAAGGCACCTGCCATGTTTATGTCAAGGGATTGTAAATTTGATTCAGCCATTATTTGAGCTAAGCCCTGACCTTTGACCAGTTTTGTGGGTTTTATTTCCAGGTCATACTCTAAAATCACGGCAATCCATTTTCCCCTCTTCCCATCTGGGTCTTGGGATAGAATGTCTTTCACCACTATGTTTGGCACGTAGGCTATGGTGTGGGAATGCAGTATGTACACCTTGAAGTCTTTCAAGGCCTTTACCAGGGCATAGGCTTGCTTTTCCATTTTTTTATATTTCAAGGGTGCATCCCTCAGAGCTTTGCTGAAGAAAGAAATGGGCTGTTCCACTCCCTCTGGATTTTTCTATAGCATAACTGCAGCCACTGTATTCTCAGAGGCAAATGAAAAGATCAGCAAATCTTTTGAGAAAACAGGGTTGATTAGGACAGGAGCCTGGGTGAGTGCAAGTTTAACCGATTCAAAATATTTTTTAGCCTCAACAGTCTGTTTAACCCCAACACATTTTTTCAGCATATTAGTCATATTCCTAAGGTGTTCAGCTAAGTTGGGAATAAACCTCCTTAGGAAGTTAATTTTCCCAATGAAGGACTGTAACTCTCTAATATTTCTCGGGTGTGTGATTTGTAGTATTCCCTCAACTCTTTGTGGGTCTATCCTAATTCCCTTCTCAGATATGATGTGGCCGAGAAGCTTACCTTCTTGTAGCCCAAATACAGTCTTTTTAGGATTCAATGACAGATCAAACCTTCTACTTTTTTCAAACACTCTTCTAAGATGTTTTAGGTGCTCCTCATCAATCTTGGAGTAGACTGTTATGTCATCCAGATAGATGACAATGAAGTGCCCAATTTCATTTGAAAAATAAATTTCCATCACTCGTTGGAAGGTTGCACCAGCGTTCATCATTCCAAAAGGCATAATTACATACATAAAAGTGCCCCATGGAGTGGTAAAATTTGTTTTGAGTTGATCTTCTGGGAGTACTAGAACTTGGTTGTAACCTGAAAAACCATCTAACAGGGAGATCCGCCTTGAGCCAACTACCCTTTGTAGGATATGTTCCATCTTTGGTAAGGGGTAATTGTCCTTAAGTGAGGCTCTGTTAAGGTTCCTAAAATCTATGCACAGCCTGATCTCACCTTTTTTCTTTCTCACAACTACAAGGTTTGAGACCCAATCAGAGAACCTCACAGAAACTATTATTCCTGCTTCGTACATCTTCTTTATTTCCTTTTCTATTGCAGGCAATTGTTTTGAGTTTATCTTGTGAAGTTTCTGTCTGAAGGGTTTCTGATTTTCTTTCAAAGGTATTTTGTGGTGTATGATGTTTGTGTCATAGGCCTTCAGGTGCTCGTAGCTCCAGGAAAACACATCAATGAATTCCTTGAATAAGTCAATATATTTCTTTTTCATGTCTGCGGGTAAGGACTTAGCCAATTTAATCATCTTGGGCTTATCTTCTGTGCCTATGTTGCATTCCTCAATGTCAGAGTCTGAGTGTTCTATGGTGGGCTTTTTTACTACATCATCGAAGTCAAAAATATCTTCTAAAGGTGCCAGACCTCGGGGTATGTTCTTAGCCTTTGTTTGTAGCACCACTATTTCCTCATTATCTATGTTTTTACATTCTTCGGTTGGATTTCCAATTTTTTCGTTTAAAGTGTTTATTTCTATGTTACAGGGTAGTTCTTTCTCGTCTGAGGGCTCTTCACTTAGGCAGTTATCATTGGACTTAGAGTTTGAATTGGAAAATTCAAACTCGTTCCTGCCTATCAGGAAATCCTCAATCTACTTATCTCCTTCAAAAACTTGCCAATATTTCTCATTATCGAGTACTGCAGGTCTGAACTTCGTCTGAATGATGATTTGTTGGTCACTGGGAGGCTTGTGATATGAACTAGCTATACATGCTAATGCATTCGCAATTACATTGCGACTCCTTGGAATAAACACTAGTTCATATTCCACAAAGGTCTTCAATAAATCCATAGCGTCATTCCTATACGCTCTCAACCTAGGGTGTTTTGCTGTGTATTCACCATTCACTTGTTTGATGCTTAACTCAGAGTCTCCTTGAACAACTATCCTATGGGCTCCTAACTTTTTCAACATATTCAAGCCTAGGATGAGAGCCTCATACTCCGCGATGTTGTTTTTTACATTTGAAGTTTAGATTGAAGGCATGACTCTCTGCATAGTCGCTCTCTGTGTTATGTAACCACACTCCTACTCCTACAGTTCTTCTAGTACAGGACCCATCGAAATTCATTTCCCACAAAGGTTCTTTCTCGGGTTTATCGTTGATTTCTTTACCAGCGTTATTTTCATGGTCATGCTGCAATGGAGGGTCTGTTTGGAGGTGTGGAGGGTTTTTCCCTTCATGATGCGAATGGAGTTCAGAGAGCTGACTAGTTAGTTGTTTGCATTATGTTCCTTGTTTCCTTGGATTTTCGTATTCAGTGCACTATCCACAGGTTTCATCTTCATTTTCCTGTAAGTCTAGAGTGGCCATTATGTTGAAAACTATGGGCTCTTCCCTATTGTTCGTATCTCTACTTTCTAGCTCTGGCTCTTCTAAGGATTCATCATTGCAAAGGATAAAGGAGTCCAAATCTGTGTGTACAGAGTACAGAGGAGAATTTTTAGGATTTTCAGGGCTGCTGACTAGGAATTTCATTTGCGCCTCTCTATACAGTCTCCTAAGCTAGCTAAAGACAAGGATTATGGCATATGCCCCATCCATCTGCATTGTACCTTGCAGCTTGGCTCCCCATGACCTTGATAGCAACATGCCATACTTAGGTGGCACATCTTCCACTACCACATCCATAACCATACATTTTTCTAGAATCTGGGTTAAGTTCACACATAGGTCCTTAATCAGGCCAAGACACTTTACCCTGCTAGAGTCAAATGAATATAAATCTTTATAAGGGCGAGTTATCTCTAGGCCTAAATTTTCCATAACTACCTTAGGCATTAAGTTGTGTGATGCCCCAGAGTCATGCATTGTGTTGTGAAGGATCTTTTCAAGGATATTGAGACTGATATAAAAAGGAGGTACTACCCCTTCTTGAAACTTCCCCTCTATCTTCAGACCAAACAGAAGGGCTGGTTGATCATCACTCAGATTGACAGTGTCACTGTTTTCCCCTAGATTTAATGCTTTCAAAATTTGGCCTTTATATACATCCTGAGTGGCCAACTCAGAGAGTGGTACAGAGATTTTAATTTTAGCAATCTCATTCTCCAAATTGAAGATGTATTGACTCTTTGTGATACTCGACTCTGTTTTGTTAGCCACTACCTTGGTGGCTGAATCAGTGGGTTGATTCTAACTATGTGCAGTGTTAGGGATTGTTTTATCAGGAGCACTAACTGCAGTGCTAGTGCTGCTAGTTGGTTGAATTTTTTTTTCGGTATTTTGGTTGTCTCTTTCTTTGTTCTTCCCATAACTCTCAGCTGCTGATTTATTACTTTCAGCAGTTAGTTTAGAAGTTTTCTCAGGCCTTTTCTTGATGGTAATATTAGAAGCCTTTGGTTTGGGAGTGTCTAGGATCTTTTTGCTTCTAATTTCATACTGTTCTCTGACCTACATGATGGCATTTTCAAATCCAAGTCTGTAATCCTCAGATTCTAATCCTTCCTCATCCAAACATGTGGGTGAGGGTTGATCTCCTTCCATGGAACAGTTATGAATTGAGTTATCTGTTTCAAACATATTTATTATGTTCTCCTCAGACTCTTCTATTATCCCCTCATCTTCATCAAGGAAGTTCTCTTGAAATCGGGGTATAACTTGTTGATCTGGTTCTCTTTGTTTGTTGGGAGTGGTATTGTTCCTTCTAAAGTTCTGGTTCTGGTTCTGGTTTTGGTTTATGTTCTGATTACTAACTGTGACAACCATTTTTTCCATCATTTGTTGTAGCTTTTCCATGTTTTTAGATAGATGGTCATAATTGGGGTCAGATGTGGGAGCTACAGTGTCATCTCTATATGTCACCCCTTTCTCAGCCCTCATCCTTGCTTTCTTTTCAATCAGGTTAGCCACAACACTCACTGCTCCTTTTTGCATGTCTTCTTATTTGTTGTAATCTCTCTCCCTAAGCTTGTAGGCCATGTCAGCATCAAAGCCTTCAGGGTATTTCACTAAAGCCATTCCTTGGGGAGGTTTCATATGTGGAGGAAGAGCGTTATAAACGTTGTTAAACCTAGTAGAATATTCATGGACACTCTCTCCTGAATTTCTCTTAAGGTTCTTGTATTCTACTAAGATTTGGAGAGGGTTGGTCTTAACTTCCCATTTGTTTATGAAGGTCTGATATAAGGAGGGTAGATCTTGGATGTTGTTAGGAGGTAGGCCCTTAAACCATTTCTTCACATCGCCTCCTAATATCTGGGCAAAGATTCTCATTTTGACTGTATCATCATCTATCTCCATGTAATCAAAAGAATCTTCCATCTTGTCTACAGGATGCTGAGCTGTGGTAGACTCTTTTGCAGTGAAGTGTGGGATATTTGATTGATAATCGTTGGGTAAGGGTACTAGATGCTGGGGTAACATCAGAGGTGCATACCAGGCTGCCATGGTGATGTTGTGAGGAGGTAAAGGGTGGGCTTGAGTAGCTGGTATGTGGATGGCAGGGATACGCGGACCAGCAAAAGTCTGTTGAGCAGATTTAGGGTGGAAGAGCCCCAAGTTTTGAATGAAATGAATATCGGGAGGTGTATATGGAGGGGTATCTCTCTCCCTAATGTGTTGACCACTATGAGATGGTGAACCAGGAAACTCAAGGTCTAGCTGATCTGGAACACTGAATGACCTAGTTCTTGGCAATCTGCTTAGTAGGTCTAGGTCAAGATTAAGGTCTGATAGAGATGTAAAGTCTTCTGGTGTAGAGTTAGCTCTATGGATGTGCCTGGAAATAGTTGGTCCTTTAAGTGTAGAGGATTTCCTGAGAATGCTCTCGGGGTTGTCAACTATTTCAGGTGGTTTTGGGTCAAGGTAAGCTCTTGTGTGAATGGTTCTTGAAGCCAGAATGCTATTTTCCAACAAAGCAGCCTAACCCTACTTGTTACTTCTGTTATGACTGATGTTTTTGTGGACTCTATTCTCCCAGTGGAGTCTTATGTGAACCAAGATAATCAGCAGGCCTACTGATCACCAGTGGAGTCTTTGATCCTTAAGGAACTATTGAGTTGCCAGGTGTAAGGTCTAGGATATTTCTAGGAGGTACATTGTCCACCATAGTGCTTATGTAATGTCCCTTTTCAAGGATATTCTCAAAACATAGAAAACTATAACCAGAGATGGACTGGGAGAGCTTTTACCAGGTATTTCACATCTGAAAGAGAGTGAGATCTGGAGGCTATCTGGCCCTTTCTAGACTCTGTCTAAGAGTGTGGGAGAAACACAACAAGTTGTGCAGAAAGTGAATTGCAAGTGGAAGTGTTTCCCTGCCAACCTAACCAGAGATTGTTGGCTTTCCGAGGCTGTTGTGATGTATTAAGATGGAAAATACTCGGAAATTCCCCAGTGGAGTCGCAATTATGTTGGGGTTCCGATGTTTTGGCAACTTTGGCAATACCAAAATATGATACAACATCAGAACCACTTCCAGACCTCAGGATCTATCCCTCCTGGGTCCAGAGAGGGATCTCTCTATATAGGTAAAGGTTTTATGTCCTTTAAGCTTTGTGTTAAGATATTAGGCTAGTTGTAGGCACGAATTTGTTTGATTGATTGTTTGTTTGGTTGTTGGGAATCGGAAAGGAAGGGTTCAATGTGAGGCAAGGATGTGCAAAGAGGATTTTAGGCAAAGGAGGGATGGTTTCAAAGAACACTCAAGACCATTGGGCAATGGAGTCAGGAAAGGGTTTACTTGCTATTTAATATGCAGGCTTTCAGTTGGGCTAGTCATCTAAAGCATTGGATATTAAAGATGATAGTGTGGCATGAAAGAAGGTGAAAGCAAGGAAACCTCCAAGGTGACCCTTCAGGAATCAGATCCAGGGACAGGACGTGCCATTGGAAAACCTGTGATCTAGAACTTAAAGGTTAACTCTTCGGACGAGGAAACATAAAGGATTTAAACACAAAGTGAAAACCTGAGATCAGAGAGAGACTTTGAACTCTCAATGCTTTGGTATCCAGCTTAAGGGAACTTAGAAAGGTTCAATTAATTGAAAAGGACCCTAGTGAGATAGAGACAGAGTTCTAAACTCCCAGTATCCCAATTCATTCAATTAAAGCCTAACAAGAACATCTAAGAATAGATTCATTAATTCATACATCAGCTAGCAGTAAATATTAGCCACTACACTGGTTAAATTAGCTTGAATCAATCCTCAAATAACACATATTGTAGAAAACATTAAAGGAAGGGAGAGCAGAAGCTTAGGTTACCATGCGAGGGTATATCCTAAACCAGATTTCTGATGCGTGCCAGAAGAAATGAAATATGATGCTCTACAAAGAAAACATGGACAAAGATAGAAAACATCACCATTGATTTAAATCAAGATCCAAAGAAATGTGCTTGTCATATTAAAGAGCAACACTAGTCATGTACAACATTGCTAACAACTTGATGTTTCAGTCTGAAAACATCTTCCTCAACCTATCTTACAACTTTACACAGAGAACATGTCTCAAGAGAAACAGCTTACAGTTCATAGATATACGATCAACAACCTTTTCAATGCTTTCTTATGAGTTATTATATCAGAAAGAGAGTTTGAGGAGGTATATGAAACACTAAATGAAGCATTAAATAGAGTAGGAGCAGTGGGTCAAAACCCATTCTATTTTAATGTCTATGCATCGAACTTATGTACTCTTTGGGTGAAAGAGTGGTCTTTGACAGGCTGAAATTTACTCCAGGTATGTCTTCAGTGTACTTTGTTGTAGTAGTCTGGTGAATAAACAACAAGGAAGATAAAGATCATGAGGTCTTCCATACTGCGTAAAAAATGCTTCTGGTAGCACTAGGGCTGTTGTCAGGGTAGAGATCTTCTCTGGAACACAGCATAGAATGAAAACAGTATGGGCACCTCGTCCTTTCATGGGAAAGAAAGTTCTGCTGATGGTGACACTAATATGTCATTTTGTGTGCCCTAGGCCTTATTGGGCCTTCTTTGTTAGTCTCAGGGTATTAAATTTGGTACATTTATTTTCAATCATTGAATTAAGGCTCAGATGTCCTTAATTATAGGCCTTAACTCTCTGATCTTTCACTAATACTCTTTGCCGCTCCATTACTGTCTGTCACTGCCAATTTGTAGGGCTTATGGTATTGGGAGTTTAAGCGGAGTTAATGCCCCTAATTTGGATAGAATATGCACTTAGAATCCTTCAAGAGTCTTCCTGCAAACACTGGCTCTGCTAAACTTTCCTCTGCGCTGCTGTGTCATAGACAGTGACTCTGTAGAATAGAACGGTCTTCATCATCTGTATTCCCTGCAAAACACACAAAACTGTTAAGGAAAACCATGCTGGAGGGGGGACGGATGCAATGGAAGGCTGTGAGAATGGCAGCGCCGCACGGTGGAAACAGTGGACGTGAACACAAAATGGTGGAGAAATGCAACGAAATGGTGGAAATCTGCTCTGATGGGGGTCTGAATGAAGAGATGCATGGGAGTCGTTCGATCATTGCATGGGGGCGATGATCGAAGACGGAAATTAAACGATAGAAGGGCCTTGGAAATCGGGCGAAATACAAGTGAAATGGGAAAATGCCATGAAAATAGGTGATGTGGAGCTCTGGCAGTGGGACCCTGTCAATGGCGGGGGAGAATCAATCTGGACTGTCAGATTTCAAGAGGAGATCGACGGTCGTGATCGCGTCGGAGGGTGATCTCTTGCAAGCCAGGGGTCTTGTTTGCTTCGGTTATCCCCTGAGAATATTTTTAGCGCAATCACCATCAGATGGCCAGCCTCAGATCAGACAGCGTACATGCATATCGCGCCGGGCCTGCAGTTGATTTTTAACGCACGATGAGAGTGGGTTTTCAAAACAGCTTGAGGACACATGTTGGCCAGTGACGTTGATCACTGCCAAACGAGAAATACAAACTTGCTTTCAAAGCGGTGCGATGAAAACCGCCGGTTTTGGACGGGACGCGACCACGGGGACAACTAGGGCAGATGATTTGCGGGCCGTTGATCTGAAGATCAGATTGACGGTTGATATGCGATCGGAGGGGTGAACGGGGGAGAGCGGGTGTGATGAGACTTGCGGAGATTGTTGGATCTGTATAGATCGACGGTGGGTATTGCACCCGACCATTGATCCGATAAGCGCGCTACGGGCTAGCGCCTGGTTTAGCACTCGGGTCATGTGGGGAAATGACTTAAGGGGGCTGGCCGAAGGGGGCTAATCCTGACATATGAAGAATATGGGTTTCTTGGCCTGTTTTCAATGCAATTTGAGGCTGAAAAGGGGTAACGGTAGAGGGGGAAAGAAGTTATTTGGCCAAAAAAGGGTGTTTTTTAGGCTTAGAAGGGAAAAAGGATGATTTAGAGGATTTAGGGAGGAATAAAGAGAGGGGAAAAAAGGTAAAGAGAAAGATGTTAAGTGGGGATGAAATAGGAGGGAAAAGGGCCCTTTGGGCATTTTCTTCATAGCAGAAAAGCTTTCTCATGTAAATAGCAGTGGGGATTTATCAAAGGACAAAGGCACATGGAGGCTTCAAGGGTGATGTGTTTTCAAGGGAAATGCATTCCTTGAAGGATAAAAAACAATTTAGCCCCCCTTATTTTCTTATCAAAAAATTCATAGGGGGCTAACAGGTGGCATGGTACTTACTGTATGTAGGTTTTAACCCTGAACAGAAATTATCTACACACGAATCTTATAACAGAAAATAAACAATAGCAAGAGCATAAAACATAAAACAGATAAACACAGAGATTTTCCCTTGGATCCCAAATCGGGACGACCAACTTGATTTTGCATTATATTCCTTTTAGTGTTACAACACATATATATACATGTCGAAGCATACATAAACCCCAATCCATTAACCTTGGATTAGAACATAACCGTAGTTCCCTTGACAGGATCTACAAAATACCAGGGGCCGAAAACCATCATACCCAAAAACCATGTGCAAACTCATGCACAAAACATGGGTGGGTCCGCACACCCAAAAAAATTCGCCGGGGCGCTGTGCCCGACGCAACGCATAGCACATGGGGCTAGTCGTGGAAAGAATATAACACATACCCAACATTCTCCCACTTGTTGTTTTCTTTCCGTAGGGGGCCACAGGAGAGCTTAGTCATTGGGCCAATTCTTCAACACCAATTGTTTCTCTACACCAAGAGAACTTCTGAGTGCTCACAGACTTCGTCAATGCATCTGCAACATTATTCAAGGTGTCCACCTTTACCAGAAACACCCGTTTAGCCTCAACCATATCTCTAAAAAAGTGATATTGAACATCAATGTGCTTTGTCTTTGAATGAAAAGCAGGGTTCTTAGCCAAGAAAATTGCACTTTGGCTATCATAGTCTATCCTTATAGCTTTCTGTACCAACCCATACTTGAACACAATCTCTGCAACCAAACTGCTTCCTTGCTTGCATGAGTGGCTGCTATGTATTCTGCCTCTATAGTTGAAAGTGACACTACAGACTGTCTTTTACTCATCCAACTGACTGCGCCTCCAGATAGGCTAAACACATACCCACTTGTAGATCTTCTTTGGTCCAGATCTCCAGCCCAGTTTGCATCAAAAAAACCACGAATGTCCAACATTTTTTCGAATCCTAGTCTTCCCTGGTAGCACAAACCATAATCACTAGTGCCATGTAAATATCTGAAAACCCGCTTCACTACTTTCCAATGCTCCTTCCCTGGGTTTGACATAAACCTGCTCAATACTCCCACTACATGTGCAATGTCTGGTCTAGTACAGACCATTTCATACATAAGGCTACCCACTGCACTTACATATGGAACACAGGCCATATCCTCCTCTTCTTCTTATGTCTTGGGACACTGTTCAATAGACAGATCTGATACCAAATGTAGGTTTTAACCTTGAACAAAAATTATCTACACACAAATCTTATAACAGAAAATAAAAAATAATGAGAGCATAAAACATAAAATAGATAAACACAGAGATTTTCCCTTGGATCCCAAATCGGGAAGACCATCTTGATTTTGCATTATATTCCCCTAGCAAGAAGAATATATATATAAAAGTTTATACACACATAAACCCCAATCCATTAACCTCAGATTAGAAACACAACCGTAGTTCCCCGACCGTATCTACAAAACAATGTGGGGTCGAACCATCATACCCCAAAATGTGCAAACTCATGCACAAAACATGGGTGGGTCCACACACCAAATTTTTTTTTACCGAGGCCCTGCCTTGAACCCCAACAAGCGGGGCTGTCACCCCCCCTGTGACCCCCCTGCTGCACCCGGCGCAACGTACAGCGTGTGGGGCTAGTCGTGGAAAGAATATAACACATACCCAACACTGTAGATGGCACAGTTCTGGACCGTGTCCAACATGCATTCCCTCTGACTGTGTTTCTTTTGGCATCGTGTGAAAAAAAAAAAAAATCTGTTCTACTATAGCTTGTTTATATTTTTCTTGCAGGATGTCCCACTGTGTTGTGAGGGTGCCCAGGATATCAGTTTTGAAATATTATAAGAGATTGTCGATTTTGGTCCAAGTTATGCTTCCATCACCAACTTTTTTATTTCTAGCAATAGTATCTCATCCAGTTGGTTTGACACGCATACTACCTCGGGAGAACACAATACACAGCTAAATAATGTCATGATAGTTTTACTGATAAATATCTCCCTTCCCCATTACATTTAATGTTTCTATCCATTCATCCTTCATTCCTTTTATCATAGTTCCTTTTAAAACATCTTTACAAAATGAAGCATAAGGATAACTTTGTAAATTATATTGGAATCTCTCAACATATTGTTCTAAAGTTTCATTATATTTTGCAGTCATGTTAAATATTTTTCAGGTCTCTATTTTTGCAGTAATCTTGGTTTTTAGTGAGAAAATATGTTTTCATTTGATCCCAAGGGTTAATAGTTCCCCCATTGAGCCCTATAAACCATCGCAAGGCTACTCCCTTTAATGTAGAAGGGAACAGTTTTAGCTTTTTGGGATCGGTGGTATAATCATAACCCCTACATAAAATGACCAATTCGAACAGAAAAGCATCAGGATATTCCAACGTTAAACCGTTGAAAGTAGGGATGCTCTATAAAGGAATGGCTTTCATAGGAGGATTAGCAACTGGGTCGAAAATGGGATATTCAAACGTTGATGTTTTTTCCTGGGGTTGATTTTACACAATCTGATGAAAGCTATGCCAATAACCTTCAGGAATCTCTTGGTTTGGAAAGTTGATTTGGGCAGGACTTGTAGACAGATTTGGAAGGGGTCTTACAACACTACCTTCATCTAGGATATCAAGTATCCTTTCTGTTAGCCACCTATAAAATTTTGATATAGCAAACAGGTGGCTAAATTTGTTTCTGAGCCTTCAAGAGATACATTTCCTTTGAAAATATATCATTCTTGAAGCCTCCTTGTATTGTTGATCTTTTGAAGAGCCCTCACCGCTGCTTCCAATTAAAAATCCTCACTGTTTGTGAAAGAAATTTTCTCAGAAAAAGCTTCCATCTACTCCCTTTTATCCCTGCAAATTCCCCATTTTAACCCCTTTTTTCCCTTCTCAAATTTCCCCAAAAAAAAACCCTCAAAATCCCCTCCTTAGCCCTCTAAACCATCAAGTTCCGCTTTTAAAACCTTGTGAAATCCCTTAATTTTATTTAAAAACCCCTCTTTCTGTCTACCGGAACCCACTGTTAGCCTTAAAAACTCTGTTTTAAGAACTAAAAACCCATTTTTACCTTATAACAGGCTTAAGTCCCTTTCGGCCTAGCCCTTAGCCCCATTCTGCATATGACCGACGCCAGGACTAGGCACTGAACCCCATGGCGCTAATCGCAATCGGAAGTTTGCTGTGAGCATTTTTCCTTTGTTAAATCAAAATCTTCCAATGCGATGTCATTTGTTCTATCGACCGCGGATGCAATATGAACCATCGATCTGTACAAGATCTAATGGTCGGCTCTCCTTCTCCCTGCCCGTTCACTTGACCCTTTGCCTCCGCTTCCTATTTTAAATCTCCTCCTGAGATCCAACAACCCACAATTAATCTCCCTCCACCCTCTGGGTCCCACCATTAAATAGCCTCCGATTTCATTCAATTTAACCATTTTTCCTTTGTAATCACCGAAACATTAAAACTTTGGTGTTTTACACTAAAGTCATTTCATCCGCCTAATTCATGTCTTAACAACCCCACCGATGAATCCTGACTGTCGATCACCACCATCAGATATAATCCAACGGTCTAGAACCATATTTTCACTAGACTTCCATCAGACCAGTTTCTCCTCCATTCTACATGGTTTTCAGCCGTTTTTCGCCTGAATCCACCATTTTCGTCACTGCACCTCCATATTCCATGAGCCTCCTAACATCCACCTCCACTTCCAGTGATTTTTCCTAACAATTTTGTTGTGTTTTGCAAGGTTACAGACGGTGAAAACTGTTCTTTCTCACAGTCACTATCATGGTAACACATAGCGCAGAGAAAGCTTTTTCAGAGCCAGAGATTGCAGGAAAGACTCCTGAGAGGGGTTTTAACCATGTGTTTTTTGTAAAATATCAGTATTTAACTCTGTCAAAAACCTCCAATGCCATTAAACCTACATATCAACAGATAGAGATGGTCAACAGAAGCAGGAAAGAGTATCAGTGACAGTGTAAAGTGATTTAAAGCCCATTATCGAAGATTAAATGCTTAATCCAATGTTTAGAGGGCAGATACATAGATTGAAGACCTTATGAATGACACAAAAGGCCTAATGAGGCCTAAAGCACATGAAAGAGACCACATCAGTGTTTCGCATCAGCAGAAGGTTCTTTCCCAAGAAAGGACGAGTTCCCATAATATTTTTTATTCTCCATCAACGTTCCTAAGAAGACCACCACCCTGAAAGTAGTCCTAAGATGGCCAGAGCATTTTTTACATGGTATGGCAGGCCTGAAGTCATTTATCTACCTTACTTGTCCTAGAGTACTACAGAGTACAAACATCCAAAAATTACATCAAAGAACATACCTCTGAAGTTATAATCAGCCTGTCGAAGACCACTATTTCATCCAAGAGTACTGAAAGTCAATGCAAGGATATTAAAATAGAATGGGCCTCGAGTTCTCTTCCTCCTCTATTTTAATGTTACATTTAAAGTTATATCTACCTCTACTAGCTCTCTTTCAGCTATAAAACTCATGAAAAATACATTGTAAAGGTTGTTGTTTGGATAACCTTGGATTGTAAGCTGTTTCTTTGAGATAGAGCTCTGTGTGTATTAGTTGTAAAATAGGCTGAGGAGGTGATTTCAGACTAAATATCAAGCTGTTGGACAATGATGTATATGACTGGTGTTGCTCTTTAATATGACAAGTATTTTCATTGGATCCTGATTTAAAGTAGCGGTGATGTGTTCTATCTTTGTCTATGTTTTATCTCTGTAATTCATCACATTTCATTTCTTTGATAAGAAATCAATAATCTGGCTTAGGATATACCCTTGCATGGTACCCTAATGCTTCCTGCTCTTCTTATCTTGGATTTTTTCTACTAATTGTGTGATCTGAGAACAAATTTGAGATAATGTAACTAGTATAGTAGTTGGTCATTCACTACTTACTGATGTGTGAATTTAAGAGTTTGTTTTTATATGTTCTTGTCTGGTTTTAGCTGAAATAATTGGGATACTAGGAGGTTCAGAGTTGGTTCTGTCTCACTAGGGTCCTTTTCCAACATTTTTCCTTTCTAATATCCCTTAAGTTGAATGTCAAAAGCATTGAGAGTTAAAAGTTTTTCTCTGATCTTAGGTTTCACTTTATGTCAATCTTTAATGTTTTCTATTCTCTGAAGATTTAGCCTCGTTAGGATTTTGGTCGTAGATGCTTAAGGCATGCCATGTCCCTAGATTTTCTCCTAAGTGGTCACCTTGGAAGGTTTCCTTGTCATTCACCTTCATTCCTTATCATTTCATCCCATACTATCATCTTTAGAGATCCTCTGTTTTAGATGACTAGCCCATTTGAAATCCTTGGATATTGAATTGCAAGTAAACCCTTTTATGACCCCATTGCTCAATGGACTTGAGTTCTCCTTGAATTATCTTCCCATTGCCAAAATCCTTCTCTGCCCACTTCTTTGTCTTACATTGAACCCTTCTTTAATATTTCCCAACAACAAAACAAAACAACAACCCTTGTGCCCTATAACTAGCCTAATATCTCAAAATTGAACTTCAAAGATATATTATTCTTTGCCTTTATAGAGAGATCCCTCTTTGGACCCAGGAGGGCTAGATCCTGAGGTCCCGAAGTGGTTTGATGTTGTCTCATCATTTGGTATTTCCAAACTTGCCAAATCATGGGAACCACAACACTTTCTTCAACCAAGATCTTAGGAGATCCAGGTTCTGGTGACTGTATATTTGCTCCTACATCACCACTATTTTCTCCCTCTCCTTCTTGCAGATTGCACGAATTTCCCTCTTGTGAAGGGTGAGAATGCAAATTATCTGTATACTCAAAGCTCTATTAATACCCTTTGATTTTACTATGCATATTGATGTGAGATGAAAATGGTGAGCCTGTTTCTTGAGGGATTATAGTAGAGCTTTTTCCGGACATGATCCAAGGTCCTAGTGACCCCTGAGATTTTGTTTTTCTTATGAGTTCCTCTATAAAGGTTGATCTTCCAAGGGTCACTAACCCCTTGGGCTTGGTGTATTTGGATATATTTCTACTTTTTTCTTCCTCATCATTCATAAAATACATCTATTTATATCTACTCTATATTCATCTGTTGGAAAGCGGGATTTGAGCAAGCCTTTTACTTGTAGGCACAAAGGTTCTTACAACTCATTTTCAATACCCAAGTCCTTCACAACAATAAAATCCAATTCAAAAAATAAATAAATCAATCTTTAACACTCTCCCTAGCAACGAGGCCAAAATTTTGGTGCAAAAATGTGAATTATAAAAATCAATCCTAATGCATACATTAATCATCAATCAAGGATTTGTCTATTTTTTTAATAAGCGTTGGCACCGTGTGTGCAGAGTGAAATCAGAATCTATCTAGGAATCAATGGTGCTAAAACATTGCAATAACTAATTTTCTAATTCTCGACGTTAAATCAAAAGAAAACCTTGAAGCAATTACAAACCATGAATCTTAATCTATCTTGAATTAATTTGTAGAGAAACTAAATCTAACTTAGGAGTTTCAAGAATTGCACTCAAGGAATTACTACTTAACAATTATCTGTTGAAAAAGAGAGATTACAAAAATGAACAACAATCCAGTATTCACATTTTTAACTGAAAATAACAATAACTGATCGCTGAATATTTCCTATAACATTACTGAAAAGAAACAACAATTAATTGCAATGTTTAAACTAATCTGATAAACTCATTAAGGAATAACACACAGGCATAAAAGTAACAACAACTGAAAGTTATCTCACAGTAGAAGAAAATCATAAAGATCTATACTAATAGTAGTTGAATTAACTGTAATTATATGAGATAGCATAAATGAATAATTGTGTAAAGGAAAAGAAGTGAATATGATATAATATAAGTAGTAGATCTCCTAGTGACTAAGCCCAAAGTCTCCAGAATTCACTGCTGAAAGATACTTAGAATGTGATTACAAAGGAAACATTGTATTTCTCATTAAATTCAATAATAATGATACATCATCACCACAATGTAATTAATATGTCTTAATAATAATGTCAAAATATAAATTACAGCTTCCAGGATAAAATTATTCTATTTCACCTATCATATTTACATAATCTAAAGGAAAACAAACAGATGAAACTGAATCCTCATGACGAGGAGATCCTAAGGATTTCACAACTGTAAATCAGATTGCCTTATAAAATAAACTCGATCCTCCTAGTCTTTTGCTAGTCCATATTGGAAATACATGGTATTCTTTTCCTTTCTTGACAATTGTTGTCCCATCGTTTGAACATCAGTTTTTCGATTCAGATTCCTGCACACAAAAAGTAAGTTAAAGTTAGTTTTCATACTAGAATCACACAATTTGTGGATAATTGGCCTTTTCCATTTTTCACAATATTTTCTTATATATTTATTCCAAAAAATGAAGATAATTACATGAAAGTAAATGATAAATCAAGCTAATATGAATATATTACATACCTTTTCCATGGCCGAACACAAGGCTCATCACTGCTTGGGGGGGTCCGCTTATAAGCACATGGAAATTATCTCGCTCATTCAAGGCTCATCACTAGTTGGGGGGATATGATTGTAAACAAATGATAAGGATCTCACACATCCAAGTATTATCATCTATGACCACCATTTCTTGGAAGGATCACATATGTAATTCCAAATTTCTCTTTAAAAACCAAGAACTTTCCTTTTGGAAAAAGGCTTGGTAATAATGTCAGTGATCTGGTCATCAATCATTATATGATGAATTCCTATTGGTCCTCTTTGCACCATATCTAATATAGAGTGATATTTGATCTCAATGTGTTTGGACTTGTCATGGAACACAAAATTTCCAGCAAATCAAATCCCACTATTATTGTCACAAAAAATTAATGTAGTATCCCATACTTGCTCGAAAAAATCTTCAAATAGCTTCCTTAGCCATATTTCCTCATAGATAGGCATGCTAGAAAAAATGTATTATTAGTCATCCATGCTAAGGGAAACATAATTTTTATTTCTACTCATCCATGGTATCATGTAAGATCCTAAGATGAAGAAACGTCGTGATGTTTTCTTTCTGTCAGTAAAGTTACCAACCCAATCAACATCAGAGTATCCATGTATTCTTACATATTCAGCATTATATCTCAACCCAATATTGATGATCCCATGCAAGTACCTCACCACTTGATTTGTAGAAACCAAGTATGCATGAGCAAGCTTAATCATGTATTGAATCAGAGTATTGACTGCAAAGCATACATCTGGTCTAGTGTTCACTGAGAACATCAATGCCCCAATCAGTTAACAGTACTTAGAAGGATTAGTCAAATAAATTCCTACAAATTTACCACAAAGCTTCTTGAAATTAATTTCGATTGGACTATTCATGGACTTGTAGTCATTCATGCCAAACCTTTATATTAGTTTGACAACATATTTTCCTTTGAGAAAGGAAAATCGCACAAGATTTTTGCCATACCTCCAAGCCAAAAAAGTAGTGCATCAAACCAATATATTTCAATTCAAATTAAGAATCTAACTCCATCTTACACTGGATAATAAGAGGTTCACTACCGGTCATAAATAAATCATCAATGTAAAATACCAAAATCAAAGGCATAAATTGGACTATCTTAAAGTAAAGATTTGGATTTGCATTGCTTATGGAAAAACCAAGCTTCATTAATAAGTTATCTATGTGAACATACAAATCTCTTGAGCTTGCTTCAAACCATAGAGGGATTTCTTCAAGCTACAGAGATGTGTTTTTGGATCATGTACTTCAAAGCATTGTGGTTTCTACAGAAATACATCTTCTTTAAGGAATCCACGCAGAAAAACAATATTCACATCCATTTGGTGAAAATACCATCCTTGGCTACTAGCTAGAGCTACAATAGATCATATGGTGGTGTAATAGGCAATAGGTGCAAAAATTTCATCGTAGTCTATTCCCTCTTTCTGAGGGAAACCTCTAGCCACAAATCTGTCTTTATATTTTTCAATACTACCATCAAAACCATGTTTAATTTTATACAACTATTTATAAGGTACAACATATTTACCTTGGGCTCTTGGAAACACTTCCCATACAGCATTATGACTGATGGATCCATAATCTTCAACCATTGAATTTTTCCACACTTGGGCCCTTACAAATTCTTCAAAATTGCACAGTTTAACTTGAATAATGTTGATCATGGCTACAACATTTCCTTGGAACCATAAAGGTTTCTTGCTTTCTATGAAAGTTCCTCTAGGAGAAGCATGTTTATTATCATCTTGAAGAGTGTTATGAAGCCATAAAAGTCTCCTTTTATAAGGAGTATCACATGGATTAGGATCCAAAGGATCCATGGGATTCATGAGTTCATCAATAAGATCATTTTTAGCTTTAGGATATTCTAGCACTTCAGATACATAATCTTGAATATGAACATTAGCAGCATGAGGAGGAGTGTCTTTTGCTTTTATAAGAGTTTCATATTTATCAAATGTTACATCCCTGCTAAATTATATATTTCTTTGACTAACTACATATATTTTGTAAGCTTTATAATTCTCACAATAACCAACAAATGTACATTTCTTATGTGAAGCTTACAACTTGTTCCTTTTCTCTTTTGGGACATGGAAGTAGACATGAAAACCAAATATCCTCAGGTTCCCAAATTCAAGCTTCTCACCAGTGCAGACTTCTTTAGGAGTCTTCTTTTTGAGGGCATGGTGAGGAGATATATTTCGAACATAGAAATTTGTGTTCACAGCTTCTCCCCATATAAATTTTGGAATTTTTTTATCATTCAACATGGCTTTTACCACTTCCATGATATTTCTATTATTTTTCTCACCCACACCATTTTTTTCTAGTTTATATGGTACAATAGTCACTTTTCTCATTCTAGCTTCTTTAAAGAATTCAATGAAGTCACTAGAAGTGAACTCTCCTCCATTGTCATATCTAAAATATTTTGATATGCTTTCCAATTTGTTTTTCCGCTATAGATTTTAAATATTTGAACATGATAAAAGATTCTCTTTTATGTTTTATAAAATAAATACATGTTTTGCGTGAAAATTAATCCACAAAGATAATATAATATAAGTAACCACAAAGAGAAGTTATAGGCATTGGTCCACATTAATCAAAATGTACAAGATGTAATACCTAATTGGTTCTACCTTTTTCTTCAAGGGAATGGTCCCTTCAGTTCATTTTCACTTTCACATCCTTGGAAATGGCATCATGAATAGATGTAATTTCTGGCATTCTGAAAAACACCTTTCTCACACGAGGTAATGCTTTGTAGTGCTAGTGAGCAAACCTTCAGCACTAAAGTTCACTTTGATTATTCATGTCATGGATTATTGCATGTATAAGTCTTTCATTGATTTTGTATACACCTTCACATCTATATCCTATAGTGATAACATCTCTCATGTTGGATCTCGATGGCCAAGTGATAACTTTACCATTTATGAAAGTAGCTTTCATTCCTATATCTTCTAAATATTATATGGACACAATATTCTTCCTTAAAGTAGGTACATATAAAAATTCTTGAAGAGTTAAAGTTTTACCTTGATCAAGATGGAAACAAAGAGGACCACATCCCTTTATGGGATATGTAGATTTATCTCCAATAATGATATTCAAATTTGTCTCCTTCTCAGCTATATTAGAGAGTAATTATTTGTAACTAGTAAAGTTCCTTGAAGAAGCACTATCAACCAACGAGCTATCACAAGAATTTTTAGGAGATGAAATACAAAGATCAGAAATAAGAAAGTAGTCTCATTGAGTCTCAACTGAATTATTTTCATACCTCTAGTTCCTCGAGGAATGATAGTTTCCTCTGCGAGCAGAAGGATATTCTCTTCTTCTTCAGTAATCATATTTTTGGGGCAATTGTTGAAGTTTGATTTTGATATTTTTTTTCTTTTTTGAACAGTCGTGAGCATAGTGTCCATGCTTTCAAAAATTGTAGCATTCGAATTTTTATAAGTCTCTAGTCCATTGGGAGGAGTTGTAGAGAGCATAATTTATCAAGTAGCTCATTATTATTCTTCATTTTTGCGTTTTTCCTTGTACAACAAAGGAAGTAGGTTCTCCCTCCTCAAGCTTGGGAATTATCCCTATGGAAATCATTCTGGCCTCTTCTTGACAGCACTTTCCCAGGAGCTCATTAGATGTAGGAAACTTTTCATTATTACTAATGGTAGAAATAAAAGTTTCCCAAGGAGGAGGAATACCTCTAAGCATAATCAATACTAGTTCTCTATCGAAAAAAACTTCACCATAATTTGATAGTAGATCTTTGATTTTTTATATCCTCATGAAGTATGCTTGAATGGTTTCTCCTTTTTTCATCTTAACATCATTGAGTTGATTCTTCAGAGAAATAATTTGACTCAAGTTTTCAACTTGATATCATCTTGTCATACATTTCTTTGAATTTCCTCAAATTGGAAAAATAAGTGATGAGGTAGTATCCAAGAGAGTCAAGGATAATAATTTCAACCTTGACTTCTCCTTTCTTATATCTGGCGTTGATAGAAACATTGGAGTTTTTAGCTAGTTCTACTAATTTTCCTTCCACATACTCTACAACATCATGTCTCAAGAGTAATATCCAATCTCGAATTCCAAGGGAAAATTTTTGAAGCATAAACCAAATTATTTTTGTTCTTAAAGTAGGAGGAAGACATCTTGATCTACCCAAAATTTTAACAACAAATAAAAAGAGACAACAAGAGATATTTCTGCTGTAAATGAGATATTTCAGCAGTAAAATGGAAGAGAAATTTCAGCAAAAAATTAGCATTAAGTAAAAGGTAAAACAAGAGATACTTAAAAAATAATAGTTACAAATGGAGTGGAAAACAAGTTATGTTTCAGCACTAAGAGAGTTGCAAATGGAGAAGATAGAAATTTATATTTAAAAAAAGAGAGAGCTTCCAATAGAACATACAACAAGCTATATTTAAGAAAAAAATAGATCTCCAAATGGAGCACACGACAAGATATATTTTAGAAAAAATAGAGTTGCAAATGGAATGGAAAACAAGATATATTTTAGCAAAAAGAGATATGAAAATGGAGCAGACAACAAACTATATTTCAACAAAAGGAGAGTTTCAAATGGAGTGGACAAAAAGCTATATTTCAGTAGAAAGAGAGGTGAAAATGGAGAGGACAGCAAGAGATATTAAAGCGGAAACAGAGTGGAAAATGGAGTGTAAAAAAAGATATATTCCATTAGAAAGAGAGCTGGAAATGGAGCTTTTATTCTTAATCTTGTCTTCACCAAAGCTTTGATACCATGTTAAAAATTCTGATGTTCTATGTTGTTACAATCACTTAAATTTAAAACTTTTGTATGCCACAAAATAAGTTAAGTAATTATAAATAGAACATAAACCATATAAACCATATGCATAATGGACGATAGTCAAGAAATCAATGAGACAAAGAAAAGTTAGGTCAATTACCAGGGAAAAACTCGTAAGAATAAAACCCAACTTGATGCTTCTTCTATTACAAGTCCATTGTTCAACAGAGAAACAAAGTACAATGAGAGAATGAATTTCACCCAAATCTGAAGAAAAACTATGATAGTAGTAGTTGATGCAAATAATGAATCTCTCTCTCTCTCTCTCTCTCTCTCTCTCTCTCTCTCTCTCTCTCTCTCAATCTTCCTCTAGATTCTGAAACTCTTTCTTTCTCAAGTTTGAATTCTCCTTTCACAAGCACAAGTAAGCGTGTCAAGTGAGGATGAGAGGCACAAATAGATAGGAAGAGAAAGGAGGCCAAATTCATGGAGTAGCTCCTATCCCTTGAGGAGGAGTTACATATGCCAAAATATGAGTTTAAAATATGTCATAAAGGGAGGAATGTAACTTATGCATTTAGGAGAGAAGTCGAACTTATGCATTAAAGAGGTGAAAGAGGAATATTTTATGGCGAATCATTAAATTGTGTAAGACAATGTAAGATGTGTGCAAGAGCATTAAAGAGAGAGACACATGAATCTATTAAGAGAGAGAGAGAGAGAGAGAAACATATGCATTAACTGAGGGGAGTTACATATGACATGATTGAGTCTCATGATTGAGAGACTGAAATTGTTTTTAATAATATAATAATAATATCATAAAGAGGATAATAGTAATAATAATTATTATATTTATGATTAAATTAAAAATTAAACAATTGAGATAATTCTATTATTTTACTTTCTAAAGATTTGTAGTCACTTGTCAAACATTGTTGATAATTTGAGCTTTTGCACTATAATCATTGTGTAAGATTCTTTTTTAAGTTTCCCTTCTTTCTCTTCTCTTTTCTTTTCTCATTTTCAATGTAATCATGCATTGGGTATAATTCTTGTTTAAGTTTCCCTTCTCTCTCTTATCTTCACTTTTTTTATAGATTCAATGTAGTTGTAAATATTCTCTAGGGTAATTTTTCTTGACCTCCTTTTGGTAGGGACAAAATTAGAAATATGAGGAGAATTACTCATAGTTTTAATAGATATAACTTAACCAAAAACAAAAAAAGATAAAAGGAACTTATGCACCTAAGATATTTGAGCTATTGGGATATATTCAGTCATGACATTCATCGAAGACCGAAATATATATTATAAGTGTTGCAGAGTATGTATATGGCCAAGACCATTGTAGAGTATGATATGTTGAGACTATCAGAGGAAAGACTATGCATATGGCTGTATAAGTATGATATATGATAGAAGTATGATATCTCAAGACCATAACCAATGAGAATGTGGGGCAAACACAATGAGACTAGATGATTATTGGATTTTTATTTTTATTTTTTTGTTTTAAAATCACATTAAGAATCAACAAATTTTAACAATTGATGAAAATTTGAAAATTATAAACACATATTTTAATAAATTTAAAATTTAAAATATTCTTAATTTTTAATTTTTAATTTATTTTTAACTTTTTAGTTTATTATACAATCTTTATTTTTATTTCAAATTATTTTCAATTGTTAATTTAAAATTTGACAAAACCTAATCATATTCAACGAGGACCCCTAGGATCCATAATGTGGAAGGCGGCTAATAACAACCACAACATAGTCAAAGAACATAGCTTATGGGAAATAGGGGATGGTGGGGAGGCAAATTTCTTTAGGGATACATGGTAACAACTACCTAGTTTCCAAGGGCGGATGGAAATTCCATGGCTCCAAGAACAAATAAAAAGGGAAGCCTTGATTAGAGTTTAGGATTTCTGGGAGACTAATGTCGAAGGTAACCCTTACCTCCTATGGAGGAAGGAGTACTAGTTCAGGACACAATGTTCGAGAGAAGACATAAGTACTCTAATACAAGAGCTAAGAGAAAGGAAGATAAAAAATAGTCATCACCCCGATAAAATCAAATGGGGATACAAACCATCTGGTCAGTCCAATATCAAAGAAGCATCTATAATAGCTGGAATCATCAAAAGAAACCATCCAAGAAAAAATAGAGTAAAATTTTGAAGTTAGGTCTTTGGCCTAAAATATCCAGCTTCCTTTGGTTGCTTATGAAGGAAAGAGTGTTGACTTGGGAGAACCCTCACAAGAGGGGGATGGCAGGGCCTTCAGTCTGTGTCTTATGCCTATCAGAAGAAGAGACCATGAATCACTTGTTTGATAAGTGTAGCAGGACCTCTAAAGTCTGGAAGAAGGGAGAAAAGATCTTGAAAAGGTCTAGCCAAGTCCCAGGATGTCTAGCTAATACGATCATAAATTGGGAGGTAGATCCCTTTAAGATTATCTCGTTAAATAGAATATGGAAGCTCACCCTGGGGTTTATATAATGGAAGATATGAAAGAAAGGAATAACTATATCTTCAAAGGTAAGAATAGAACAAAAGAGGAAGTCTGGGCAAGCATCCAATTCCATGCATGTGAAACCCTGGGGCTCAAGAGATAGGGACCAGATGACCTCAAGACCAATAGGGAGGAACTTGAGATGCTTCATGAATGGAAGGTAATGGAACCATTGCAATATATTGGAAAAAATAGTAAGGGACTGGCCTTGCCTTTGAGCTTTAATACCTGAGAACCCCCCAAGGATGAGATGTTCAAGTTACATTTCGACAGGGCCTTGAAAGGCAACTGAGGGCAGCGGGTCATGGCAGAGTAATCCGTGATAGTAAAGGGGAGATTTAAGGAATATCTTGGGTGTACTTGTGGGAGACCTCCAACAATGTAGCAGATATTGAGGGGCTACTTGCCGGGCTCGAATTGGAAATCCAACATCAATGGTTTCCTCTGATAATCAAGGAAGATTCCAAAACCATTACTGATCTAGCTTGCAGACTACTTAATGGGTCCCATGCGAGTAAGATTACCAAAAACTGGAAGATGGAAAATATCTTGGAATGCATGAGTTCCCTCCTTCAGATGCAATTGGAGGTCAAGCTCAACCATGTGAGGTGAAAAGAAAATGGTCTTGCAGACCTACTAGCCAACCATGGAGTCAAGGCGAGAGAAGAAATTCAGCCAAGGAATTGGGGAGATATCGTGGAATCAAACCTCAAGGAAAGATGCAAGAGGATCATGTGGAAATATCAAGGGTGCCCCAGATGCGGGTGATTATGTCACACGAAAGGTAGGAAAATTGCCACATGCTCACCACGAGTTTGAGTATGCGGTGGAGGGACGAAATCGTCGACATGGCTGTGGGACAGGTTAAGTAGGGGAAGGATGGTGATTGTAATCAACATTAGGCAGAACATAAAAATGCAGGCAGAGGCAGTGGGGATGCCTGATCCCTAGGGGCCAAGGCATCACCTTTGTCTTAGTCTGTGCGTGAATACAGGAATTATTATAGGAAGGTGGAGGGAAGGAAACTCAGAAGATTAAGGAGACCGAGAAGGATTTATATGGTTTTGTAGGGATAGGGGCGGCACTGTTGAAGTCTGGTGCAGTGGGGTGCGTAGACAGAAAGGTGGTGGAGCAACGCTAGAGACTATGGAGGAGATCCGTAGACACTCACATAAGGAAGAGAGGATATAGGTATTCCCTCTTCTGGGGAGTGGGTCGAGGAATAGGGAGTGGGAGAGAAGAGGACATCGGGGGCGGAAGAAACGTGCAATATTCTCAGCCTGTGAAATGGGGAGGAATACTATATTGGGAGGCTCTATTCTTCTCTAAGAACAACGATGAGGATACCTACACCATTTCAAAAATGGAGGTGGACCTGGTTAAGTATCTATGTAGAGAGTATGGGATGGGAGTTGAGGTGCACCCCGTCTGGGTGTCAAGGATATTCCTGGGCCATCTAATTCGGGAGAGGAGCCGAATTGGGAAAGTGATAAAGGAAAAAATCAACAACATCAGGGAAGCAATGGACAAAAGCCTCAGAAAGTTGCAAGATACCAGGCTCATAGCTGGATACCTTAACATTCTACAACTCAACAATGCGCTCTCGATGGAAGATGACGGGGATGGACAAGAAGAAGCAGAAGATACCAAGCAAGAGTCAAACAAGCCAGGAGGGCAAGACCAGAACTGGGACTGATAAGGTGCCTTGGCCTCCTTTTTTTATGATTAGTTATCTATGTGATTTTAGCCCTATAATGTATATAGTCCGAACTCTTAGTAGGTTTAGCTAGTTACAAGTAGGAGTTCTGGCCCTACTACCTTTCTTAGGGGCCATGAGACTACACTTTCCTCTTGTTTCCCGATATGGGTGGAGACGTATTTTCAATTTTGGACAAATGGTCTGGTTTCTGGAGTGTCGACAGATCACTGTATGTAAACATCTAAATAGTGAATAGAAGGAGGCCCATATTTGCTGGTTAAAAGAAAAATTGTTAATTATTAATTGTTATTTTATTATTTATTCAATCTTAATCTCTGATTTAAAAATTAATATATATATATAAAATCACCTTCATATTTTCATTGGTCGGATTAAATGTTGATTGTTGAATTCTATTGTTCTGTTTTTACATGTTAGGTTTTATTGTTATTTTTTTAGGTTTCTATTGTTCCTTTTTTTACCTGTTAGGTTTTATCATACTTTTTTAACCTAAGAAACCTAATGTTCCTCTCTCCTTTCCTCCTACCTAGATAATCCTATTTTCACTATTTTCTAATTATTTTTTTTAGTTTATTATTTCAGGATGGGTGGAGTGTCACCTAAAACATTAAACAAAATCTTGGTTCCACATACATAACAAAATATCCAAAAGTAACATTACAATAATTATGAGTTGTGAAAACTTACATACTCTTAATTAATACATTTATAAATTAATTAAAAATTAAAATATCTAAATATATATTTTAAAATATTAATTACACGGATAAGTCTCCCCTCTATTAGAATTATCCATTTTAATCATTTTGTTATTAGTGAGTTTAATCATTGTGTTAATCACAGATTCCAATCAGAGAATTTAAAATAAAAGGTAGTAGAATATTTTTGTTGTCACCATTATATCAATGAATAGAATCGATAGACATAATTTTCTTGCACATCTAAATCAAATGATTAAACCTCTTTTAAATTATTTTTTTACCAAATTATAATTAAAAATTTACTATACCATTAACTATTAACTAGATATGAATATTAATACAAATTAAATTCACTTCATTTAAATACTAGCTTTATAGAACGTGCATAGCCTATTTTGAAGAATTTAAATACTAGCTTTATAGAACGTGCATAGCCTATTTTGAAGCACGTATCCACTATTGAAAGGGCCCTTAAACTATGAAACATCAACTCCAACCACATGTTAATTTCATTCGCAATTGATTTTATAATGTAACATCGACACAAACGTGAAACCAATGCCAATTCACATTATCAATAGAGAAATGTTTTCTCTATGAGGTTTCCATTGCCGAAGTTTGATTACTCAACTTCATTTTTAAGTTTGGAGGTTTCATTTATTATATATATCAATTATTATCTTTAATATCCATGTTATTAAGGTTATGGTTTATTGAAAATTCGTGATATAAATTTATTACGTTATATTTCAATGTAAGAAGAGAATAAGGCACCCTTGCTTTATGTTTTTTATTATTATTAATGTTATCATTTTATTTTACATGATAAAATATGTAAATTACATTTAAATTGATGGCGTTCGATGAAGGGCCAGCAATGGAGGTGTGTGTGTTCCAAGTGGTAGATGAACCCGATTAATAACAACAACCCATGCTCCATGTTTTTGCTTCTTTTTGGTGCATGGATTTTAATGCGTCGGTTGATGCTATTGATTGTGGAGCGTTTTATCTTTTACTTAATATTCTTTTATTAAATTGAAAACTCTGTCGTTTAAATTCCACATAACAATTCAACAGAAAAATAAATGGATGACCCCCAATCGGGGTGAACACTTGGCAGCTCACAACTCATCATTGTAGTGCGATGGCGGTGAATCCCCTCTCAGCGCATGGCACGACAGGAACGAGCGAGTTTTAATGATCAAGTATGATGAACAACCTGGGTTGTCAGACGAAAGACGGCAAGGTTCACGCATGGTAAGTTTCCCTCCACCCTCCCTTCAAGCGGTAATGCTTTGCTCTTTGTATGCAATCGCTCGGAAGTGGCAGAGGAGGAAGACTGGAAACACTGCTCCTTTCAGTAATTCAGATAGGTGCTGGTATGTATAAAACCTTCTCCTTTTTCTGCATATGGATGCCACTGCTCTGGATTGGAACTGTAAGTTATATAAAATGGTAGAGTGTTGTGTTAATCAAGTTTGTAGTTATGAACCGGCCATCCAAAAGTGGGTAAGGCCCTGTTTTCGGGACCCCTGCCATTTGTATGCTACCTCAACCAGTGGAGGAGTTATTCGCATCCACCCTGATAACTGTATTACTTTGATTCAATTTGTCACCTTCTGCGCGAAAAGGAAAGTTCGGGTTAATGTGGGCATCGTTACTCACAGGTCTCTGTCTAGGGTAGCTTCTCCTTTGCGACACGCAAAGTCTGGTCTGCGAATTGAATTAGGGTTGAACCCTTCACCCCACTGTGACATGTATAGTCAAGTAAGTTTGCATCGTCAGGTCAGTAGGTTGGGAGGGAGTTATAATATCATCCCTATCTCTGCTTTTCCAGCTAGCCTTGCCATGTATTTCTGTGCTCTGTTAAAAATGTTGTGGAACCTTTGTTCTAAATTGTGGTTGATAGACAGGTCCTCGTTCTGTGCTCGGTTAAATATGTTGTGGACCCTTTGCTCTGAATGGTGGTTGATAGACAGGTCCTCGTTCTGTGCTCTGTTAGATATGCTGTGGACCCTTTGTTCTGAATTGTGGTTGATAGACAGGTCCTCGACCTTTATTGAGACGAATAGGGTGTATACAGTTGAGTCTCTATCTAGCCCCAGTAGCGTAAAGCCTAAAGCACAGGTCAATTTTCTTTGGTTAACTTACTACTGCGGGAAGCACAGTCACATCCTTTATACCCATGGGAGAAATGTAATGTCGCCATGTAAAGTAACTCAGGCCCTTACTAAACCCTGTTGTATATCTTTGTCACAGTTTCGGATTTTGCTGAGTATGGGGAAACGTCGCTCAACTTCTCAGACCTTGAAAGGGAAGCAACCACTTCAGCCAGAGCCACTGCCAAAGAAAAGAGGTATGAAATCCAAACAAGAGCTCGTAGAAAAGCTAGCAGACAATTATGTTAAAGGGAACTCCTCCAAGACTCGTCAGGAAATCCGGGGTTGGGAAAGAGAGATCCAAACTGAACCAGAAGACAATGAAACTGAAGCAGAAATTCTCGACTTCATCACTGATCCTGGAAACACCCGTGGTCGTCTCACCTTATTTCACCAGACTATACATACCTACTGGACAGTCAAATGTCTGCTGGCAAAAGCCATACAGAGTTTTCCCCCTGGAAAAAAAAACATAGACTCAACAAAGTTGGAAGCCCGCATCATGGAAAAGATGCAGGATATGCAGGACCAGCTCTATCATATCAAGATTACCCAGTACCAGGCAGCTGATTGAATGGGTAGACTGGATGACAGAGTGGGACGTATGGAAAAACTGTTGCAACATCTCTAACAAGTGGACATGCCAGGGTCCAATGTTAAAGACCCCGCCCCTGTCTCTTCCTCAGATGGCTAGTAGTTTATTTACTGTTATTGTTGTATGAAAGTTGCAATTTTGTATGAACTCATTTTCTATTATCAGAATGTAGATAGGTATGCCATAGAACAGCTAGCCCACATGGGCTACAGAAGAATGAAACTTGTTCAATTTTGGTACGCTTTTCATGCACTCAGATGGCCAACAGACCTGGTTTCCTTCAGGCAGGTTGAGGCCATAACTGAAGTGCATAATTTTGTAACTTGCTTTGCAAATATAAATAGCAAATAGAAAGGTCCTACTATGTTCACAAAAAAAAGAAAAATAAATGGATGAAGATAATTTCAACAAACTGAAAGATGCTACAAGTTTTATGTGATAAACAGGGTCCGAGGTTTATGGTTTCTTGAGAAAGTTCAATTTAATATACAAGTTAGTCCAAGTTTATGGTTCATTGGTTATTTGCGAAATTGTAGTCATGTTTATTTCCAAAGTTTACTAAATTAAATGTGCTACGCAGGTCGGCCAAGCTTCCATTTGATACAAAAGTTCATGAGGTGTGATAGCTTCACCCTAAAGGCCTTTATTAAATTATTCCAGCCTCAATAGAAAGTGTCAGGTATGTAAAAAATATCAATCTTAAAACTGAATTTTGTATTCAAAACTAAATTACAGCATGTATTTCAGACTAAATGTCGAAGAGAAAGTTTGAAAAATAACCAAATATGAGTTTTTGTGGCTATTTGTTTTGGATGAATGTAGTTTATACCCAAAAATTTTTAGTCTCTAGTATTAATTCTGAAAATCAATTTATTTCCTCAAATATTTCTTTGTTGAGATATCAATGCCATGTGAAGAAATATCTAACAAAATATCTTTAAGGATCCATAGATTGTGAATAAAATTTTCTTTCTTGGCATTGTTGTTGCATAGGTTTGTATGAAAAAAAAATCCATAGCATGCCTAAAACTTGAAATGATAGTTCTTTTAAAACACAATAAAATTTTCAATGGAGTGAGTTACATTTTGTGTAATTTATGATGTAATTAAATAGGGACTTGTTTACAATTTCTAGCAGGGGCTTCAATAAGCTTGCTTAGCACCGCACACGCAAGTGGACTTGGCCTTGCTAAGTTTCTCCTTTGTCAATTTCTTAACAGTTCTTTATGTGAAACCAAAGATGAACCCATACACGAACCTACTCCCATGTTCTCGCATCTATTGGCATTTTTCGAGGCTTCCCTCGCCTTTTGCGGCCTTGGCGTACCTCAGTGGTTTGGCGAACCTCTGGCAAACTTCTAGCAAACTTTCAAGACTTTGAGAATGACAAACAGTGTCTTAGCAGACAATTAAATGCACAAAGTAACAATACTTAATAATGCGGAATTTCTAATAAATACTTCTCTCTTTATTGATATCAAAATAATATTACAGAGCAAATTACAGGACTCATAATATATGACTGGAAATCAAGATCTCTTTTTAGAGATTGACTGTAGTGGAATTTACCAGACTTAGGCTACACAATAAATGTGCGAGCTCTACTGGAAGCTTCCTAGCCAGTTGCAGACTCTGTCTCAGAGTTCTTTATAGAACACACAACACACAGACTGACTTAATTACAGACTCAATCTATGATCAGGCCACTTTAGGTTCTTGCCTATGACGAGCACATAGACACGCAGGCTTCTCTGATCACCTAGGACTGGAGACCAAGATCCGTGTTGTAAGCAGATCACGAGATTTCATGTAGATGCAGAGCAGGGAACTCAGACTCGACTCAAAACACAAATGAAAAACTCCAAATGCTTATGTCTCAAGAATGAGCCTAACCCTCCTTATATAGGAAATGAGGGGGGACAAACATTCCTGTAGAGCCATCGGATTATTGACAAGTGGATGGCGAATCATTGCTTTCGGGTAACACCGAAGTGACATCCACGCAGAGATTCGGTCTTTCCGACACATGTGACAGTGTGTGGGTACTACACAGTGGATACCTTTGATGTACAAGGCCCATGAGGAAACATAATTATTAGATACAAAGAGGATGCTTTTCTGAATAGGTAAAAATCCCTCGAAAAAAAAACCTGTCATTGTGAACCCGTGACTGGGTAATTATACATAATGGATACTTTTGTTTTAGCAGACTATAAGGCAACCTTTAGCAACTTATGGGTTCATAAGATTTTTATTCCGGAAATCGCGGTGAGGATACGAGTAATCATCAGGCCTTTGTGTATATGGAGCATACAATCTGGGGTTTAACTCATTATGATTTGGTGTTTTATCATGGTCATGACCAACCATTGGTGATGCATCTTCATATGAGACATTAATACGAGAATTTGTGTCTTGTATTGAGCTAATAATGTCTCTCCACAGAGTTTGACATGGGTGTGAAAGCATTCCATAATATTTTTCTAGACACTCCTCCCATTTATTCTCAGTATGACTCAAAATAATAGGGATCCATCACGTAAGCACTTAGCCATAATTTCGAACACCAAATATCCAACCATGGCGGTTGTCGAGCCTTTGATTTATCGAATTGGGACCAATTTGATCATGATGTGTGGATCTCATTAGGTAAGCCTTGTTCATTAGGTTCCACGATGGATTTTTATATCCTACTGCAAGAATTATACACAGTGTCGGGAAAAACCAAGTTAGGATCATGCGGCACATACGAGGCTCTCATCAAATAATCTTTCTGAGTACACGTGTGCATTGATAGCATGGGATTTCTTTGAAGATTTTTGTTACTGATTCTTGTAAAGCTGGTATAATAACAACAAGATCGCAAAAATCTTCCAATAGAGATCTTTCAGCTTCTTGTGAAGCTGTCATGCAGGTAGAATACATCATATCATCGATCCATCGACTTCCTTTTGGATGTACTCTTCTTTCTAGTACTAGATGTTTGATGTCTGAATGATTCTGAAGATTTGCATCTAGTATCTTGGTATGGCGGAGTTGCCACGTGGGTCTCCACTTCTCCCTGTATACTGCCCATGACTCATCATCAGATATGGATCTGAGTTCTTCTCTCTGTTGGGCATGGTTCCATTTTGTAATGATGACCATCACATGTGCTTCTTCTTTCTGGTCATCATGTTGTTCTTGATGCTGGATAAACTCTCTACTGAGAAAGTCTGGCAAACAGTTCTCAGAACCCTTTATGTGTTCAACTTTAAAAGTAAAATTTACAAATAGCACTTGCCATCTTGAAAATTTGGCATCTTTAGGATTCTTTATTTCTTTTGAAATAACTTTGCCCAGAGCCTGAGCATCAGTTCTCAGTAAAAAGAATTTGTTTACCAAGTGAATGGAGAATTTTCTAATACAGTTCCATGCAGCCTTAACTTCTTTTTCAATTGTGGAGTAATTCTTTTCAGCTTTACTCCAAAATCCAGATGCATATTGCACGACTTTTTCTTCACTTTTCTGGCTCTACTCACTTGGTCTCTGTTTGAGGACACCTCCCCAACCTATATTGTTGGCATCTGTTTCAACAATCTTAAAAGAGCCATCATCAGCAACATAGAGTATAGGAAGATTCTTGACCTTCGATTTAATATTTTTGACAGCTAGTGTATGAGCTTGAGTCCAAGGTTTTGGATTCTTTCTTAGTCTCTGGTTGAGCAGAGACCTGTCACTGGCACATGATGAATAGAATTTGCTTACATAGTTTAAACATCCTAAAAACTGCAATTGAGTCTTGTCTAGAATGATGTCTGGAAATTTATCTATGAACTCAAGAGCATGGCTCTGTAAACCAATTTCTCCATTGTCTATAATGTGCCCTAAAAACTTTATTCTGGTCCTACATAACTCCATTTTCTTCTTACTTAGGACCAACCCATTTTTCTGGACCAACTTCATGAAAATTCTTAAATGTTTAAAATGGTCATGGAGATTTTTAGAGAAAACTAGGAGATCATCTATATATGCAAGTAACCACTCATTATATGGCTTAAAAATGGAATCCATTACCTTTTGGAACTTAGAAGGTGCATGCTTTAAACCGAATGGCATCACATTCCATTCGTAGTGTCCTGCTGGCACACTGAATGCCGTCTTCCATTTATCTTCTTCTTTTATGGCTACTTGCCAAAAACCAGATTTTAGATCAAATTTTGAGAACACTTTGGCTCCAGATATCCTACTCAGCAAATCTCCTTTCTGCGGAATAGGATACATATCATATGAAAGGACAGAGTTAAGAGGCTTATAATTTATGACAAGTCTGGGAATACCTCTTATCTGTTCACTTCTCTTGTTGATGTAGAAGCCATAATAGTTCCACGAACTGTCAGACTCCCGGATCAGCTTTCTTTGAAGGAGCTGATCTATTTTTTTTTCACAGAGCTGTCTGTATTCTTTGGACATGGAGATAGCTGTGGATTTGCATGCTTTGCCCGTATATCCGTCCTTGTAGGGAAATTCTACACAATGCTGCTTGCGATGCCAGAATGCATTGGGTTCTTCTGAGCAACAAGTGTTTTCAAACTGTTTCTTTAATTCAGAGATCTATCTCTGAATCTCTGGAGAACTCAACTGATCTTCAATTCTGATCATACTCTTATGATCTTTGAGTTCTTTTAGATTGTTTTCTACTTTGTGAAGTTCCTGCATAGCCAACACCATTGTTGAAACTCGAGGATTAGATATATAGGGAAGTTCTATCCTCTTACTCTGATTATCAGATGTAGGCATTGTGATGAAATATCTCGGAGATTTATCTGGGAACCTGAAAGAACCATGGGGCTCTACTGCCGCTATAAATACATTTCCCAAAATGCAGTCAACAAGAATTTCAACAATTGCAAACTTAAGTTTGACACAATGGGTATCAAAGCAAACATCAGCTTTTGGAACTTCAAATTTTAACTCTTTTTTTCAAAGTCCTGTGATTTTTCTGGTAGCAGATACCCAGAATCTAGAGGGAACAATTTTCTTGGAAAGGATATTTACATCTGCTCCTGAATCTATTAATGCAGTCACTTTATATATTTTACCTTCAACACAAATATTTACCTTGACATGGTATTGTTGGTATTGAACTGCAAGGACTTGCATTTCTCTTAATCCAATTTTTGGATCTGGCATTCCTTCAGCAATCTCCACTTGTGTATTTGAAGATTGTTCTGGAGCAGTATGCAGAGTGTAATTTGTGTTTCTGCTTGAGAGAGAGCTAGAAAGCTGAGAGCCTCTTTTGGCCATTTCTAGTTGTGCAACTTGTGATTTCAGGGCAGAAATTTCTGACTTCATTGAATGTATCTCCTTACTCACCTCCCCCAAAGTGAGTGTACGAACTTTGCTTGAATTATACTAGAGATACATTTTGGTATTTCGTTCGTAAGAAGCATCAACAAAATTAGGCTTCTTACTTGAGGGTGCACTGGAAGAACCAGTACCATGCTGCATAAAAGTCTTTAATAATGCAGCCTTCAACTCACCTTCCTCCATGGTGCAGATCTGTGCAAAGACCTTGAGATCATATTCATCATTTTGTTCCATGAGGACTTTTAAATTTCCTGAGAATTCTTCTGGGAGAGAGTCATCAGAAGAAATATCTGAATCATCATCAGAACAATCACAATGAAAATTTTGTGAGTCAGAACATTGGCAATAAGAATGAACCTCTTCTTCAGAAGAATAAGAAATAGAAGTATAAGAGGAATATTCACGATGAGAATCTTCTGTTGCTTGCTGGATAGCAAGACGGTTGCAGTCTTATGTTATGTGAAATGAAGAATTGCACCGTCGACATCGGTCTTCGACTTTAATAGCGGTGCTTGGGCCAGCCTGATTTTTGGGCTGTGATTTCTTACCATGGCCTCTTTTAGACTCAAGACCTATGGGGCATACATTAGAAGTGTGAACATGTTCTCCACAGAGCCAACAGATAATACCCTTCATTCTTTCTAGCTTAGGATCTTTTGCCTTGATATCCATAGGGGTGTAGTAATGAGTCTTGGGGTTATTTCTGTAATAACCTTTTCTTCCTTTGGCTGGTTTCCTTTTCTGGGGTCTGAGATCAAGTTTCTTTTCAGAGCTCAGTCTGTAAGTGGAGGCTCTGGTTCTACGATGAGCCTTATTTGCTTTTCTTTTTGTCTTCCTACGAGTAACCAAAGGATCATCAATGGTTATACCATACTTACTGCAGAAATATTTGGTACCAGGCAATCTGTTAAATTTATCAATATAATTTGTCATCTTAGAGTTGGTACAACAAGTTATCAACACCTTAGTGATGATAGAATAGATTTCTACCCATAGATAAACTTCAAGAGGCAAGGGGAAGACTTCTTGCAACTTTAATGTATCAACTAATTTGGATGGAAGTGCTGCAAGGTATACTTGTTTCCACATAATATTCTTTGGTTCTTTAACCAAATATATTCTCTATATCCAGTCTCTGTGGAAGTCTTCAAACTGGTTGATATTCCTACACTTTAGATTCACTAGAATCATTTCATGCTTATCTGACAGTGTAATATCAGCATCGTAAAAATGTTCTTGGATCATTGCAGTCAGTGCACCAATCATATTATTCTGAGGGATGCCATCAGGATGAAACATAATATCCCCATTCTCATCTTTTAAAATTTCCTTCTCCATTTTATCAATCATCGTAGGAGAGGATTCAAGTTCCCACCACCTGGTAAGTGTTCCTGTAAAACACTGCATTAAAGTTTTGCAGGATTCAACTTCAGTCTTGCCTGCAACACACATGAGCCTATATTCTGTAATCATTTGATCAAGCATTTTCCTGATCTGTGCAGTAGTCAGATTATCTAAATTCCATTCTTTATGACTATCTACATGAAATATTTCCCTTGGGGGAATCTTTCCAACTCCATATAGATCAGGGGCAGGATGTTTGGTGAACTGAGGCTCAAGTGGCTCATAAATAGGAAGAACTTCATGTTCTGTATCAGACTCGGAGATGAGGGTTTTGGAAGATATCTTTTTAGACTACAATTTATTTTCAAATGCATCAGCTTCTTTAGGGAGAAGAAAAGCAAACCTAGAGACAAGGCTTTCACTAAGTTCATGAGTATGAATCGCTTTTCCCTTATGCAAAAATGAAGCTGGTATTGGTTTCTCTACTTTCTTCAAACTCATTCTATTGAATTTATCAGACATATTTGAAATTAAATGCTGAGTAGAGATAGAATTTTCTATAACACAATTCTCTACTTTCCCAGTCTTTTTGAAGGATTCTAAAGAATAATCTTTAGCAACTGAAGAATTATACTGTACTAAATTTAAAACATTATTTACATCATTAATAGAGACTTGGACTCTATCAATTTGATCTCTGACTGTGGTATCTTTTGTTACATTTTTCTCCAAGCCAGTGAGAGCAGTATTAGTCCAATTGACTTGTTCACTGACTTTCTGAATTCTACCTTCAGCACCTACTGCATCAGTATCCTTCTGAACTAAAGGATAAGCATTGGCTGAATTATGACCTTCTCCTAACACAATGCTTTTGAAAGGAGGATATGAGGTAGAAGTCTCAATTTTGCTACCATCTGTGACCGTCCAAGAATTTCAAGAAGAAGATGTGGAATCATTCATCAAAACAACTTCTGATTCTTTAGCTTTCTTCCATGAATAAAAAGAAATCCAAACATTTTCTTTTTCCATGAAAGCTTTCCATTCATTTGCTAATGCTATATTCTCTTCAGGAGTGTGTGAAAGACCAAATTCAGTAGCCTGTGGATGTGTATAAATATCCCAGTTCAACATCTGTTTCATCCATGAAGCAGGGATCTGATGTTTAGAACATCCATCCATCAAAGTGTAAAACTTATGGATTTCAGGGACTGATGGTCTTTCGCAGTCTTTTGGCAGATCTTTAAATCTGCATTCAGGGATCAATCTATCTTTTTCTCCTAAGTATCTTAACATTTCTTTATGTGAACCCAGCGATGAACCCATACACGAACCTACTCCCACGTTCTCGCATCTATCGGCCTTTTTCACGGCTTCCCTTGCCTTTTGCGGCCTTGGCGTACCTCATTGGTTTGGCGAACCTCTGGCGAACTTCTAGCGAACTTTCAAGACTTTGAGAATGACAAACAATGTCTTAGCAGATAGTTAAATGCACAGAGTAACAGTACTTAATAATGTGGAATTCCTGATAAATACTTCTCTCTTTATTGATATCAAAATAATATTACAAAGAAAATTACAGGACTCAGAATATATGACTGGAAATCAAGATCTCTTTTCAGAGATTGAATGCAGTGGCATTTACCAGACTTAGGCTACACAATAAATGTGTGAGCTTTACTGGAGGCTTCCTGGCCAATTGCAGACCCTGTCTCAGAGTTCTCTACAGAGCACACAACACACAGACAGGCTTAATTACAGACTCGATCTATGATCTGGTCACTTTAGGTTCTTGCCTATGCCGAGCACATAGACACGCAGGCTTCTCAGATCACCTAAGGACTTGAGTCTTAGCACCGCGATGCAAGCAGATCGATAAAATTTCTCGCAGATGCAGAGCAGGGAGCTTCGGCTCGACTCAGACTCAAAACACACAAATGACTCAAGACTCTCTGAATGCGAATGCCTCAAGAATGAGCCTAACCCTCCTTATATAGAAAATTAAGGGGGAAAAACATTCCTGTAGAGCCATCGGATTATTGACAAGTGGATGGCGAATCATTGCTTTCGGGTAACACCGAAGTGACATCTGCGCAGAGATTCGGTCCTTCCGACATATGTGACAGTGTGTGGGTACTACACAGTGGATACCTTTGATGTACAAGGCCCATGAGGAAACATAATTATTAGGTACAAAGATGATGCTTTTCTGAACAGGTAAAAAGCCCTCAGGAAAAGACCTGTCACTATAGACCCGTGACTGGGTATTATTACATAATGGATACTTTTGGTTTAGCAGAGTCCATGAGAACCGCTTGTACTAGCTACATTGGATTCTTCCAAGATTTTTATTCCTGGAAATCTGAGGGTAGGATACAGATAGTCATCCCAGGCCTTTGTGTATATCCGTCGTAAAATCATGGGTTTATTTAATATGATTTGATGTTTTATCTTGGTCATACCCAGCCATTGATGATGCATCTTAATATGAGACATTAATACAGAATTTATTAATCTGTATTAGAGCTGGCCAATATCTTTCACAGTTTGACATGGAGTGTGAAAACATTCTCCTATTTTCTCTAGACAATGTTCACACTTACTCTGCCAGTATGACTCAAAATAATAGGGATCCATACTGTAAGCACTTAACCCATAGTCGAACCACCAACTGTCAAGCCATGGCAGTTGTTGGATCCTTTGATTTATCCAGGTGGGACCAAATTTAATCTTGGTGTAATGAGTCTCATTACGGCCATCCTTGTTCATCAGGTTCCACTAGTGATTTTTATATCCTGCAAAAATATACACAGTGTTAGTAAAAAGCAAGTTAGGATCATCACCTGGCCACATGCGGAATTCAGCCAACCAATTTTTTCCCTGGTACCGTGTCTTGTTGATAGCATAGGATTTACTGAAGATATTTGTTCTGTTGTTGCCGCTAGTACCAATAACAGCGAGATCACAGAAATCTTCGGATATAGATCTTTCAACTTATTTTGAAGCTTTCATGCAGGTAGAATACATCATATCATGGATCCATTGACTTCCTTTTGGATGTACTCTCCTTTCTGGTACTAGATGCTGGATGTCTAAATGATTCTGAAGATTTGCATCTAGTATCTTGGTATTGCGGAGTTGCCACGTGGGTCTCCACTTCTCCCTGTATACTGCCCATGACTCATCATCAGATATGGATCTGAGTTCTTCCCTCTGTTGGGCATGGTTCCATTCTGTAATGATGACCATCACATGTGCTTCTTCTTCTCGGTCATCATGCTGCTGGATAAATTCTCTACTGAGAAAGTCTGGCAAACAGTTCTCAGAACCCTTTATGTGTTCAACTTTAAAGGTAAAATTTGCAAATAGCGCTTGCCATCTTGCAAATTTGGCATCTTCAGGGTTCTTGATTTATTTTGTAATGACTTTGGCCAGAGCCTGAGCATCAGATCTCAGTAAAAAGAATTTGTTTACCAAGTGGATGGAGAATTTTCTGATGCAGTTCCATGCAGCCTTAACCTCTTTTTCAATTGTAGATTAATTCTTTTCAGCTTTACTCCAAACTCCAGATGCATACTGCACAACTTTTTCTTCATTTTTCTGGCTCTCCTCACTTGGTCTCTGTTTGAGGACACCTCCCCAACCTATATCGCTGACATCTGTTTCAACAATCTTAAAAGAGCCATCATCAGCAACATAGAGTATAGGAAGATTCTTGACCTTGGATTTAATATTTTTGACAGCCAGTGTATGAGCTTGAGTCCAAGGTTTTGGATTCTTTCTTAGTCTCTGGTTGAGCAGAGACCTGTCAGTGGCACATGATGAATAGAAATTGCTTACATAGTTTAAACATCCTAAAAATCTATGCAATTGAGTCTTGTCCAGAATGATGTCTGGAAATTTATCTGCGAACTCAAGAGCATGACTCTGTAAAGAAATTTGTCCATTTTCTATACTGTGCCCTAAAAACTTTATTTTGGTCCTACATAATTCCATTTTCTTCTTACTTAGGACCAACCCATTTTTCTGGACCAACTTCATGAAAATTCTCAAATGTTTAAAATGGTCTTGGAGATTTTTAGAGAAAACTAGGAGATCATCTATATATGCAAGTAACCACTCATTGTATGGCTTAAAAATGGAATCCATTACCTTCTGGAACTTAGAAGGTGCATGCTTTAAACCGAATGGCATCACATTCCATTCGTAGTGTCCTGCTGGAACACTGAATGCCGTCTTCCATTTATCTTCTTCTTTTATGGCTACTTGCCAGAAACCAGATTTTAGATCAAACTTTGAGAAAACTTTGGCTCTAGCTATCCTACTCAGCGAATCTCCCTTGTGCGGAATAGGATATGTATCATCTGCAAGAATAGAGTTAAGAGGTTTATAATTTATAACAAGTCTGGGAATACCCCTTATCTGTTCACTTCTCTTATTGACATAGAAGCCATAACAGTTCCATGGACTGTCAGACTCCCTGATTAGCTTTCTTTGCAAAAGTTGATTTATTTCTTTTTCACAGAGCTGTCTGTATTCTTTTGACATGGGGATAACTCTAGATTTGCATGCTTTGCCTGTATATCCATCCTTGTAGGGAAACTCTACACAATGTTGCTTGCGATGCCAGAATGCGTTTGGTTCCTCTGAGCAACAAGTGTTTTCAAACTGTTTCTGCAATTCAGAGATCTGTCTTTGAATTTATGAAGAACTCAACTAATCTTCAATTCTGATCATATTTTTATGATCCTTGAGTTCCTTCAAACTATTTTCTTCTTTGTGGAGTTCCTGCATGGCCAACACCATTGTAGAAACTCGAGGATTAGAAATATAAGTTCTATCCTCTTACCCTGATTATTTGATATAGGCATTGTAATGAAATAGCCTGGAGATTTGTCTGGAAATCTGAAAGAACCATGGGGCTCTACAACTGCTAAAAATACATTTCCCAAAATGCAATCGACTGGAATTTCTGCAATTGAAAACTTAAGTTTGACGCAATGGGAATCAAAACAAACAGCAGCTTTTGGAACTTCAAATTTTAATTCTTGCTTTCAAGTCCTATGATTTTTCTGGTAGAAGATACCCAGAATCTGGAGGGAACAACTTTCTTGGAAAGGATATTTACATCTGCTCCTAAATCTATTAATGCAGTTACTTTATACATTTTACCTTCAACAAAAATATTTACCTTGACATGGTGTTGCTGGTATTGAACCGCAAGGACTTGCATTTCTCTTAATCCAATTGTTGGATCCGACATCCCTTCAGCAATCTCCACTTGAGAATTTGAAGATTGTCCTGGAGAAGTTTGCAGAGTGTAATTTGTGTTCCTGCCTAAGAGAGAGCTTAAAAGCTGAGATCCTCTTTTTGTTATTTCTAGCTTTGCAACTTGAGATTTCAGGGCAGAAATTTTTGACTTCATTGAATGTATCTCCTTACTCACCTCCCCCAAAGTGAGTGTATGAACTTTTCTTGAATTATGCTGGAGATACGTTTCGGTATTTCGTTCGTAAGAAGCATCAACAAAATGAGGCTTCTTATCGGATGAGGTACTGGAGGAACCAGTACCATGCTGCATAAAAGTTTTCAATAATGTAGCTTTCAAGTCTCCTTCCTCCATGGCGCGGATCTGTGAAAACACTTTGAGATCATCTTCATCATTTTGTGCCATGAAGAATTTTAATTTTCCTGAGAATTCTTCTGGGAGAGAGTCATCAGAAGAGAAATCTGAATCATCATCAGAACAATCACAATGACAATTCTGTGAGTCAGAACATTGACAATAAGCATGAACCTCTTCTTCAGAAGAATAAGAAACAGAAGAGTCAGAGGAAGATTCGGAATGTGAATCTTCGGCTGATTGCTGAATAGCAAGACGGTTATAGTCTTATGTCTTGTGAAATGCAGAATTTCACTGACGACATTTGTCTTCAACTTTAATAGCGGTGCTTGAGCCAGCCTGGTTTTTAGGCTGTGATTTTTTACCACGGCCTCTTTTAGACTCAAGCGTTGTGGGACACATATTGGAAGTATGACCGTGTTCACCACAAAGCCAACATATAACTCCTTTCATTATTTCGAGCTTATGATCTTTGGGTTTGATGTCCATAGGAGTGTAGTAATGAGTCTTGGGGTTATTTCTGTAATAACCTTTTCTTCCTTTGGCTGGTCTCTTTCTCTGAGGTCTGAGCTCGCATCTATTTTCAGAGCTCAGTCTGTAAGTCGAGGCTTTGATCCTGCGTTAAGCCTTTTTTTCTTTTCTTTTTGTCTTCCTGCAAGTAACCAAAGGATCATCAATGGTTATTCCATATTTACTGCAGAAAGATTTAGTACCAGGCAACCTATTCAGTTTATCAATAGATTTTGTCATCTTAGAGCTGGTACAAAGATTTATCAACACCTTAGTGATGATAGAATAGATTTCTCCCCATAGATAAACTTCAAGAGGCAAGGGGAAAACTTCTTGCAGCTTTAATATATCAACTAACTTGGATGGAAGTGCCGCAAGGTATACTTGTTTCCACAGAATGTTCTTTGGTTCTTTAACCAGATATGTTCTCTGTATCCAGTCTCTCTGGAAGTCTTCAAACTGGTTGATATTCCTACACTTCAGATTCATTAAAATCATTTCATGTTTATCTGATAGTGTGATATCAGCACCACAAAAATTTTGTTGGATCATAGCAGTCAGTGCACCAATCATATTATTCTGAGGGGTGCCATCTGGATGAAACATAATATCTCCATTTTCATCCTTTAAGATTTCCTTCTGCATTTTTTCAATCATCGCAGGAGAGGATTCAAGCTCCCACCATCTAGCAAGAGTTCCTGTAAAACACTGCATTAATTTTTTGCAGGATTCAACTTCAGTCTTTCCTTAAACACACATGAGCCTATACTCCGTAATCATTTGATCAAGCATCTGCCTGATCTGTGCAGTAGTCAGATTATCTAAATTCCATTCTTTATGACTATCTGCATGAAATATTTCCCTTGGGGGAATCTTTCCAACTCCATATAGATCAGGGGCAGGATGTCTGGTAAACTGACGCTCAAGGGGCTCATAGATAGGAAGAACTTGGTGTTCTGTTTCAGGCTCAGAGATGAGGGTGGCGACGGAGATCTTTTCAGACTGCTTTTTATTTTCAGATTCTTCAGCTTCTTTAGGGAGAAGAAAGGAAAACTTAGAGACTGGGCATTCACTAAGCTCATGAGTGTGAATGGATTTTCCCTTATGCAAAAATGAAGCTGGGATAGGTTTCTCTATTTTCTTTAAACTCATTCTGTCTACTTTATCAGACAGATTTGAAATCAAATGCCGAGTAGAGATAGAATTTTCTATAATACAATTCTCTACTTCATCAATATTTTTGAAAGATTCTAAAGAATAATCTTTAGCAACTGAAGAATTATACTGTACAAAATTTAAAACATTATTTACATCATTTATAGAGACTTGGACTCTATCAATTTGATCTTTGATTGTGGCAGCTTTTGCTACATTTTTCTCCAGGCCAGTGAGAGCAGTGTTAGTCCAATTAACTTGTTCACTGACTTTCTGAATTCTACCTTCAGCTCCTACTGCAGCAGTATCCTTCTGAACTAAAGGATAAGCATTAGCTGAATTATGACCTTCTCCTAACACAATGCTCTTGAAAGGAGGATATGAGGTAGAAGTCTCAGTTTTGCTACCATCTGTGGCTGTCCAATAATGTGAAGAAGAAGATGTAGAATCATTCATCAAGAAATCATCTGATTCTTTAGCTTTATTCCATGAATAAAAAGAAATCCGGACATTTTATTTTTCCATGAAAGCTTTCCATTCATTTGCTAATGATATCTTTTCTTCAGGAGTGTGTGACAGACCAAATTCATTAGCCTCTGGATGTGTATATATATCCCAATTTAACATCTGCTTCATCCACGGAGTAGGGATCTGATGTTTAGGACATCCATCCATCAAAGTGTAGAACTTATGAATCTCAGGGACTGATGGTCTTTTGCAGCCTTCTGGCATATCTTTGAATCTGCATTCTGGGATCAATTTGTCTTTTTCTTCTTAGTATCCAAGTCCATACCAGACTGGTCCATTTGACAGTGGTGCAAATATTCCTCCTATTAGGGAATCGGTGTATTTGTTGTGGGTTAGGTCACGGACAGTGGCTAACACGTATGTATCTAGTCCAAGCTGGACTAGGGCATTGATTACCACCCATATGCATCCTAGATGCAGGAATTTCGTCCCCAATTTCTTGGCTTCTGCTTGGAGCTGTTTGTGATTTAACAGCGGAATGGTCTGGACACAATCAGAGTTTTCTTCTATAGAACTTATGGATTCTTTTATTGTGATTCTCATGGCAGCCTTGAGATGCCACACACTCAGATCTGCATAAACCTCAGATGCAGATATTTTTGGTAGAACCGATTTTGCCTAAGGTTTGACCTCTTCATATAACAACTCTGATTGATTTAATACTCTACTTGAAGAAGATGCAAACATGTCTCTGAGAGGGTCTTGAGTGGCCCTATCTTGTTCTTCTAACTCACGGAAAGAAACTGATTTCCTCATTGACGAATCCATATCAGATTTATAAATAGAGAAAGGATTAAGTACTGACCTTTTCTTTGAACCAGATTCGACAGTCAACCTTGACTACTGGCTCTGATACCAATTTCTAGCAGGGGCTTCAACAAGCTTTCTTAGCACAGGACACGCAGGGGCGGACTTGGCCTTGCTAAGTTTCTCCTTTGTCAATTTCTCAAAATTTCTTTATGTAAACCCAACAATGAACCCATACACGAACCTACTCCCACGTTCTCGCATCTATTGGCCTTTTTCGCGGCTTCCCTCGCCTTTTGCGGTCTTGGCGTACGTCAGTGGTTTGGCGAACTTCTAGCAAACTTTCAAGACTTTGAGAATGACAAACAATGTCTTAGCAGACAATTAAATGCACAGAGTAACAATACTTAACAATGCGGAATTTGTGAAAATATTTCTCTCTTTATTGATATATTAGAATGATTATATAGATGACTGAATATTACAGAACTCAGAATATATGACTGGAAATCAAGATCTCTTTCCAGAGATTGACTGCAATGGAATTTACCAGATTATAGCTACACAATAAATGTGCGAGCTTTACTGGAGGCTTCCTGGCCAGTTGCAGACCCTGTCTCAGAGTTCTCTACAGAGCACACAACACACAGACAGGCTTAATTACAGACTTGATCTATGATATGGCCACTTTAGGTTCTTGCCGATGCCTAGCACATAGACACGCAGGCTTCTCAGATCACCTAAGGACTTGAGTCTTAGCACCGTGATGTAAGCAGATCGAGAAAATTTCTTGCAGATGCAGAGTAGGGAGCTTCGGCTCGACTCAGACTCAAAACACACAAATGAATCAAGACTCTCCGAATGCGAATGCCTCAATAATGACCCTAACCCTCCTTATATAGAAAATGAGGGGGGACAAACATTCCTGTAGAACCATCAGATTATTGACAAGTGGATGGCGAATCATTGCTTTCGGGTAACACCGAAGTGACATCCGCGTAGAGATTCGGTCCTTCCGACATATCTGACAGTGTGTGGGTACTACACAGTGGATACATTTGATGTACAAGGCCCATGAGGAAACATAATTATTAGGTACAAAGAGGATGCTTTTCTGAACAGGTAAAAAGCCCTCAGGAAAAAACCTGTCACTATAGACCCGTGACTGGGTATTATTACATAATGGATACTTTTGGTTTAGCAGAGCCCATGAGAACCACTTGTACTAGCTACATCGGATTCTTCCAAGATTTTTATTCCTGGAAATATAAGGGTAGGATACAGATAGTCATCCCAGGCCTTTGTGTATATCCGTCGTACAATCATGGGTTTATTTAATATGATTTGATGTTTTATCTTGGTCATGACCAGCCATTGATGATGCATCTTCATATGAGACATTAATACATAATTTATTAATCTGTATTCGAGCTGGCCAATATCTTTCACAGTTTGACATGGAGTGTGAAAACATTCTCCTATTTTCTCTAGACAGTCTTCACATTTACTCTGCCAGTATGACTCAAAATAATAGGGATCCATACTGTAAGCACTTAACCCATAGTCGAACCACCAACTGTCAATCCATGGCGGTTGTTGGTTCCTTTGATTTATCCAGGTGGGACCAAATTTAATCTTGGTGTAATGAGTCTCATTACGACCATCCTTGTTCATCAGGTTCCACTAGTGATTTTTATATCCTGCAAAATTATACACAGTGTCAGGAAAAAGCAAGTTAGGATCATCACCTAGCCACATGCGAAATTTAGCCAGCCAATATTTTCCTGGGTACCGTGTCCTGTTGATAGCATAGGATTTACTGAAGATATTTGTTCTGTTGCTGCCGCTAGTACCAATAACAACAAGATCACATAAATCTTCGGATATAGATCTTTCAACTTCTTTTGAAGCTGTCATGCAGGTATAATAAATCATATCATGGATCCATCGACTTCCTTTTGGATGTACTCTCCTTTCTGGTACTAGATGCTGAATGTCTGAATGATTCTGAAGATTTGCATCTAGTATCTTGGTATTGCGGAGTTGCCACGTGGGTCTCCACTTCTCCCTGTATACTGCCCATGACTCATCATCAGATATGGATCTGAGTTCTTCCCTCTGTTGGGCATGGTTCCATTCTGTAATGATGACCATCACATGTGCTTCTTCTTCTCGGTCATCATGCTGCTCGATAAATTCTCTACTGAGAAAGTCTGGCAAACAGTTCTCAGAACCCTTTATGTGTTCAACTTTAAAGGTAAAATTTGCAAATAGCGCTTGCCATCTTGCAAATTTGGCATCTTCAGGGTTCTTGATTTCTTTTGTAATGACTTTGGCCAGAGCTTGAGCATCAGATCTCAGTAAAAAGAATTTTTTTACCAAGTGGATGGAGAATTTGCTGATGCAGTTCCATGCAGCCTTAACCTCGTTTTCAATTGTAGAGTAATTATTTTCAGCTTTACTCCAAACTCCAGATGCATACTGCACAACTTTTTCTTCATTTTTCTGGCTCTCCTCACTTGGTCTCTGTTTGAGGACACCTCCCCAACCTATATCGCTGGCATCTGTTTCAACAATCTTAAAAGAGCCATCATCAACAACATAGAGTATAGGAATATTCTTGACCTTGGATTTAATATTTTTGACAGCCAGTGTATGAGCTTGAGTCCAAGGTTTTGGATTCTTTCTTAGTCTCTGGTTGAGAAGAGACCTGTCAGTGGCACATGATGAATAGAAATTGCTTACATAGTTTAAACATCCTAAAAATCTCTGCAATTGAGTCTTGTCCAGAATGATGTCTGGAAATTTATCTGTGAACTCAAGAGCATGACTCTGTAAAGAAATTTGTCCATTTTCTATACTGTGCCCTAAAAAATTTATTTTGGTCCTACATAATTCCATTTTCTTCTTACTTAGGACCAACCCATTTTTCTGGACCAACTTCATGAAAATTTTCAAATGTTTAAAATGGTCCTGGAGATTTTTAGAGAAAACTAGGAGATCATCTATATATGCAAGTAACCACTCATTATATGGCTTAAAAATGGAATCCATTACCTTCTGGAACTTAGAAGGTGCATGCTTTAAACCGAATGGCATCACATTCCATTCGTTGTGTCCTGCTGGAACACTGAATTCCGTCTTACATTTATCTTCTTCTTTTATGGCTACTTGCCAAAAACCGGATTTTAGATCAAACTTTGAGAAAACTTTGGCTCCAGCTATCCTACTCAGCAGATCTCCCTTGTTCGGAATAGGATATGTATCAGCTCCAAGAACAGAGTTAAGAGGTTTATAATTTATAACAAGTCTGGGAATACCCCTTATATGTTCACTTCTCTTATTGACGTAGAAGCCATAACAGTTTCATGGACTGTCAGACTCCCTGATCAGCTTTCTTTGCAAAAGCTAATTTATTTCCTTTTCAAAAAGCTCTTTGTATTCTTTTGACATGGGGATAGCTCTTTATTTTCATGCTTTGCCCGTATATCCATCCTTGTAGGGCAACTCTACACAATGCTTCTTGCGATGCCAGAATGCATTTGGTTCCTTTGAGCAGCAAGTGTTTTCAAACTGTTTCTGCAATTCAGAGATCTGTCTCTGAATTTCTGAAGAAATCAACTGATCTTCAATTCTTATCATATTCTTATGATCCTTGAGTTCCTTCAAACTATTTTCTGCTTTGTGAAGTTCCTGCATGGCCAACACCATTGTAGAAACTCGAGGATTAGAAATATAAGGAAGTTTTATCCTCTTACCCTGATTATTTGATGTAGGCACTGTAATGAAATAGCCCGGAGATTTGTCTGGAAATCTGAAAGAACCATGGGGCTCTACAACTGCTAAAAATACATTGCCCAAAATGCAGTTGACTGGAATTTCTGCACTTGCAAACTTAAGTTTGACGCAATGGGAATTAAAAAAAACAACAGCTTTTGGAACTTCAAATTTTAATTCTTGCTTTCCAAGTCTTGTGATTTTTCTGGTAGCAGATACCCAGAATATGGAGGGAACAACTTTCTTGGAAAGGATATTTACATCTGCTCCTGAATCTATTAATGCAGTTACTTTATACATTTTACCTTCAACACAAATATTTACCTTGACATGGTGTTGCTGGTATTGAACTGCAAGGACTTGCATTTCTCTTAATCCAATTTTTGGATCCGGCATCCCTTCAGAAATCTCCACTTCAGAATTTGAAGATTGTCCTGGAGCAGTATGCAGAGTGTAATTTGTGTTCCTGCCTGAGAGAGAGCTAGAAAGCTGAGATCCTCTTTTTGTTATTTCTAGCTGTGCAACTTGATATTTCAAGGCAGAAATTTATGACTTCATTGAATGCATCTCCTTACTCACCTCCCCCAAAGTGAGTGTACGAACTTTGCTTGAATTATGCTGGAGATATGTTTTGGTATTTCGTTCGTAAGAAGCATCAACAAAATGAGGCTTCTTACCGGATGAGGTACTGGAGGAACCAGTACCATGCTGCATAAAAGTTTTCAATAATGCAGCTTTCAAGTCTCCTTCCTCCATGGCATGGATCTGTGCAAACACTTTGAGATAATCTTCATCATTTTGTGCCATGAGGAATTTTAATTTTCCTAAGAATTCTTCTGGGAGAGAGTCATCAGAAGAGAAATTTGAATCATCTTCAGAACAATCACAATGACAATTCTGTGAGTCAGAACATTGACAATAAGCATGAACCTCTTCTTCAGAATAATAAGAAACAGAAGAGTCAGAGGAAGATTCAGAATGTGAATCTTCGGCTGCTTGCTGAATAGCAAGACGGTTATAGTCTTCTGTCTTGTGAAATGCCAGTGCACCAAATTATGACCTTCTCCTAACACAATGCTTTTGAAAGGAGGATATGAGGTAGAAGTCTCAATTTTGCTACCATCTGTGGCTGTCCAAGAATGTGAAGAAGATGTAGAATCATTCATCAAAACATTATCTGATTCTTTAGCTTTCTTCCATGAATAAAAAGAAATCCAAACATTTTCTTTTTCCATGAAAGCTTTCATTTCATTTTCTAATGCTATCTTATCTTCAGGAGTGTGTGAAAGACCAAATTCAGTAGCCTGTGGATGTGTATAAATATCCCAGTTCAACATTTGTTTCATCCATGAAGCAGGAATATGATGTTTAGAACATCCATCCATCAAAGCGTAAAACTTATGGATTTCAGGGACTGATGGTCTTTTCCAGTCTTTTGGCAGATCTTTAAATCTGCATTCAGGGATCAATCTATCTTTTTCTAAGTATCCAAGTCCATACTTAGGAGAATTTGCAGGCCTCATGTTTGTAAAGATGGCAGTTAACCTGGGGTCTTCATTTTCTAGTGTTGGCACTAGATGCATCATAAGAACATGTTCATCCTCGTGTGGAAACGGGATGTCTGTACATTTGGGATTAGGATAGGGGGTGACATAGGTAGACGAAGGAGCTTCACCAGTCCTAACATTGTGGTTCTTATGAATAACGAGATATGAAAGCTGACTCAGGTTTACTTGTTGTTGACATTGAGGACATGCAGCTGAAATCGGCTGGAAATTAACTAACTAAGAAAATTCAAAAACAGAAATATGCTGACAAGAATTTACAAGACTAGAACACGCAGTATCTGACAAACTGGGTGGAATGTACAGTGAAGACTTTTTACATTCAGATTCAATCCTACGCCTGTCTATTGTAGATCTTCTTGGAAAAGACAAAGTGGCAGTGGATTGGTCTTCTGATATATTTTCAGAAGTTATTTTCTGAGCAGAGATGGGCTTTGGATTTGGCACTACTCAGTGTTCTGGAAAATTCAGATCCTCCCACTTAATGGCTTGGTGCTCAACCTTTTGGTTCTTGGGATCTGTCATGACTATGACACTGGTTTTTTAATCTCTGCTGGGGGCATGGAGCACTGTGGGAAACATAGTATTGGTATGACGGAAACATCCTTTGGTCTGTATAGCGATATTGTTTCTTTTTCTTCTCATGTCAAATCCAGATGTTTGGATTTGCAATTGTAATATATCGCTCAATGTCTCATCGTAGACATATAGCTTTAAAATAATAAAGATGCCTACATTCTCATCATCTCTAGTCTTAAGAGTACCCTTTTGGGGGGCATAAAGAGGTATCGCGTTAAGCAAGAACATTCTGTGAATCTGGATATCAAAGTCTGGGTTTGAAGCGCCATGAATTTCTCCATGGGAGGCACGACATACATGTGACGTATAGAAATTAAACGTAAAACAAAATGTAAGATCAAATCAGATTCTATGATGTAGCAAAAAATGTTAGACTTTCCAATTAATGACAAAGCTTTTTGGGTAACAATTACATCAGTATAAATAAATATATAATGAAATGAGATTTTAATAAAAATAGTCTACAGAATTATAAGTTTTATGTTTTTTTTGTTTTCGTAGTTATTTTTTTATTTAAATTTATGATTAGCTGGCTCAATTTTTTAACAAATTTATGGTTGAATAGACAATGCTAAAAAATTGATGTTAATATATTCTTATAATTTTCTCTAATGTTTTTAAACTCATTACATTAAAAAATAAAATATTTTTTCGATTTCATTCAAAATGTACAAAATGTACAGGCTCATTCTTCCCAAACTTCTTTAAGCCTTTTCCACCATGCTATTTTACACTTACAATTTGAAAAAAAAACATGTATCGTCCCAAATACAAACCATCACATAATATACGTATTTTTTAAAATGCACATATATCATCTCACATACAAACCATCATACATACGTTTTTTTTAAAATACATGTATATCATCTCACATACAAACCATCAAACGCTTATGTCAAAATTACCGCATAGAAACCCAACTATAACATTATAATAATACCAAATATCATAATGTGCTTCAAACCACCTTAGCAACACAACCTTTGTCCAGTGCATAAATTCAATACCACCTAAGAAAACATTATATACCCTCATGTTCTTTTATTCAATTTAGAGTATCTATCCAACTTAAAGTTTAAAATTACTTAGGCTTAAAAGTTCGTATTCAATGGACATAAAAGTTTTGAAATTAAACTAACGTAGTGGGATTAAAAGTTCAAAAGAGTTTTTAAAGTATTAATACAATGTACTTATAATACATGATATATGCTTCTTTTTTTCATTCAATTTATGAATATGCATTTTTTATATATATGAATGAGTTTTTAAAATTTTTTCATTCTATATATATGAGATTTTAATTTTTTATATTTTTAAATTATTAAATTTAATTATGTTGATAGACATTTCTTTTGAATCAAATTATTTTTGATCTAGTTTATATTTTTCCTCTTGCTACGACATTCGTTTGTGTGCTCCTTTTGCGGATTAAGTGACGTCTACTCAAAATTTAATTGATTCAATTTTACGGTGGCATCATTCTAAATGCGATGACACATAGAAGCATCAAGCATAGGATGCTCTGCATAATGAGGAAGATGCTCCAAAACACACAAAGAAATCTTTACATTCATTTTAAAGCGTAAATTTCACTTCACATCATCTGAATCTTCGATTGTTCTTTCAAAAACCTTTAAATAAATTCCCATCGGTGGAATGCGCACTTTAAAAAAAAAATTGTTGCAGTTGATGTCTTCTGAGCCGTCACAATGTTGTTAAGATATAAGGATGAACCACGAGTTTCACCATGGAGTATTTTTTATGGGTATAAAAATAGCTAGGGTTTCAACACCACCGGTTGAATCATATTGTGTTAATCGATATCATGAGCGGAAGTAGAATGTGAGCTTATGCCCATGCTTTTGCTTTAGAGCCTTGTGACGGAGGATGGTAAGAATTGAGGCATGGAAATTGTTTAGATTGGGTTTGTTGAGGAAGCTGAGAGATTCTCTCAACTTCTCTCTCTAAGATTAGTATTAGTTTACCTATATATTTGATGTATCTAATTATTGCAATATAGAAAAATAACTATTGTGTGTGTGAATCCTGTGTGCTGCTGCTCTCTCCAGTTTTTAATTTGGTATCGGAGCCATATCGGAGCACCCTATTGACTCACTGTGGAGAGTGGCATTTTCATATTTGATTGAACAGGGCGAAGTTCTGCCCATTAAGACGATTAATCTTCTGCGTGGTTTAAAAGTGGCAACAAGACTAAGCAAGCCAGCCTTCTTCACAAGGTTTTCCATTTCACTATTTGTAAGTCCAGCGAATCCTGTCATTGCGCCCTGCAATTAGAAGCAAACATGCTTCATTAAACTCGAAGCCACCATTAAAGACTCATTAATCGTCGGACTCATTTGAAGAGCCAATTCTTCAGAGATACGATGCAGCGAATTGATTCTTCAGAGATACGATGCAGCGAAGGGTCAGACTAAGTCACGTTTTCGCCTGTGTCATTTAAGAACAGCAATTGAAGATCGTTTGTGCGATAATTTCCTGCAGTGGAGCGCTGTCTACGCTGACTGAAATCACCGCCTGTAATCACTAACTTCAAGGTGCGCGGTGTAATCTAGTTCAGAAAGTTCCCTATTGAGTAGAACATCAAGTTTGCAATTCAGATCTGTTGTACTGCATAGAACGGTGTCAGAGTTGTGATACACTTTGAATTTGTTTGCCGAATTAAAAACTTTGACGTTGATCGGAGGTTGCTTTGTCAACATATTGAACGTCGCACACGATTCCCATTGTAGGTATTCTTCTTCTGATTCTGAATGTGTTTCTGCTGTTGCACGGCTGAAATTTCTCTTCGGCCCTGTTCTGTCCTTTGCATTGGCTTATAGAGGTAACGATCATACTCTGGAGTGAGTAGAGTCATTTGGTGGAATCAATCAATTGTTGGAGCTGGTGTTTGCCGATTTCAGCCAATTTCTGCTAGATTGGTTTGCCCCAAATATATTAACATTTTTTATTCAGTTCTGTTTTAGATTTGCAGAGTTCTAAAATCATCTTTTGTTAACATGGAGCAGCCTATTGTATTAGAAAAGTTTAATGGGTTTAATTTCTACACTTGGAAGGTAAAAGTTCAGTTGCAAATGATGAGTAGAAATTTATGGAGTATTGTAGAAGGCTCAGAAAAAGCACCTATAGATGCTCAACAATTAATGGCATGGGAAAAAAAGAGAGGAAAGAGCCAATTCTATCCTTGGACTATCACTTGCAGATTCTCAGCTACATCTTATTGACTTAAAGAAATCTTCTGCAGCAATATGGGAAGAAATGAATAAGGTATTTGGGGCACAAGCTGTAAATGCAAAGTTTTTCTTAAAGCTACAATTGTTTAAACTCCAAATGGATAGTGAGACATCATTGTCAACACACATAAATGAGTTAAGAGCTTTGATGAGACAGTTGTCAGAAATTAAGTCTAAAGTAGATGATGATGATGCAAAGGCAATCTTATTAAATAGCTTGTCTTCAAAATTTGATAATGTCATATTTACTTTAAGTCAAATGCCACATCAATCACTTGATGAAATGATAGCAGCTCTTATGGCAGAAGAAAAGAGGATAGGTGGCCCAGAGGCTAGTTCACATAATGAACTTGCACTATACTCCAAAGGAAGGGTGAATAAAAATAATACTGAATGTTTCTATTGTCATAAATATGGACATACAACATTCAATTGCAAAATTCGGGCTCGAGATCTTTTGAATGGACAATTGAAAAAATCAGCCTATGCAACATTTTCAGACGATTCACCCGATGCAATATTTGAAGATTCTTCAAGTGAGGATGAACCTCCTGATCCATCTCTTAAACTGTTCTAAAGCATGTTTTGTGATTTGCAAGTGTGTGAAATATAGTGTGGAGTGCCTTATATTTATTGCTATGAGATTTATGTAGAAGAGAACCAATTATTGAACAAATTAGCATTATTTAAATTAGTCGTTCTTGACGTCCTACAGGGACGAGAGAACAATTGACTAATTTGATTGTGTGAATTTGTTATATGCTGATCTTGTTGTGCTACGGGCCAAGGAGCATCAGTTACAAGTTACAGTATGATGTGAAGCAGGTCAAGTTGTTAGATTAGCTCTTGAACACATTCAGTATTCAGACCATTTGCCTAGCTACTGATGGATAGCCGAAAGCAAAATATCCGACAGATGGTGATTGGTCCATAGGATGGTTCATCACTTGTCAGCTCTATCGCGGAAGCCCCGACGAGCCGAGTTGTCAATACTGTTGATCTTGCAAAGTTCATTATTGCTGGTCAGAAACAAATGTATTTTAAATGGGTTGAATGGTAGCTCGAAAATGGTGGAGAAAAGAGCGTTTTCTATGAGATCTCAGAGTGGGTACATGTGTTAATGAAGACCAGATCAGACAAAGAGACGAAAGTTCAAAGTGTTGTAATTGTGATTAATTATTATATGTTTTGTAAAGTAAGCATTAAGGGAGGGTATTAGAATTAGTTAGGATTATGCTTACTTTAGTATATCTTGGATTGTGTTTGTTGAGGAAGTTGAGAGATTCTCTCAACTTCTCTCTCTAAGATTAGTATGAGTTCACCTATATATTTGATGTATCTAATTATTGCAATATATGGAAAATAACTATTGTGTGTGTGAATCCTGTCTTATTTCTTTACTTTCTCAGGATTTTTAATTAGTATTTGGTGAATCAATATCAAAATCAATGGTTTTGGATATGCTGATTGATTTGTTAACTAGGGCTAAGATGTTTATGAGGTTATTGCATTGTTCTTTCAATATCCTTTCAGAAGAAGAATTGACATACAACAACAATTTTCTTACAAAAAACAATGAAGGATTTACAATCCGTGAAGTTGATATAAAAGAAAATGATAATAATAACATTCTTGATGATGTGGGTTCAATGTTGAATGCCTCCACTAAGAGCACATTGAAGAATCCTTCAAGCTTAAATGCATTTGATATCATTTCTCTTTCACAAGGCTTTGATATATCATATTTTTTTGAAGAGAAACAACTAAAACATGATAAATGCTTCACATCTACTCAACCTGTTGCCAATATCATCTCAAAGTTCGAGGAAATCGCTAAGCTTGAAAATTTCAACTTGAAGAAGGAAAATTACAAGGTGAAGATGTAGGGGTCTGTGGCACGCATGAAAAGGAAGCTATCTATTGCTGCATATATATTTGAGGTAACTCCTTCTATGTTTGTTCGAGGAAATCACTTAGCTTGACAATTTCAACTTGAAGAAGGAAAATTACAAGGTGAAGATGTAGGTGTCTATGGGACGCATGAAAAGGGAACTATCTGTTGTTGTAGATATATTTGAGGTAACTCCTATGTTTGTTGTGGAGCTGAAAACATTCGATGGCGACACTATTGTTGCAGATTTATTTGAGGTAACTCATTCTCTGTTTGTTGTGGAGTTGAAAAAATTCGATGGCGACACACTGGACTATTAGGACTATGAGAAATTCTATGAAGAAAAGGTCTGACTTGGCCTCAAAGACATTGTCTAGGCTTGCCACGGTGATCCCATTTAATGCCTATTTTCAAATTTGTGGACACAACTGTTGAAAATTTGACTGATGATAATATTTCAAATCAATTTTTCAGTTCCTTCCAATTCAAGGTTATTTCCCCTTCTTTCTTTGTTTGTAAAGTTCTTATGATTTATTTAAAAAAAAATCATGGACTTCTCTGCTAAGGGAAAAAACATGGACTTCTCTGCTAGGGGTCTCTTGGATAGTTGCAGTGTGTTAAATATCCTCTGCATGTTTGACTCGCTGAGATTGTTGTTCACTTTTGTAAACCATAACAAAGATATGTTAGAGTTTCTCTTTAGTCGTGACATTCGTGAACCATTTTTCCTTTAATTGTGACTTTCGTGAATGCAAAGTTATAGCTATGGGTTCTCCTTTCAATGTTTTCATTTTTTTCTTTTTTTTTTTCTGTTTCAAATGGTGGGTAAGGTTATCTGGACTGGAATTGAAGGGTGAAATGATAATGTTAGGAGTGTTAATGTGGGTCACTTAGCAAGAAGTCGTTAAGAAAAGTGGAATGATCATGTTAAAGGTGTTAACGTGGGTAACTTAGCAAAAAATAGTAAAGTTTTTTTTTTAAAACGAATTCTCATACAATTTTCTATGGTTGTTTAAACCATAGAGACACATGGATTAAGGAAATAAAAAATGTTCAATGTTGGAAGTTTCATGATGGGTTATGCTATGAACAAAGGAAATAATGAATTCAAATTTCTTTTGTTGGAAGTTTCTTTTAAGAATCTGTCAAAAGTTTCATAATTTGTTACATCGTGGAAACTTCATTATTATACTGACCTAAGTTTTCTAAAGTTGGTGGTCCATGGGGACATTAGCAAGTAAAACCACTCCACATTCCATGTGTCACATGTCATGTGCAAGGTTGTATAATATTTTCTAGATACATACATTACGATCTACGATAAAGAAAGATATACAACATCACTATTTACCATTAAGAAAAACTAAACTAACACACTTATCATTTATAGTCGGGATAGAGCAAAAGGTAAATTATAAAGCGAGCACCACTGATACAACATCACTAACCCCACAACATATCGAATATGAAATAACACACTTACCTTATTTGGTTTTCGAATGCCTTAATCACAATTTTCTAGATATTTATGGGAAATTTTGTATTATTCAATAATATTTTGTATACATAAAAGTTTGTTTTTTAAAATGTAAAAATAAATTCATTTTAATTAAAATTTTCAATTAAAACATGTAAAAATAAAATATTCAATAGTCATTTACTAAATATTTTATAGGGTATTTTGTTTTATTCAATAATAAGTTGTTTATAAAGTCTTTATTTAAAAGGTATAGTTATTATGTCATCTTGTTTGTGTAAATATGATACTTTGTCAATAAATGGAAATAGAAATAAAATAAAATAACAAATTAATATTATATTTACTAATAAAAATAAAAATAATTCTATCTTAAGCATTTTAACGTGGTAAAAAATAAAATAAAGAAAATTAAAAATAACTCCATGTTGAAAAAAAAATTACTTTAAACTAAAATAATAAGGTAAAATTGACTTGATCAAGTTAGTCGTGGTTTTTGACCTCCAAGTTGATGAGAATTCATGGTATTCATGTGGAATATAGCCTATATAAAGGAGCAAATTAAACCAACATAGATCCATCTTAACTCTAGATCTACCAAGGGTAGCGAGGGAAGTTAGTTCGTGATTTTTCTTTGTATTTGAAGGTTCCATCATTTCTCAATTAATCTTCAATAGATCATAGCATACATTTAGGGAATCTTACTTTGACAATAATCATTAATTCTTCATGGAACTTTAGTTCCTAAAAGACCATCATACAGATATGTCATACTCAAAAATCCAAGGAAAATGAAGAAAAGCATTATTCAGTTCATGAATTGGCAACCAACATAATTTCCTTATGTAGATTTAGTTATTGAAGGACCCCCACAGAAAAACAACTCAATCAATATCAAGAGAAAATGAAGAAAAAAATTCAATCACACGCTAATAATTTTCATGTATTTGTCACAAGATCAAAGGCAAGATTAACCCCAATTTTGTAGCTTTGAGTGTTATTATATTGCCTCAATTGGAACCAAGGCTCCTTCCATGTTTTTTTCTATAGGTAATCTCGACCTAGATTTCCACTCCATTTCCCTAATTCTTGATTCTTAAGTTCCCTACACTTTGGGATGGATAACATTAGCATTGGTCCATATGTAGTTGTTGGATACTAGATGTTTTACTCTTCAATCAATTTGTTTAGTCCATTCTAAGGAAAGTTAATGCATTCAAACTCATAAACAACATGTCAAGACATACGTTACTATATAATGGATTTAACTCTAGACCCCTTGGCATTAGATATAAATTTATAAACAAAAATTCTCAAACATATAATTTTAAACACATTAAAAAACATACTACAAAAAAGCTTAAATTGATTATGGAAACCAAAGTACAACTTCTTCAATTTAAAAATCCTATCGACATCTCTTTCTACCTTTTGGGGCAATTTCTAGTTATATATATATATATATATATTATGATGATGATGATTAACGTCCACTAAGACTAATCTGCCCTATTGAATCTCAAGAAAAGAAGAAGAAGAAAAATATAAGTGCAATTCTTCAAAATCTTGTCTCTATGATCAAAGAGAAGGGAGAGAAGCACTCCAAGAGTGCTATATATGGGATGGCTTAATAAGTCAACAAGATTGGAAATGTGGCAAATGTTAGGGAATTGAGCGGGGATGTGAGTAAGAGTTGGGCAGTCTAAAAGGAAGTGCTTTTCATTTTCCACCTTCTTAGCATTGCAGATTTGACAGATTATATAATTCCAGGGAGTCTTGGGAATATACTATTGCCTGGTCTCACTTCGAAGCTCATGAGAATTATTTCTTATCCTAGCGATGCTCATTTTTTTCTTAGTGTTGGTCAGCATAGAGAGATAATTCTGGTTATTAAGGGTGGGGTTGATCACCTCCTTATAGTATCTTAGTTTCCTTTTACCCCCTAGTTCCTTATCCTCCCACAAGTTGTCATTAAACTTGGAGGTAATAGTATCTTTGAGCCTATTTTTGCTTCCCATATTGATCTCTTGCTAGGTCCCTATAATACTATTGAATGCCCTCATTTTTATTTTTAGTATAACCCCTTTATTGTTATTGTTGTGCCCATGTAGTCCCCATATTGTTATTATTGTTCCCCATAGAAGCCCATTATTGTTATTGTTGTGCCCTTACATTTTTATTTTTATTTCGGCTAGGATTGTATTGTGACCATTGGACTCCTATATATAGAAAGGAGGTTTTTTCGTTTGTATCATCCAATAATTTTTCATTTATGTAATGTAAATGAGATTTCCCCATCGAAGAGGCTGATTTTTAAGTAGTTGATCTATATTTTATTCTATTTTGTGAGCTGGTTGCTTAACATTTCGTATCTGAGCTTTAGATTCTATGGTTTTTCTACTGAAAACAGGACATCTTCGCATTTTCGCTATAACATTTTTTCTACGAAGGTCGAGAAGCTAATAAAAAAACCCATTTAAGTCAGACTCTTGAGGAACTTCGTGTTGTTGAGAATTTTGAGGGCTAATGATTAATTCAAATCCTCTTCTTGATAATTACTTGTGATCTTACTTGAATTACTTAGGTCTTCTCTTATTTCACTTATTTAGTCTTTCATCAAGTCAATTATCAAAATGCACAAGACACAAGAATTAGGCTCCTAGAGCCAGGAAAAAATCTCTCCCTCTTGGAGAGGAAAATCCACGAGAAATTATTCATATAGTTTTTCAAATGAAAAGTACCATGTCCAAGACTTAGACCCTTGACCTATATATATGCATACAAAACCTTGTCACCGCTTCTTTGTCTGTATCCAACGCTGATCCTTCATTTCTGTGCCAACTTACACTAACCTGAACTAACCTTAGAGAACTCATTCTATAATTCAATCTTTCTTGATTTCGTCTTTGTTCACCAAAAAGTTTTATTCTTGCTTCATATTCACTTGTCATACATTTATTTTTTTTCTGAAGGATAGGAAGGTAAATCATAGATTTACCTTCCTTTTATACTTGTACTTACAAGTGCATATCACTTTACTAGATCCACATCTTACTTCAGATTGACTGCATGTTTTCACAGTAATTTAGCATAGTTCATTACTGCCTTAAATTCACACAACATGTAGGTTACACCATGTTGTTACATCTTAGATAGGCCTGTACTAGTTCTTTGTCTGAAGTCTACATAAATATCTATCTTAAGCCAACTTCAATCACAGATATATATTGTCTGCACTCGTTCCTTAAACCCTATCTTATTTCCACATTTAACCAGAATTCATCACATTTTCCTCACCTCAAATGTATCCGAATTATACTTTGTCCTTGACCCGCATTTTATCCTTTCAAAACTTCATGTCAATCACAGACATATCCACATTAAATCATAGTGATCCGCACTTCTGTCCTCAGTCAAATAGGCCGCAGATCCTGTGTATATATAGTGCTTAGTCTACCCTTTTAGGCCGGCCCTACAACCAATATGTAGACCAAATTCTCCACTGCATGTAGGCCGACATGAAAAGCATAACTTCCAGTGTTCATAAGGGTTGTCTTGAGAGATGATATGATCCATTCTTCACAAGGTTTATGACAAGGTTTTGGAGCATATATTAATGACTAGACTCTTCATCCACAAGACACTTAATTATATTAGTAAACAGAAGACAACCCTAATAGACATCAAGAAGAAGTCTATTGACCTATAATAAAATATTTCTCATGAAACCCATGAAGCAAGTACAACAAAATTACATTTTATTATCTTTGTCTTATTCTTTACATAAATACATAATTACATAGTCAATATGAATACCGACCTAGTTACACTTTTCAACACTCCCGCTTAACTAGGGAGGTATTCGTACAAGTACATGGTTACTTTAAAATTGAAGAATCTCATATGAAGAATCGGGTTGGTAATCACATCTGTATAGCATCATATCAACCAACATTGTCCTAGTGCAAGGCCTTGAATAACAACTCCATCTCTCAATGAGACAATGAGATACAATGTTGGCGAGACACATGACTTATAGACACAATAGTCATTGTCTCTCCAAGATACATACTCCACCTAGGTGTTCCCAAAGTATGAACTTCTTGGACTGTTCTTCTCTTGGGTAGCCAACCCTCAAAGAATATCGGTCCTCGAATACTCTTATCTTGAATTCCCTATCTCATTCTCAAAGAGTATCGAATGATAGATGATTACCCAATCATCCATTCTGTCTTCCAGGTGAAGGCCATCATGATGTGTCTATCCATTCTCTCCACATGGCCTTCATTAAGACTTACGATTGTTATTCCTGGTCTGTTGCATGACACATGTATTAGAGAATCACATATGTCACTTCCTCTCAACTTAGGAAGGACATACTACAAGTTTCTTCCAAGTAAGAAACTTATCACCATGCTCCCTCTCAACCAAGGTACTGCAGCAACAATTCAACTACTCATGAAGAATTCCTCCCTCGATGTGATGGATTTTGATATTGAGGAGTCTTCAACTTTTGGCTTCATAGGGCACAAATCATCCATCAATTTCATTCACGATTCATGTCCACTATCAGAAAGTGATTCATCATACTTTCTCATCTGGTCTATTGTTATGCCATGCTGATTTCCTTTGAATCATCTCCAAGGATCATACATCCTTTCGCATGATTTGCATCCCTGCACAAATTCATCCAGATAAACATATACATATGAAATTTTAAAACAAAAGCTACCTTAGTGATGATATTTCACCATGAAATCTTCCTGTAGGCATCGACATCCTTTATTAAGATTGACACATCTCCTAATGATATGTTTTGTCAAGGGTCTTTTTCTTTACCATAATTTGGTCAGAGTCTACATATCCTCATAGGAGATCTCATAGTCACATCTTCTTGGCTTCCGGATGATAACTGCCTCTTAACATGGTTTCATTTCATGATCTCTTCCTTTCTGCACATTCTTCATTCCCAGGAACTTACAAATTTTCCAAATCCTCGTTCATGTACAACCACCTCATATTCCATGAGGATATATTATGTTGATTTCATTTGTCAGTGCACCGATAGATACTCCTTCATAGATCATACTTCTAAATATAGAATTCTATTACCTGCAACCATATGACATCACTTCATAGCATCCAAAGTCAGCATATAAATATATACATACCTCATACCTTTTTCATTTAATTCATCCTTAAAATGTTTTACTAGAATGAAGAGCTTCATTTCATTGGCCTTCTCCATCAATATGACATCGCATCCAAGAATTTTGTTTTTCATGATGATGACCCTTGATCTTGATGACTACCTTCCAT